>OY728155.1:1200926476-1201551476 GCA_963277665.1 Viscum album | reverse complement strand
CATAGGAAGTTTGAGGCACGAGGAGATGAAGGGATATTCCTTGGCTATTCCGGGAAAAGCAAAGCATATAAATGTTTCAATAAAAGGCTGGGAAAAATTATTGAAAGCAATTATATCACTATAGTTGAAAATGAGCAGAATACTCAACGATCCAGTGAACAGTTCCTGGATGAAAGTGATGATGAGGTAAGCAACCCAGGGGGAGCAGAAGTGGAAGAAGCAGACTCAGAAAAAGATACTGACGATGAAGAGGAAAGTGTCAAGTCGGTGTCTGTGAGAAAGCCAAAGAGTCGAGCTGAAATTGATAGGAAGAATATCATTGGTGATCAAACAGCTCCAGTTCAGACTCGAAGAATGAAATCATCACAGCAAGCATCGTTTTTGTCTCAAGTGGAGCCGAAAAGTTTTTCTGATGCAGCTGAAGTTGAAAACTAGGTTCAGGCCATGAACGAAGAGCTTGATCAGATTGAGAAGAACCAGACATGGGAGATTGTTTCGAGGCCAGCAGACAAGAATGTCATCGGGACTAAATGGGTCTATCGCAACAAGATGAATGAAGATGGCATAGTGATTCGGAACAAAGCACGACTAGTGTGCAAGGGATACTCCCCGATAGAGGAAATAGATGATGATGAGACATTTGCACCGGTTGCAAGGCTGGAGACAATCATATTATTTTTGGCCATATCAGTGCAAAGAAAGTTCAAAGTGTTCCAGATGGATGTCAAATCCGCATTCTTGAATGGGGTTCTGGAAGAAGAGGTGTATATTGAGAAGCCAGATGGTTTTCTCATTCATGAGGATGAGAACAATGTTTGCAGGCTGAAGAAGGCATTGTATGGGCTGAAACAAGCACCAAGGGCGTGGTACTCAAGTCTTGATCAGTACTTGAAGAATCTTGGTTTCCAGGGTGGAGGAGTTGACTACAACCTCTATTTTAGCAATGACAGTAATCAAAGGATGATGGTGCTAGTGTATGCCGATGACATAATTTTTGGCGGATCAGATGAAGCTCAGTGCATACAGTTTTCCGAATTCATGAAAAATGAGTTTGAAATGTCAATGATTGGAGAGCTAACGTTTTTCCTTGGTCTACAGGTGACACAAGGAAGGAATGGAACATTCATTTATCAATCTAAATATGCCATGGAGGTCCTGAGAAGGTTTGGAATGGAAAATTACAAGGAGATGAAGACTCCGGTTGCTACCCGGATGAGATTATCAAAAGATGAGGATGGCAAGGTAGTTAATATCACAGAATATAGGCAAATTATCGGAAGTCTGTTGTACTTGACCGCGACAAGGCCTGATATTGTTTTCTCCACATGCCAAGCAGCGGGATATCAAAGTAATCCCAAGGAAAGTCACATGCTTGCAGTAAAAATAATACTTCGGTATATCAAGGGAACAGTGGACTTCGGGCTAACATATAACGACCAGTCTCCGACAGAATTATTCGGATATACTGATGCAGATTTGGCCGGTTCAACAGATGACAGGAAATCAACATCTGGAGGTGCATTTTATCTTGGCAGACTATTTATTGCTTGGTTGAGCAAGAAGCAGGATTTCATTTCATTAAGCACCGCAGAAGCTGAGTATATTGCGGCCACTCAAGCATGCACACAGTTATTGTGGATGAAGCAACAGCTTGAAGATATGGGAGTTTAAGTGAAGTATCCGATAGGAATCCAGTGTGACAACTCAAGTTCTATAAATCATAGAAAAAATCATGTCCATCATTCCAGGACAAAGCACATTGAGATCAAGTATCATTTCATCAAGGAGAAGGTTGAGCAGGGCATCGTGAAGTTGGAGTATGTGCCTACAGAGCTACAGGTTGAAGACATTCTGACAAAGGCCTTACCCAAGGAAGCTTTTGAGAGGCATCGACTAGCTCTGGGAGTTCAGTCGATTCCCCACAATTGAAATAGTGTGGATGTGGGACACCCCCCCTCTCCCCGAGGTATGATGTGTTTTCCCTCATATGATTATATGTGTTCTCTACTATGTTACAGACTACAAAGGAGTGTCCTTTGGGTTCATTGACAAAGGGGGAGAAAAGTGTTTGTTAAAGGAGGAGAAAATAGTGATTGTTCAAGGGGGAGACAGTGCGGAGATTTGATAAATCATAATTGATACGGGGAGAAGCTGATAGGTGGAGCAGCCAGAAAGGGGGAGAAATGAGAAAGGGGAGTGTATTAAATATGACGATGCTAGAAGTGATCGATCAATGAATAGATATCATGACAGCTGAGGATCGTGATAAAAGCAGAAGAGTGGTGTTGGACAGTGTTTGGTGTCAACAGTGGATGTCAGAGATAAAGTGATTCATTGGTGAACTTTTCATTTACTCTTGTTTCTCACGCCGAGCATTGCTCATGTGGGCTTAGAGTATGTGTTGACTAAATCCTTGATCGCTATCAGAATCGCAATGAGACGAATGGAGGCTGAAGAATCAACGACGTATCTTTGTTTTGGAAGAGTTGTCAACAAACCCAAAGGGGGAGATTGTTGGGAAAAAATCCCTCAAGGTATCATTGAAGAATTTTTGAGGTGATTGTGTTTGTTGACAAAGTAGACATCTGAGTTGTGATTGTTGTCAAAGCAAAACAATGACATACAAATTTTTTGACAAAGAGGATTTCATGGTGGAATGTCGAGTTCAAGAGATGAGGTCAACGAACCATGTTTGATTCAAGAACGTCGATAAAAGTAATGGATGATCTGGAGGCAGTAAAAAAGATCAGATACAAGGTGGCGCCGTTTTCCAGTGTTTGCCAAATTTTTGGGCCTGAAAATCGGCAAATAAAGAAAAGTGTTTTTGGAAAAGGGACCTGCGCGCCGTGAACTTGTTGTACAGGAAAGTTGCGCGCCATATGTTTTTAAAGATCAGAAGATCAAAATATGGCTAAGGAAATAGGTTCGCGCAAGTTTGGGAGTTGGTCGCGCAAATGTCTAAAAGGAGAGAAGACTTGCGCGCCGAGATTGGGTCGCGCAGGTGACTTGCGCGCCGTCGCGCAGGGTGGTCAGATTGCCTATAAATACTGGACCACGCCTCCTCATTTTCTACCGGAGTTCAACTCAGATCTCCCGTCGCGTAGGTGTGGTGGTCGCGCAAGTGGTGTGTGTGGTCGCGCAGGTGGGACTTGCACGCCAGTGGTTGAAGTTGTGCGCCGGTGTTAGAAGTTGCGCGCCGGTTTGCAGTTGCACGCCAATAGTGGTTTGGGCGTAAAAGGAAGAGAGACGCACAAGTTTAGAGTTGAGGAAGCTTGTGTCGCGCAAGTGTCAGAGGAGGGCTTGCGCGCCCGTTGTGACTTGCGCGCCGATACTTGCGCGTCGAGGTTGACTTGCGCACCAAGTAAGGTTTGTTCCGGCAGTGTTTTTCGGACTGCGTGGTAGCTGCAAGTTTGCCCGATACCTTCGGTGCAAATATATATTCATCTACGGGTGAAAGTTGTACTTCAACAGAGCATCCACATACAAGAGAAGATGCATTCATTCATGCAAATGAAGAGACCTACAGGTCTATAAACTGTGAGTGGATTCCTTCCAAGAGAAGTGAGCTTAGGAAGAGGAAGAAGGTGATCCTCTCCACCGGCAGTGAGCCAGAGAGAGAGAAACATGGAGTGACCCTTGGGAAAGCAGTGAGCTGACCCTAAACTTGTAAAGGCAGTGAGCCTGGGCATAGAAGTGATCTAGCCCGAACCTTGTAATCCACAGCTAGTGAAGATTAGTGGAATTTGGTACGACCGGCAACCTGTCGGCGTATGCTCCTTGGACGTAGCCCTTAGCAGTGAACCAAGTAAAATTGTTGTGTCCTGTTCTTGCTTTACTTTCTGTTTATATTGTGTAGAAGGAAAGAGAGAGAAGAGTGTTTTGCTTAACAGCGAAACAAGATCAGAATGGGCATTAATTTTTAATTAGTTATACCCTGATTCACCCCCCCCCCTCTCAGGGTATTCATCCTAGTGGTCCTAACAAAAACAAAAGTGGAAGATCCTTATGGGAGATGTTGAAGAACTTTCACCATGATTAGAAGATTATATTCTGATTTTCTAAAGAAACTAAAATATTACGGTCCTTATGTGTCTGTTTTTGTTATTTATTAAGTATTGTGAAAAAGTAATGTAATTTCCATGTACATCAGGATATAGGTCTCTACAATTGGTATCAGAGTAAATGTTTAGTCAACCTTTAGAAACTAGGATGCGAGAACATTAGTGAGATCCCTAGAGATATATCTAAGGTATGTCTAGGAATGTATCTAATGTTAGGTATAAGTATATGTTATAGTCCAAGAATTATGATAACAATCATGAATAACAAAGGATTAAACATATGATGTTAGAGATTGAATGATCTCCCCCTTTATTATGTTGTTTTCCAAGAATGATTTTTTCCTCTTACACTATTTGTTTTGAGTTTTAGAAGATGGCTGGAACCCAAAGGAACAATGTTGATCAATGTAATGGGAAATGAAATGATTTTCCTCCTGAAAAAACCCATGTTATGGGAGATGGAGTGAAAAATCTTATAGCTATACTTACAGAAGCTATGAATTATTCTGGACTTCCGAATGAGCATATAAGGGAACAATATTCTATTGAGTCCATCATGAGGAAACACCCACATTCTTTCAATGGGTCTTCTGATCCACTTGTTGCTGAACAATGGATTAGTACCATTGAAAAGATATTTTCCATACTTCGATGTTCAGAACAAGAAAAATTCATTTTATCTGTTTACCATTTAGATGGTGAAGCAGACCAGTGGTGGACTTTAATTAATAATACAAGGCCCCAAGATGAAATTGAATCCATGGAATGGAATGAGTTCAAGAACATGTTTTATAAATAATTACTTCCCTTTAATTCTTAAAAAATGATGGAGAAGGAGTTCCTTGAGCTTAAAAAAAAGGATGATGAATCTGTTGGTATATACAAAAAAATTTTACAAGGCTTTCAGGGTATGCATCTGGCTTTATCATCCAACCTGAACGTAAAGTTGATCGATTCTTCAGTGTCATAAAACCAAGTCTTCGAAGGAAATTAGCTATAAGATACTTCAGTAGCAATGAAGAAATTGTGCGTTGTGATATCAATGTAGAAATGGAAGTTGGTCTTACATATCCATCTCATGGTTTTGACAAGAAACTAAAGATGAAGTTAAAGGAGAAATCTCATAACAATGGTGAAATGAAGATGAATGTTTATTTATGCTCAAAGCGTGGAAAGAAGAATTGTGGAGATTCCCTAAAAGGTACTAGAAAATGTTTTAATTTTGGAAAAGACGGTCATCGAGAAGTTGAGTGTCGAAGAAATGGGATAAAGGTAGATAATGATGTGAATAGTTTAAGGAATACCAAGAACGCTCCACCAACACTTCAATGCTTCAAGTGCAAGGAAATGGGGTATTATGCTAATCAATTCCCTAATCTGAGGGTTAATGATGATCTACATGAGCAACCACTTAAGGCAAAGAACAATGGGATGTCACATGCGATCACTATTGGCGATGTTGAATATGACAATGATGTGGTGGAATAATTTAGTGCTTATGTAATGGGATTCCAAAATATTGTTGTATATTGTATCGTGGAATATTAGAATATTTAAGTATTAGTATATTGTGGTTTTCAATTATTTTATGGTATCAGTAACCATGGAATGTGATTGAGATATATTTGGAAGGAAGATGATATGCGCATAATGAATGGATAAGGAGAAAATAATATTTTTGATAGAATTCATGAGCTCATGATTGATATAAGTACATTTTGATATCATGGTTTCAGTATATAGAAATTTTGGGATTTTGGTATGTAGAAAGTGTTAACTTTTAACTGCATTCAGGTTTTCACTAAGGTTAAATGGGTATTCATTTTTAAAGAGAATACATGACTAAAACATTATAATGATTGAAATGTGACCAACAAGACATATCTTATGATATATGGGGATAAATGACGGTATTTACATGCATGGTAAATGAAGTACCTTTTTAGTATAAATTAGTTTCAATTTATTATGTCGTATGATATATGAAGTATACGTCTATTTTAGGAACTATATATGATTAATAACACCATAGATGGAATTATGTATATAGATTTTTCTAACCTTTTGTTTGAGACAGATGGAATGACTCATCATTCTATCACATGATCTACTAAAACTTCATGAATGACAAATTCAAATTCATTTATTTAAGATCTGAAGTGGAAATTGTTCAAGGAACCAACAACGGTGAGATTCTACAAAAATAAAGTAAGTATTTCTTATAACTTTAGGGAAATGATCTTGAAAACCAAAAATGTTTTCCTATTGTCCTCATATCTTATGAATAGGATGGTACCTTAGATCATAATAAATTTATGGCTTTGTGATTGTTGGATTATTTTTATAGCCATGTTCTCTACCACTCTCCATTAGAACATGATGGTTAGATTTCTCTTCCATATCCATATTTTCACTTATGTTCTCCTATGAGGAAACCCAGTGAAAAGTTAATTTGGGTAATCGATATGTTTCATAATTAACTTTTTAATATTAAGTTTTAGTATTTCTTTTTACGATGAGTGTTTCTATGAAATAAACATTCATTTAGAAATCCATTTATAACCCCGACGAATTTCGAGAGAGAAATTCATTTTAAGGGGGATAGAATGTAACACCCCGAGATTTTATGAGATATATTATTTTTATTTTATTTTATTTCTTCTATTATACACTACAACAAGATTAGATTGTATTATATGCAACACCGTATTAGATTTTGGTATACGCACCACAATTCTTGGCTCGTGTTACACACAATTTCAAATTCGTTTTGTGGAAATTATTCTACGCAACCTTAAGTAATGATTTTGTTTAATGTATAAATGAAATATTGTTTGGATAATGTTATACGAAACAACAAAAAGATATTTCAGTACACACATATTTGACTTGGCTTGCATTACAAATAATCAAGACCTTTCTCGATAGCGTGTGTAGTACGCAATACCGAGTTTCACTAAATGATATATTATTATAATATTATTATCAACTAGCCGTTATGAAAAGTAATACCCACTTTTTTAAATTTTATAAATGTTATATTTAAAAATGGACTTCATTTTTTGATTAGGAATATCGAAATTATCCTAGGGTGAATTTTTTGTATTTGTCTGAAAACATTCAATTTTTGATGAATAGTGAAAACATTGAGTTATTAGTTAAAACCGAATTTTTATTTAAATAAACATTTAATTTTTTAAAATATATTTTATGTAAAATAGATACATAATACTTATATAAGTTCAATGTAATTTATTGGAGTCATTTTATAATAATTTTAGATATATAAAAATTTTATTGAACTTTTCACCGTCTTTTACCCACCTCCTAGGAGCATTTTCAATTTTACATAAAACCTAATTTTACCACTTCTGTGAGTTGAATTTCGAAAATCCGAGAGGCATGGATAATATCAAGGAGTAAAATGTGGTTCAATAAGATAAAAATAATTTTTGGTAAATAGTAACTTTTTACTTTTATTTACCACTGTTAAAATTAAATCAGGTAATTTAGGGTAAAAATGGTATTATTGTTACCTTAACACAAATATTAATTCTATTGGATAGGAATAAATCGACTTAAAAACAACCTTAGGAATATAATATTATCATTTAGGTCCACTTGGATTAGATTAGGAGATTTATTATAATTTAACTCAAAGAAGAGTTAAAAGAGTTAAAATCAATGTTTAATAACTAAAATATTTTTAATATAGGGTTATACAAAAGATAAATTTGAAAATAAATATTCCTTCGAAATCTAAAAAGATTTCATACATAAAGGTATTTTATTTATAATTTTTAGACTTTAATTAATTTAATTTATTTATGACAAAATGATGATGTAGTAATTACCTTATTAATGAAATATTAACATAATTGTTGTTATAAATACCCAAATAAATGTAATTTGAGACTTTTTATAAATTCCAATAACGTTTTAGGTTAATATGACATGATAGTATTGATTTAATTAATTTTTTTCGAAATAAGAATGTTGTTATGATTTTCACAAATATCAATTACCAAATAGCATCAAAATTGACATAAATTAGTTTTTTTAAAAATATTATATTATTAATTGTTATTATATTCTTAAAAATATATGGTTCGGATAAATTACATATATAAGGTGATATATATTAATAATGAACCACTTGGGGTTCTTTTTTCATGTTATAGTAAGTTTTTCAACAATATAGTGTAAGAAAAGAAGAAGACATGGTAAAAGTTAAATTATTTAACATAGAGTTAAATCTAAATGATAAGGTCAAAATAGTAACCGGAACATGTCTAAAACCTATTGGTTGAGAGTATTTAGACAAATAACCACATTATCTTAGAAATAAATCAATTTGTAGCTATTATAAACCGAATATGACTTTATTATAAAACAATATATTATGTTTTTCTTAAGGTGCCCCTCTCCTCCCTTATAAAAGGGAACCTCCTCTCTCTTCTCTTTACACAATTTTGAGCTTTCAAGCTCAGAAAAACACTAATAATTTCCATTATAAACTTTCCTTGAATCATTTTAGATGTTATAGTCTCCTCAAAAGAACAACTCTAGTGACTTAAGAAGAAGCTTAAAAGAGGTACGTCAAAGAAGAGGTAATCTCTTATACCGATTGTTTCATGTTTCTTTCTTCTACAACATATTCTTATTTAGTGGTTTCATCATATATTAATAACATAATTATCACTCATATTATTCTATGTTATTGTAAATATGAAACAACCTTATTTCACCTTCTATCCATCGTACGAATATCTAAATCACCGCGTGTGCGTACGTACGGAATACCGTCTCCACGCCGTGGTGTTATCTGTTTTCCCACCACGACCTTACTTGGATGGGTATAATGGTGTAATTAATAAATATATATAGTTATTATAACATCATACTGATTCTGAGATATTATATCAACCACTCCAATTCAATCCAATAATTATGGGGACGATATCATAGCTCGTACGTACGTATGGGTTACCGTCTCCACGACGCGATGAGATTCATTATCGATGTTAACAACAAAAGAATTATTATAAAGTCTATATAATGAATAACAATGAAATATATTAATTGATAAAGATACTATATTTATGTATATATATATATATGTCATCTACTTACTTCCATTCAAGTATATAAGGAATGGAAAATAACGTTCATGCATTCGTACAACCTACAGTCTCCATAAACAGTGTATTTGATTTCATTTGTCTATCTATTATATATATATATATACTAATATATATGATATATAAATCATTATTCACATTCTGGAAGTAATTAAATCATGATATAAGAAACAATAATATCATGAACAATAAGTCCAAACACGTATGATAAATTAAATGATTTTACCCAAAACACTGCTTTAACATGGAATTTACATAAAACGGGTAATATAAAGTCAAAAGTGAACTTTAAATGATATAATAACAATGAATATGATTCTTTAATTAGTCAATAAATTATTACAATCATTATATATGAGGTTCGGAATCTTAAGAAGCATATCGGACGTAAGGTAAGGAATAACTTTTCCAATCTCGTTTTTATTTGAGATTCTTTACTCATTAGTATTTACTGGGGTTATATTTATCATTCATGTCCCTATTTTCTAAAAATGGTTTCATGTATGTTTAAAGTCCTTTTTTCCTTTTTTTTGAATTTTACTAAATGGTGTGTATGGAATCTTTCTTTTGTTTACAATATGAGGTACTTTTTGACTTTTCTAGCAATAGTATGTGCAGAATGTTTTTTTAACTTATACTGCATGAACAGATTTTTTTACGGTTTCATAATTCCTAATTTTCATGAATATTCCTATATAATATTTCATAATTCTTTTCAACAAAATACTTTGCTCTTAAAATTTCATGGCCTTTTGTGAAAATAAAATGATTTTGAAGTAGAAAGGATATTTTCCTCAAGAATTAATTTCAAGTGTTTTATCAATACTAGTTCCCATCTAAGATGAAATTATTCAATATGATTATGTTTCATGTATAATGTCTCTATTATTTACATGGATTCACTTTTCTTATGATGAAATGATATCCATTTGTTTCATATGGATTATGTTATGATGGGATGATGTTTATGAAACCCATTTTACTCTTTGGTTTATGACGAATGATTTATGTTTATGTTGTGGTACACATAAAAATTATTTCATTATCAAATGGGTGGGAATTATATCTCCCATTTTTGAATTGGGTGAAGATTTATATCTCATGAGATAGACATGGCTGGAATGTTATGTTAGTTCGATTCAGTGTTATAGGACTGGAACGAGGAGTGAACTCGGATTAGAAATGGACATTGTCCACTAATTTGGTCTTGGCAGTAATTCCATGGCTAATATGGAAATCATATCATGTTCTTAATGGTTTTCTACAAATAAATATTTTATTCTCATGCAATTTTATCATGATTGATGTTCCTTTGTGGTATATGCCTTACATAATTCCATGATTTATTTCTTTGCTCCGGATTTTGATGTTTAGATTTTATGTTCATGTTTTTGCATTCAAATGTTTGTGGATAGTTTTATGTTCTCTATGTTTACCCTTACTGGATATTTGAGCTCCCCCTTTTTTTGTATGTTTTCTTTTTACCCCAGGATTTAAAGAAAGGTGTTAGGTAAGAAAACAAAAGGGGAAGATATTTATGGGAGATGTTGAAGATCTATCACCACGATTAGAAGATTATATACCGTGTTTCCAAAGACACTAAACTATTACGGTCCTTGTGTGTCTTTTTTTGTTATTCATTAAGTATTCTGTATAAGTAATTTAATGTCCATATACGTCAGTATATGGGTCTCTACAGATATGTGCTTTGATATTGTGATATAAAATTTATAGGAAATGAATTATGTTCATTGTTGAGATTATTATATAATGAGATGAGTTTTGGAACCTTCACAGGTGTATATTGTAATTATGATAGTTAGAGGTTTCTTCCATGTCCTATGTAATATTTCTTATAGGTAATTAACCTCTAAATGTTTGAATGCTTATATGTCATTGACCCGAATTGATTGTTCGGACTACAACATGAAAACTTATTCGTGGTAGGCATGGTTGTAATACATGCTTAGATATATTATTGAATGGTGTTGAATAATGTTATTTTACCGTTATTAAATGATTTCATATGGAAAGTTCATATGAAATTCTCAAGGATATTCTATCAAAAATATGAATTGGTTTTTCGATGTATTTTATTAAATTTTAAATTAATTAATACACATATTTATCACTTTATTTCATTCCCTTTTTATGAGACTAGTTTTGTTTAGACATGGTGGTGTCTACTTACAGAGTGATACTCAAACACTATTCGGGGCACCACTCAAAACCCTTACAGATTATGTAAATGTTGGTTTGGGAAGGGTAAGGGACCATGAATTTAATTTCATTTTCATTGTTTGGATGGTGTTTATTGACTGTATATACATCAAATTAGGGACCCATGTATTTATTCTTTTATTTGATTCATCTTGTATTTTATTGTATTGTTATTTCATAACATTCATCAACATTCTAGCATGTCATTACATTACTCATGTTTTATTATTGGACCATTCAGTTGTTTTTTATTATTATATTCTCCAAAGTATTTAATTTGACAATTATTTCTATTTTATTATGATTTTTTGTACTAATATAACACTTCATTAAATGGGGGTTTACACTCCCCGCTATACTCTCAACATCCTTGGTCCATGTTAACAACCTCTGGCATATGAGGAGGCACAAATGAGGCATCATGACAACAATTTATGGATATTTGAGAGAGAACTAGATTGGGATACATTAAAAAGACCCTAATACTAATATCCCATAGATTGGTTTTATATTATTAAATTTCTAATAGAAAAAATAAATCACATTCCAAATCATTGATTATATTATTACTCGTGGAAATCCAGAATCATACATGTTTTTTCTGTTAAATTTGAAAACATTAAATAAAACACAATTTTTTATACGAGAACATTATTATTACATTTATTTTTTTTCATTATATTATTTGTTACATTCCACTTGGACTCCTTTGAAAATTATACACAATAAATTGGTGACCTTGGATTCATTGTAATTATACACATACACAAAAGACAATAAGGCATGGATATTAAACCGTGAAAAAATGACTATCAAATAATTCATTACAAATAATCACATTATAAATGAAAATATCAACCGATAACAAAAAAATTAAAACAATCAAATATATATAAATAACAAAGTTCATAATTATGGAATGCATAATTTCATACATCTAAAACATTATTTTGATGCCTTGTCCAATGATATCTTATATAAATGATTTAAAGCTTGGGAAAATAACCAACAAGGTTCATATGATGATGAATTTCAAAATATCAAAGGGTTATATAATTATAGGCCCACTCATCACTTAATAATACAAATACATTCATCAAATGAATATGAAAAACAAGAAAATCAAAATTCATGGAAAATTAAAAAAAATTATTTATTAGATGAAATTTCTTAGAAAATATGAAAAAATTCCCCATTTAATATAATCATAAAACACACACACATACACAGATATATATATATATATATATTGGATAGTGTCTTATGATAATAACATAATAAAATCATAATATTTAACAAAATTTGGCATAGATAAAAATAATTTTATACAATCACTATAAAATTTATTGAGAAAATTTACCATTATTAATTTAGAACCAATTATTTATAATCAAAATTCTAAAATATATTTACTAATTAATTTTATTCAAATATAATAATCTAAAATTTTAATGTAATATTTAAATAATTTTATTTATGATTCTATGAAATATCATTCATTTATTTTTTTTAAAAACATTCCATTCACAACTATGTAAAAGGTTAATAAAGTACATTGTTCATAGATTCACATTAAGATTAATTTCAAATAATTTGTTAAAAAATAAATCATGGTAAAAAAATTTCATCGAAAAATAATATTGAATCTCCTAGAAATTTTTTTTATAAATTTTAAAGAATATATGATCATGGAAGGTAATAATTCCGGACAATGTAGAAAAACAATTTTTGTTTCCATTAATAAAATATTTTGGTATCATGAGTTCATATAGAAACGAAAATGAATGAAAAAAATTTAATTTTTAGAAAGTAACATATTAAAGAAATGTTGGATTTATGATATGTAGATCAATTAATAACCCCAACTGAGAATTAACCATAAACAATCCATGATAATGATGATATTTTCAAATAGACCATTGCCTATAGTTTCACTTCCATCATATGCTTCCAAACCACATGGATTATTAATATTGATTAATTATAAAAATATTATAAGGGATTTATTATTACTATAATACAATATATTATTATTTTTTATAATAAATTATGATCAATTTTCTAACAATACATTTATACATTGATCTATGTAATAACTGCTTTGTTTTTCATGTATATATTGGTTAAGTAGTTCCAATCAATGAAATTTTATATAGGTTAAATAATCATAAAAATATGAATTATTATATAAAAATCCAATATATTAATTATATATATATATATATTTATAATAATACATAAAATATAGATATAGAAAAATGAATTAAGCAGTTCATAGAGACGGTATATCCTAACGACATGAGAACATTGTTTTCACTTTTAAATATATTATAAAGCAGAAAGGAAAATAATAATTCATCTATAAATAAAAAATTAATATAGATCTTTGGAATGAAAAATGAGTAACATCAGTTCGTTTAGGTGGTCGTCCATAGGTATACATAATCGATGTTATAATTTTCACTTATGAAAAATTCGGTGGATAATTGAGGTATCAAAAAAAATAAAATTATGTATATAGAGGATATTGATTTTATTATTTTCTTATAAATAACTTTAATTTAATGTATCATAATGTATATGTTGAAATTAAGGTATTCTGTTAAAGTCAATTACCACTTCTATGAATAATCTCCAATAGATCACATATTAAAGACACTAAGGGAGATAATTTTGGATGACCATATCCTCTATAACCTGAATGAGGAAATATTTAAGTGAAATAGTATAATATTAGTCATGATGATATTTTAAATTGTTTACATATGATATGAATGGGGTTTCCTTTTTTAAGGGAGGGGAAATACATATGTAGAATTATAGAAAATGTAAAAATATATTAAAATGATTCTCAATATAAATTCCTCCAATTTACCATAATTTATATTATAAGGTATATTAAGTTAGAATTATAATCATCATCTAAAATATTTTGATGTTTATGTTATTTTATAAAACATATGTTTGTGGTTATTTACATTTTTATCCAATATTAAAATTAATCAGAGTAAAACTTTTTTTATCATTAGGGGTTATTAAAATAATTATTACATAATAATTTGATAATAAAATAGTTATGAGATTAAATTTTTCATCATATATTATTCCATTATCATCATTTATTTTTTTTATTTTTTTTATATATATGAAAAAATAATGTTTTTATAAAACATTTTAATTGATATTTTTTAACACCATTCAAAGAGTTTGACATTAAAGGCGTTAATAAAAAGATAAGATATTAATGTAATCAATTAACACACTAATAATATTTAAAATTATTCTATAATATTCTTACAACACTATTATGTAATCAAACTATAGTACATATAATATCGTCGAAATCAATTATTTAATATTTCTATTAATTTATGGAATATTGTGTCGGCATTGTGTACACATTTATTTTTATTATATATTCCCTAAAAACTACAAATAATCTATGAACATGAAAATAACATAATTACTATCAATGTTAACATCATAATTTATTACAAAAATTCCTATATCATTTTATGAAAATAGATTTTTTATATGAATTTAGGGTAGAGATAGGTTGCATTTTTGGTCAAGATAAATATTTTATAAGTCATATTAATTGACACAGGTACTCGAAAAAGAATTGATGCTAGCTTGATAATGGTTGAATTAAATTCATCCAATAAGAAATTATAATAAAATGGTAGCCTTATCATTAAACATTAACATAGGTTATCCTTATTTATCCTTGATGAATGTGCACAATGTTTACATGGAAATCACTTATAAAAAAAATTATAAAGGGACCTATTGAAAATATTCAATCTTTATACTTCCAAATTTGGAATCAATTTTTCAATATTAAATTTCTATAAAAATTATATTTCCATTTTTTTCAATACATGATCTAGACCCCTTTTTATAAAAAGGTGTATTTCAAACATTAAATAGATTTATTGTTATCCCATTATTAGAAAAAAAATTAGATGAATGATAAAAATAATTATTGACTACTAAGAATATATATTCCATTAAAATAATTAACCAATATTGAGAAATTTATATTAATATGGAAATAAATCATTTAAATTAAAAATAACTATTTAATAAAATATAAATTTTATCATCAAAGGATTTAATACTCATTTAAAATAAATTGATATATAATGAATTTATTATTTTAAACTGTTTAATAATAAAATTTTGATTAAATTGTTAATCCTTAATAAAAAGTTATTTCTATTTTATGATGGTGATATTTATACAATATTTTATAATTATATCAATGTTTTTATAAACACTTTATTTTGTTTAATGAAATCTATCTAATAAATTTAATTTCTATACGATGAATATATAACAAAATATCAGGTTTTTTATAACGACAAATAGGAATTTATCCTGAAAAATTCTATCACTATGATACAATTATCAAATGATGATTCTACCTAAAAAAATACTCAATTTCCCACATACATCCTCAAATTTCTCATTTTTAACCAAATTTTTCCCAAGTGAGTGGTCGTGTTTAATAAAAAACTATCCATATAACATAAATAATAACTATGTCCTTTACACAAGATAGAAATATTTTTATGAATTATGAGTTATGTGCATGTGAATGATTATCTATGTACATCCTCAATATATATATATAAGGAACTCTCCATAAATATGAAATATATTTGGTGGATTAATTAGTATATAAATAATCATCATGATATGATCATAAATTTTTAATTGGACAACATTCATAGGGAAAATATTTCCTGAGATTATGAATCTAATTACATTCATAAAGGGTGAAATTTATAGAAATTTTTTAAGGCTAACATTAAACTCTAGATCTCATTGAAAATTTTAAACATGAATTTTTTATCAACTATGAGTCCCCATTATTTGTTGTGTAACATGTATAAACTTCAAAACCATTAAATTGACAAGCTCATGTAGCAATCAAACCCCAAAAAGCTGAGAGCCAGTGTCTTCCATAAATTACATTTACATATAATATAAGTAAGTCACATCCCAAAGGAATGAATATTTAAGTAATCATGATAAAAAAGATACTTACATGAGTCTTGATTAAAAAATAATATAGTAATGAGAACATATTTTCTTCTTCTTCTTCACTAATGTATAGAATTGTAACTCTACTCTATGAAATGTATCCTTCCATAGATTTTTAATACACTTCATGGATTCTTGGGAAAGGAAACATAACAATGTTGTGATACAATATATGGTAATGTACATAAGA
The DNA here is from genome assembly GCA_963277665.1 of Viscum album. NCBI lineage: Eukaryota > Viridiplantae > Streptophyta > Magnoliopsida > Santalales > Viscaceae > Viscum > Viscum album. Next base: position 1,201,534,815 of record OY728155.1, on the reverse strand, counting down.
ATAAATAATGAATCAATGAGAATATTCAATATAGAATATTAAATAACTTAAAATGGAATACATGGAATCAACAAATTGAATATAAGTGCATAAACCAATTAGTAATGTAAGAATTGGGATCATTTGTCAAAAAAATAACTAGAAAATCTATAATAAATATATAAATCATTGAAACCAAAACATGTTCAAATAAAATAACATAAAAATAAATTTACCTATTTATATGTCAATGAAAAATATCATGGATGAATAATAACTAAAAATAAATGACGGAAATTCTTAATTGTTCAACACCATGTTATAGTTTCATGGGTGCCTATATCAAAAAGGCCATTCCCAATATGGTTTAAAACTATGGATAGAATACAGTTAAATTTCCAAATAATATTTATATCATGGGATGATATCAATGTATATATGATCTTTATAAATTCTGGGATCCTCCCATCATTCAATGTCCAAATCCTTTCTCATAACAAGTACTCGAAATAAATAATACACCTTATAAAATATATGTATTGAATTAAAAATATGAAATTATCAATATTTAGAAAATAAAAAAAATAACATTCATAGTAGACACCATAAATATAATGTTTTATGATTGATGAAATATAAAAATGTATGATAAATAAAATAGTAAACTAGGGGAAAATTCAATGTTAATGATCAGAGGATATATAAATTTTAAAGGGGACTACAAAATGAATCACGGAACTAAATGTGAATAGTATAAACAGCCAAATAATTCATAAACCATCCAGAAAAAGAATATGGATGATATCAATAAATAATTTCCCATGTTGATTAAATTAAATTGTTGGTTTTATTGATTAATGGATGTACAATAAAAATCATTTAAAGAAAATATTGATTAAAATAACATTTTATTTTGAAAACCCTTTTAAAAAACCATTTCACTTAAAATAATGTTACAAAAATATTTCATTAAAAATTAACCTTTTAAACCTGAAAAAAGGCTTCTAATAAATGATGATATGTTATTCCTTTTATGTAATATACGGTAAAAGAACATTTCTTTTTCATGGTAAAATGGTAGCAAAAATTTCCTTGTTTGGAAAGTGACATGAATTTTTTTTGGAAAACATTATTAAAACACAAAATGGTAAACGTGTCTTTACTAAATAAATTATAATTGGTTAAAAAAATTTAAATCTATTTAACGAATCATTATTTTTATAATATAATAGGTTCAACTACTATGGAGTAAAATTTAGTCGGGTTTTCATAAAAACATTTTCTAAAACATTTAGAGTACCAAAGAAGTGGGATATTGTTACAAATACATGAAAAAGGTCATGAATATCCATTATAGAGAAATCATAAAGATTTTATTGAACAATGTTCATCTAATTTCCCTAAATAAAATAATATTGAAATATCATTATTTTTATTATAGAGGGAAACAATCATTAAGCATTCCAATATATCTCACTTCACTTTGATCAATTTTAAATCATAAACCACATAAATAAATAATAATAAATGAATTTCATAAATACCATGATAAAAATGTAAATAATTATATAATATATATTAATGGTCATAATATACACCACACAAAAGAATTATGTGTTGGATCATTTATTTATCTCGCAAAAGAAAAAAGTGAGATGGAAAATCCCCTAACATGTTTTTCCTTTCAAATTAACATCCATTGTATTAAGTTATAATAAAATAATTTTAATTATAAATTTTATTCATAAATTTTTAATATTTACTCATAAATATAATTTATTTATTACAATGTTTTGTACAACTAGATAATGTATCTATGTTATATGGTTTATTTTTTAAAAAAATCGTTTATGTGTAAAAAAAACATTTGTCGTTAAAATGTGTTCAAAGGGATCATTACATAAAATTTATAGAATAATGATCATGAAATAATTAATCTATTTATATATTAATGATAATTTTAGAACAAATAATTAACATATATTTTGGAGAATTTAACCAATTAAACAATCATGGAGATTTTAGACCGTATGTTTACTAGAGTAACATTCCCATTTTTCAATGATTGTTATGGAAAAAAAGTAATATTATCTACTAAAAATGATAATTATATTATAAATATAATATTATTTAATCCTAAATTAATATATATATATATATAAATATTGTGATGTAAAATAAATCACATCTTGATGAGTATGCATTTTTTCATATGTCCACGAATGACGTTATCGCTTTTTTATACCTATGAGAAAGGGTAATACTGAAAATAATATATATATATATATATATTATATATACATAAAGGTAATTATATCAGAAATATAATATATTGTTTATTTATTTCAAATATTTTTAATTTAAATAATACTTAATATGTTCTATTTATAGTGTGATTGAATGACATCGCTTGGAGGGGATGTTGTCCACATTTAGATAAATGAGGATATTGTTTCGACAAAAGACGAAATGTATAAGGATATTTGTTGTAAAAGAATGAAAAAAGATAAAATATATAATAAATATCATATATATAAGATATAAATATGGTTTCCATCATATGTTTCATCCATTAATGGTTGTAAGGAATATACAAACATCTTTATTTAGTTAGGCGACAGTTCTCTATACACATAACGGATATGTTAGTTACACATTAAATGGAAGTGTGTGTGAGTGTAGTTATAACCCTTAGAATAAAATACAATAGAATAATAAGTATAATGGTTTTTTATATTATCATGGGATAAAAATAGTTTATGTGGTGGATAATGAAAATAGAACAAAAGAGGATGAACAATGATGTTACATCTTAATCAGGTATCTTCATTTGGATTATATCAAAGGGCTTCCAAAGAGGGATTTCATCCCAAGGGGGTCATTCAAGTAATATCAGAGGTATTTTAAGGAGTTATTTTGGTAGATATTTTTTGATAAAATGTGTATTGATATATCTAAGGATGTCTGTGGAGAGTTGACTTTTTTATAGTAAAGGAAGAGTGTCACTCTTGTAATACTTTGAAAAAATAATTCCATTCTCATTTTTACATTTAAAATTGCGCCCATAAGGTTACATGTTTGATAACAGTGGGTAAAGGGCCTATATATTAACATAAACATTCTCTTGGATAATATTATATAATATTTGGGCCTATAATAGTTAGGTTTAGTCAATTTTAAGTGTTATTTTACTTAATTATTGTAATTAATTATAATTACATTATTTATTATTCTTTCTAAAAAACAATGTTGACCATAGTAGAAAATATTAATTTTTTTTCTATATATGGATTCCATTTTTAAAAATGCCAATAATTATAGTTAAATAAATTAATAAAAATTTAATACCCCAGATGGGGCAACAATACATGTTTTTAATATAAAAATTTATGAAATATTGTCATGACTTTTATTGAAAAATAAAATATAAAATTTATATAAATGACCTATATATTGTTAATTGTTAAAAATATGAAATAATTAAACTTTATAAAATGTTTAGATTTTAATTTTTACTTATAAAAAATTATATGATAATTCTATTTGGACTTAAAATTAAGTATTTTTCATTATTAATTAAAAAACTAAACATCACAGAAAAATACCAAAATTTACCATTATGTAATATTTATGTTTATATTTATATATTAAGTATATTTTAGAATATATAAACTATTAATGTACCAAAAATGAATTTATAATATGTTTTCTCTAAAAATATTAAAAATGCCTCAATAAAAATACGGTATTTTATATGTAATATTCAGTTTGTTCTTATCATATTATTATAAAATATATTGGGTGTATATAAAAATAATTTGATTGAATAATATATATATATATATATTACATTAATATTATTTAATAATTTTAATTTATTTATTTTTGTAGGATAGAACACCCCTATGAGAATAATAATAAATTTCTATAAAGTATTTTCTTTAGTTTCAATTGGACCTTATTACATATTTCTAATTAATTTATTACCAATGAATTACTTTTATATTTATTTCAGTAGTATATTTTTATAAGTAATTTTAAAACATTTATAACCTCTTATTTTAAGGACTTAGTTGTATCTTAATATATTAACCAATAATGTTTTATCAATATATCTTGATTGGAAATAATCAGTTTTGAGTGTAATTCACGACATTGAGGAAACATGTTGGTGTGTAAGTTGCACTCTAGTTCAATATAATGTGTTTTGAAAGAAATAAATAATAATTAGTTTCATTAAAATAGTAAATTTATTATAATTTTTTATTATACTATTATCCATTACATGCATGTAGTTGTTTATCATGTAATATATCGAATACGATGTTCATAATATATATTTTTTATTGTGTTTCATATTTTCCGACCTTAATTAAATTATGTCCTTGAAATTTAAAAACGATATTGGTGATATATTTTTATGATTTATATTATGTTTTAAATCCCACATCATGATAATGTTTCATAAGACATATTATATAAAAGTGATAATGGGATGTAAAAAAGGTCACATTGACTAACATATAATAGGATATTTATGTAAGATAATATTAGTGGAATGTAGAGATAGATACATAGTGGAAAATCAAAATTTTTTATATGGTTTGATAGAGATCATTAATGATAATAATATTAATGATCAATGTAAGGTTGAGGGCCTCAAATACACAAATATATAACAATTTATAATGTTATAGGGTTCACATAAATTAAGTTATTAGAAAAAAAATTTATTTCAATGTATTTTTTCTTAATGATGGTTAATTATTTTACTACCTATGTATATAAGGGAACACCATTTAGTTATATAATTATATAAAACTAATATCATCATTTGATTTTGCTTCTATCAATTTTTTATTAAAATATTAATTTTGATACTTAATGTAAAAAAACATTTCCATTGAATCTTAACGCCTAAAAAGTGTGATAATTCTATGTATTTTCCTATACTTATTCTCAAAATCTAATATGGTTTATAAATAAGTCTCTAAACCTAAAGGAAAAACACATGATCAATATTGAAATTTTTTCATCAAATTATTTAACAAAATGCAATGAAATATTAACCATGACATTTCATAGGTCTGTGGGTGGAGTGAAACCTGATTGCTTTCCTTTCATGGGTTAAAGAATCATGGAATTTCTAGAAATGAATGGATTTCACCCTACATTCATGTTATCATGTTAGAAAAAAATTATATTATTTCCTAAATAAATATGATTGACATCCTAGGAAAAATTTTAATCACTAAATATCCATTTAACTATAATTTTTTAACATAAATAACACGTAAATTAAAAATCCATTTATTTCCACATAGACCCTTACATAGTCTAGATTGTCTCTTTTAAAGTATTGAATTTCCATGAAGCAAAATCCATAGTGTGAGCATAAATTATCATTTTGGATAAACAATATAATCATTTTTATAATGTCTAATCCACATCACATTGTTTTTAATCTTATACACCGTAGGATTAACCTATGTTATTACTTATCAAAATCATTCATAATGGTTTGTAATGAAAATTTTAATTATATGAGGAATATTCCCTTGGAATTTAAGAACATGTGCGATGTATATCACATTTTCATGCACCGGGTTACATCGAGTCAGACTTGGGACACCTTTTCATAGTTTCTACACCAAGATAACTATGTTCCAGAACCAACCCACTTTTAGAATCAAGATAAGGACGAAATTATAGGAAAACACACGTAATCTATACCTTACATAGAATATAGGATGTTATTCTGTACTTATAGTCAAATTATACCTTTGGGATAGGATCATTAAACTATGTTATCCTAAATATAGTTCTAAAAGTTGCTACTAAACATACTCTGATACCCATTATAGCAACCCTACCATGAAAATCCTAGAGAAGGTGCCTATTATCAATTACATTAGCTTAATATACATGTATATTACCACCTAATGGATTGAACCATTTTCAAGTCATTTTAAACCATATATATATATTAATCTTGTATTCAAAAAACAATACACCAATTACAACAAAATTTTCTTCTTATTTATAAATAACATCCCTAATAAAAACTCTATTATATCATGAGTGTTGTTTCATATTATTTTTAGTACACTTCTTGGATTCCTGGGAATGAAAAAATAATGGTGTGTTTAAATTCTCAGTATGGGTAATGTATATTAGATTAAATATTTAATCAATAATAATATTCAATATGGAATGGTATGTAACTAAACAAACATTCCATGTAATCAATATACTTAATGTAATTGAGTAAAAAACATGGAAAGTTAATATCTGGAAACAAATTCCATTAAAATAACATGATATGCAATAATAAATATGTTGTAATATGAAACTGAATCACATTCAATTTAAATAACTGAAAATTAAATGTATCCAAAGATATTTCAATTCAAAATATAATGGATGAATAATAACTAAAAAAATATTGTAAATAAATAATTTTTCTACGTCTTATCTAGGGAATATGAAAACCTATACCATCAGAACCATTCACAATATTGTATAAAACTATAGATAAAAACGCATTTTATTTTCACAACATAGTAGTCTCATGAGAACCTATTAATGCATCATGAAGCTATATAAATTCCAAGAGCCTACCATCATTTCCTATCCAAATCATTCCTCATATCGAATAATTGAAATAAATAATATTTACTATCATGTTTTTTTATGAAATAATATATTTATAATAATATTTTTTTTCAAAATAATCAAATATCATTCAATGTAGAGACTGTATGAAAAATAATATATAGATTAGGAAATAGTAATATCCATGATAAATGAAATGGTTAATTAGGGGAAACTCTTACATTCGTTGATCATAGGGTTTTTAAAATTTCAAGGGGAATAAAATATGAGTAAATTAATTGAATGTGAATACTATACATGGACAAATAAATCATAAACTATATTGAAGAATAATAAAAATGGTATCAAAAATTATAATCTCATTTGGATTAAAATGAAGTGTTTTTGTCATTAATGAATAGAAATGTTTTAAAAATATTCTTTAAAAACATTAACAAGTAAAACATAGTTTTATTTTTAAAAAACTTTTGATATATAATTTTTTTAAAAATAAATTACGAATCCATTTTCTATAAAAAAACATTTTAGACATGAAAAGTAAGATTCAAATAAATAATGGTGGGTATATTCGTACATGTTGTATGACATAAATGAATGTTCATTTTTTATGGTAAAATGATAGAGAAAAATTTTGTTTTTGGGAAGGAGACAATATAATTCATTTGAAAACCCTAATAAATAAAAACATTAAAATTTTTATTAAAAAATTATATTAAAAGTGTTAAAACAATTTTTTTAATAAATCATGGTTTTTGAATAAAAATTTTCACTATCGAAATAGATAAATGGAGTGGGGATTTATTGAAAACATTTTCTAATTAATTTTTAATACTATATAATGGTAAAATTGTACAGATACATGAAAATGGTCATAAATATCCTTAGGAGTGTAAAATGAAATATTTTATTGAACAATGGTTATATAAATTCATCAAATGGAAATACCATTTAATTATCATTAATGGTATTGTTGGGGAAAATAATCATTAAACATTCTACGGTGTCCAATATCACATTGAAACATTTTAAAACATTAGCCTCATGTAGAAATAATATTAAATGTTTGTTTTAATTACCATTAATAAAAGGTAATTCATCATATAATATAAAATATGGTTAGTTAATATACCACACAATGTGACGAAATATCTCTTACCTTGTGTTTCCATCTAGGTGAACATCCTTTACATTACAATATAATATACTACCTTTAATAATATAATATCTTAATAATATTTTTCTTGATTATCATTAATCTAATTTCAATTATTATGAAGCCATTTAAAACTATATAGATGATTATGTTTATGTCTAGTGTTTTGAAAAAAATTAAGTTTATGTGTAAAAAAGTACTTTTGTTGGTCGTCAATGGTCAAATTTATTAATAAATAACATAAAATAAATAATAATAATTAAATAATTATTATAATTATATATCAATTATAATTTTATATCTAAGCATTAAATATGTTTATGAAAAATTAACCAATGTTACAATCATAGAGGCGCTTGGTTATCCATATGAATGAGTAAAATTCCAATTTTTCAATGATCATTAGGGAATGAAGGTAAGTAATATTATATAATTACATAATTATAATTAGGTCATAAATACCATATAATTTAATTATATATACTAATATATATAAATATTTAGATTTAGAAGTAATCTCATCAGGTTGAGGAGGCGGTATTCCAAACATCTACGAATGCCATTATCACTTTTTAAGCCCATGTGGATGGGTAATAATGAAAATAATATATATATATATATATATATTAAAGTAATTGAATGGTAATTATGTTATCAATATCATATATATGTTATTTAGTTCATATATTTTTAATTATACCCATCCTTTATACATTCCATGAACATTTTTAACGAAACACACCGCTATGTGTCTGTGGTTGTCTAGACTTCCATCAACTATTTTATAGTTTTTACAAAACAAATTGAATGTATAATGATATAGGTTTTAGAATAATTAAATAACCATATTTTTATAATGTATAGAATATATAAAATATATATAGGTATTTTCCATAACAATGTTCAACAATTAAATGTGGTAAAGGAAAAAAAACAACTTTGTTTTGTTAGGCGGTAGTTCACAATGCACATTAATTGTACATTTGTTACCCATTAGATGGATGTTTGTGTGAATTTGGAAGAAATATTTGAATAAATAATCCAATTAAATATAAGATATGAATTTCTATTATATAAAAATCGAATAATTTAAGTTTAGTTGGTTGGTAATGGAAATAAAGCAAAAGAGTTTGAGGTAATTTGTTACCTCTTAATTGGATAACTCATATTGGATTTCACCAATGGAATTCCATTAAAGAATTTGTAACGAATTTTAGTATTCCAAGATGAGGGGATGGATTTTTAGTATCTATTTGAGCATATATTGATCTAGATAAAGTATATTGAGAGGTGTCAAGAAGTGGGATGTCATGACCCGCCTTCACCAAAAGGAGGGAAGGGTCAGCAGATTGCCAGGCCCTTCCTTCATTAAGTTGAAGGAGAGATAATAACCCCCGAAACCCGCCTTTAATAGGTCCCGGAGTGGCGACTAGCACCAAGGGTATAGAAAATTCTCGCAAATGGAAGGCATTACCCTTTTTATTTTATAGGATCGAGAGATAAGGAGTAGAAAACCCAACAACACCAAGGTAGAGAGAAAAGTAAAGCAAAAAATACACCATTCCCACATGCATGTTTCAAAAGTAAAAGCCACAAGGTGCAAAAAGTGACTACAAGGTAAGTACCAAAAGGAAACTGCAACTGCTCCAAAAGTCCGAGCTTGTAAGGTCTTGCGTAATCCCCGAAGTCCTCCTGGAAACATGAAAGCTGTTTTATATATGTAAGGTGAGCATACAAGTACACTCAGTAGGGAAAACCAAATACTCTCGTGCACAGGTGGGGGAACGTACTAAAGTCCCATGAGAAAAGAGTAATCTAAACACCTATCAAGGTAAACTATCCACCCCAGGCCTCACCAAGGCACACTCCCCAAATAACGCAAGTCAAGTAATTTATATAATAAGAGCACATCGATGTTTGGGTACCCCGCTCCACTTTCCCACTGGTTATTGAGACATCCTACGCATCAGACCAATCTCGCCATTCTCACCACAGTCCAACTGCTGAATCCCGCCCGCACACACCTGGGCCACAACTGTCACACGTAACTATGCCTGCAAACACCTAGGCCAGAACAATGCCCACCACGCCCGAAGACACCTGGGCCTCATCCCGAAGACACTTGGGAAACCACCTGCCGCACACACCTGGCCAACCACCACACTACCCAGCCCGAAGGTTCTTGGGCTAATAATGGACTTCAGGCCATCACAGCCTGCCCGAAGATACTTGGGTATCCGAGAAAGGGAGAAGAAAAAGAGCTAATAACTAGCCACTATGAATAGTGTTGGAAAAAACACCCTCCTCCATGAAATGGGGGTGTTCGGCACTAGGTGCTCAACTTTGGTGGGGTGAGAATAAGAAACACAAAGCTACAAATACATATATATAGGTAACAAGCACTCACCCAAAGCTAGGTTTCTTTTCTTCAAACAGCTTATAGATCACAACAACACTCATGTCCGAGTGACGACTCACGCTAACAACCCATCATCCCATTCTTTTTTCATGTTCAGTAACAATATTTGGTTTAAGCACTACTGGGCATCTAGTGGGCATAGGCATAAGTCCAGAAAAGTAAACAGTCAAACATCAACCAAAACGTCCACACCTGGTTCTCAACAACAGAGGATTCCACCCCAATTTGTGATATGAACAAGTAACCACCCGGATTTAAAACTCACAACCACCGAAAGTATAAAGGAACAAGGGATCCCATCCCCTCCCACATCTCCAGCAATTGGCCCGAAGTGAAAACAACCAACTACCACCACCAACACAAGCTGGGCCTCGCATGTATTTTCAGATTTAAATGACTTAACACACTATATGATTCAAATTCTGTGTGTTTTAACCGGGGTTATAAAAGAAAAGGAAATATCCTGGTGCCTCAATTTATTAGGTCGGATATACGCGATTAACCAGAATCACTTTTCACAGCAGGAGTTTACAACCACAAACAAGCCATTTAAAACATTATCAGGGGTTCATTAGTGAAAAAACACCGACCACCAATGGCCTTGATTTTCAGGAGGCATAAGCCAACACAACTCAACAAGATGGTCATAAGAGAAACAGCATCAAAACATAAGAAAACATCAACGATCACAACCCCCCCTTATTTCTTTATAGAATTAGGTTTTTATCTTTAATTAGGTCTGGTTTATCCAATTCTACAGAAACAAAAGCACGCCCACCCCACATGATACACAAAGAGAGAGTAAAAGGAGAAATTCCCTACTTGTTGATAGATGATCGACGTTTAGGTCGGGGGCGCGGAACTTTACGGATAACGATGCGGCCGGTCCGACACACCAGAAGATGTTTGCGAAAGTCACGATGGAGGAAAGGAGAAACCACATATATCCCTTAGTTTATAGGAGCTGGGGACAGTTGAGGTGAAAACGAAAATCCGCAAAAGGCGCGGGGGGTCATGGGATGATCACGCGGCTCCATGTCGGCTGCTTTTAAGCCGAATGATGAATTGATAAAGCATTTAATTAAAACTCTTATGGTCGTTACGGGTCTTAAAACACGGTTAAACGAGTCAGAATATGGTTTAAAACCCTATTTACACAAAGGAGCGTTACTGGAAGAATCTTGACAACGCCGGGTGACGCTGATCGGTCTCACCGATCGGTCTTGCCGATCAGTCTCACCGATCGGTCTCGCTGATCGGTCGCGCCGATCGGTCTCACGGATCGGTCATGCCGATCGGTCATGCCGATCGGTCTCACCGATCGGTCTCACCGATCGGTCTCACTGATCGGTCTCACTGATCAGTCGCGCCGATCGGTCTCACCGATCGGTCTCCCCGATCAGTCTCACTGATTGGTCACGCCAATCGGTCTCAATGATCGGTCTCACCTATCAGTCTCACTGATCGGTCTCGCCGATCGGTTTCACCGATCGGTCTCACAGACCGGTCTCACCGATCGGTCTCGCCGACCGGTCTCACCGATTGGTCTCACCGACCGGTCTCACCGATCGGTCTCACCGATCGATCTCGCCGACCGGTCTCACTGATCGGTTTCACTGAGACACCCCTCCTTTAGAACCCGGATTTTGGTAAAGGGAAGGACCAAGAGAGTCTGGGTCGTCACATCAGATACCTCTCAAACTATTCTCGTCCCCGAGAATTTAGATAACCTAGAAGGGAAGGGCAGGTCCGAACAACCACCCCAAAAGATACCTCTCAAAAGAGAACCTCATCGCTAACTAAGAACATCTTCCTGTCACGAACCTAGCAACATGCCATGCCAAACTGCCCGGGTATGTGGGTTGGGGAGTCTCTTCCCCCATGTCAAGATATTATCCGCTTTGGGTAGCACTGACTCGCCCGAACAGGTTTAATCACATCCACCTTAATGCGTCTTGATTAGGGGTCGGGTTCTCTCCTTCCCAATAGCCGGGGGTTTTCAGACACATGCAGAGGAAAGAAACCAGTACATTTCCTAGCCAAAGGACAAAACGTACTACCACAACAGGTACAACAAGGGACAAAACACAAAACAACACTGGGTACTGGGTACGCATCTGTGCTTACCTTTCCCACGTCCTCTCCTCAAGCCCACCAAGTCTCTACAACACGCAAATCAAGGGAATGTTTCACCCACGAAGCACCTTCTCCTTGCGATCCACGATCATCACTGGTCTCTCCACAAAGGTCGCGTCGTCCTCGATGTCCAGCTCGCCCCAATCAAGGATGTGCAAATCGTCGTGCAGATACCGACAGAGCTGGGACACATGAACGACATCATATATCCTTAATAGCGGTGGTGGCAACGCTAGCTGGTAGGCCACTTCGCCGACCCGCCGTAACACTTGGAAGGGTCCGATAAACCTAGGGGAAAGCTTACTCCCCTTACCGAACCTCCGATGCCCACGCCGAGGGGAGACCTTCAAGAACACGTGGTCCCCAACTTCAAACTCTAAGGGCCTCCTCCTAGCATCCGCAAATGACTTCTGTCGGTCCTGGGCTACCTTCATCCTTTCTCGTATGAGCTGAACCTTCTCTGTCGTGCTCTACACCACCTCCGGACCAATGATGCCTGCCTCTCCTACTTCAGTCCAGCACACAGGCGAACGACATGGCCTCCCGTACAAAGCCTCAAACGGGGCCATGCCAATGGTAGAGTGGTAGCTATTATTGTAGGAAAACTCTACCAGAGGAAAGTATTGCACCCATGACCCTCCTGAGTCCAAAACACATGCTCGCAGCATATCCTCCAAGGTTTGGATGGTGCGCTCTATTTTCCCATCTGTCTGGGGATGGAAAGCAGTGCTAAGGCGGAACTGGGTGCCAAACGCATGCTGCAATCCTCTCCAGAACCGCGAGGTAAACCGTGCATCCCTGTCCGAGACGATAGACCTCGGAACTCCATGCAACCACACCACCTCATCCATGTGCTTTCGTTCCAAAGCATCCATAACACTTGACTCCCTGATCGCCAGAAAGTGAGTCGATTTCGTCATCCTGTCCACTACCACTGATATGGTGTCGTACCCTCCTCGGGCCTTGGGTAGTCCCGTGAAAAAATCCATTGATATGTCATCCCACTTCCACTCGGGGACACCTAGGGGCTATAGTAGGCCGCCTGGAACTCGGTGTTCAGTCTTCACTTGCTGACAAACGAGGCACTTGGCCACAAACTCCGCCAATGCTCACTTAACTCCAGGCCACCATAACTGCCTCTTCAAACCCTAGTACATCTTGGAAACTCCAGGTTGTACCACCAGGGGTGAGCTGTGGAACTCACTTGGGACCCTGCCGCGCATCGCCTCTAGGACAAACAACCTTCCTTGGATAAGCATCCGGTTTTGACCATCCTCGGTCCATCCTTCCGGAGCATTGCCCTGGTCAACTTGGTCACGCATCACTTCACACTCTAGGTCTCCCCACTGAGACTCTTCCACCTGCTGAAACAGGGATGACTGCACTGTCATCTGATATAGGAAGCCTTTGCCGCTATCCATCTTCGCATCCAGGTGTAAGGCATCCAAGTCTTACATTGCCTTCCAGGCATCCTCCGACTCTCGGACCGCATCCTTCTGCGTCCTCCTGCTCAAAGCATCGGCCACCACATTTCCCTTGCCCTCAGTATAAGAGATCTTGAAGTCGTAATCCTAGAGGAACTCCACCAATCTCTGCTGTCGCATGTTCAAGTCCCATTGGGAGAATATATATCCCATGATTTTGTGATCTGAAAAGACCACAAAGCGTTCCCCAATGAGGTAGTGTTGCCATAACTTTAGCGCAAAAATGACCACTGCAAGCTCTAGGTCGTGGGTGGCGTAATTACGATCATGGGAACGTAGCTGCCTGTACCCGTAAGAGATCAACCCTCGTTGCTTCATCAACACACATCCCAGGCCCTGTCCCGAAGCATCGCAGAATACCTCATAGGCCTCCCCTTCTTCTGGTAATCTCAGCACTGGGGCACTAACCAACTTCCCCTTCAGGTAGCCGATGGCTGACTGGCACTGCTCACTCCATACGAAAGCCTGGTCCTTCTTGGTTAGAGCAGTCAAAGGGGCTGCTACACGGGAGAAGTTGGGTACGATCCTCCGGTAGTAACCTTCCAACTCGAGGAAACTTCGGACTTCTTCCACATTCTTGGGTGCTGCCCAAGAAACAACTGCTTCGACCTTTGATGGGTCAACCTCTATCCACTGCTCTGACACTACGTGCCCGAGGAAGTGCACTTCTCGTGTCCAGAACTTTCATTTTGACAACGCCCCAAATAGCTGGTGTCGTCGGAGGACCTCCAAAACTGTCCTCAGGTGCTCTGCATAGTCCTCCTTTGATCTAGATTAGACCAGGATGTCGTCGATGAAAACAACCACAGAACCGATCTAGGTACTCCCGGAAGATGGAGTTCATAAGCCCCATGAACACAACCGGGGCATTCGTAATACCAAAGGGCATGACTACGAACTCGAAGTGTCCATACCTGCACCTAAACACTGTCTTCGGGATGTCTCTCTCTTTCACCCTCAGCTGGTGGTACCCAGACCGCAAGTCGATCTTTGAGAACTATCTTGCCCCTTTCATTGGGTCAAAAAGATCATCTATACTTGGGAGAGGGTAGCGATTCATGATCGTCACCTGATTCAACCTCCTGTAGTCTATGCACAGCCTAAGACCTCCATCTGCCTTCTTTGCAAACAAGACTGGAGCACCCCACGGTGACGTACTCGGATGAACATAACCCCTCTTCATCAGATCGTCAATCTGTATCCACAACTCCCGTATTTCCGAAGGTGCCATCCGGTAAGGAGCCATCGAGAATGGATGCGCACCGAGCTATAGGTCTATCCCGGACTCGATATCATGTCGAGGGAGAAGAGCCGTCACCTCTTCAGAAAAGATGTCCATAAACTCATGGACGATCTCTGGTACATCCACCATTTCCGAATCTACTAATTCTACCTTCAACTCGGTCAACAAGGAGAGGAGGGGTTCTTCTCTCTTGTTTCCCTTCGGACTGCTCCGCTCGCCGGTGAAGGTAACACGCAGGCTGTCCAAGTCTGAGAACACCACCCTCCTTCGAAAACAGTCGATGACGGCGCACACAGAAAACAGCCAGTCGATTCCTAGGATGACATCGTATGGCAGAATCTGTAGCAGAAGAAGATCCCGAACCGACTGATGTGGCCCTATCATCAGTATACATCCCCGACAAACGAACAACAAGTTGGTCTGACCATAAACCTGTGTGCTCAACACCAGGGTCTCTGGAAGTCTCTCGGCATCCTGACCCAAGGCACTGGCTAGACTGGGTGCAACGAAGGAGTGCGAAGATCCGGTATCGAACAAAGCATAAGCAAGAGTGCTAAACAGACTGATCGTACCTCGAACAACCTCTGGCTCTGCTGGGACTACTGCCTCTGTAGTGTGCAACTGTCCACGCCCAGCTCCCCTGACCCTCAGCTATCGGCCACCCCCCCCCCCCCCCCCCGATGACGCCCTGGTCGAGGTCCCTGTGGAGCGCCCTGAGGTCGGCCTCCTCCTACATCTGCCTCCGGAGGAGCGGGAACTCACTGTCCCTGCTGCTGCTGCTGGAAAGGTCTGGCTGGAAGCTGCTGCTGGGGCGGGTGCTGGGGCTGAGTTCTGCTGTTGTACTGCACCTGGTCTGGGCAGTCACTCCGGAGATGCCCAGGGCTCCCACAGATGAAGCACTGGGGTCCCGGGCCCGTATGAAACGGGCGAGGGCCGGGGGATCGAAACTGAAACTGATGTGGCCTGCTCCCTGCGAGTCAAAACCTAGAGGGTCCTGATGCTGGAGGCCTGGTGCTGACGACTTTCCCCTTTGATGGTCCCAGCTGGGTCCCATATCATGACACTCCCCCAAGAGCATGCATCTGCTCCACCACTTCGGCCTTCTTCTGGACCTCCAAGTAAGTCGTCAGGGTATAGGGGGTAACAGCATACTGGAGGGAGGGTCAGAGTGCCTCCTCCAAATGTCTTGCCCGAGACTCCTCGTCGGGAAAGAGGTCCGGAGAAAAACATATGAGGTCTTTGAACTTGATCCCTATCTCCCTTACAGACATACTACCCTGCTGGAGGGAGAGTAGCTCCTGCCTCTTTTCTGCATTCATCGTCGAGGAGAGGAACTCCACCCGGAACTCCTTCTCAAAATCCACCCAAGCCACCTCATATTCTCTCCTCTCCACTAGGTAAAGCATCCATCACTGACGTGCCATTCCCCGCATCTGGCTAACGGCCAGGGGAACCCAGTACTCGGTCGGGGCCCGAATCAGGCCGAAAGCTATAACTAGCTCCTCTAGCCAGCCATTCGTCTTCATATCGAAGGTGATGCCCTCATACTTCTCGAGGGCCTGTCGCTAGAAGGCTCGAAGAGTCTTCTGCCACTGGTCATCCTCTTCCTCTCGATCATCTCTCTGCCGATTGGCCAAAGTAGTCTCAGGGGCCTCGATCGCCTATACCACACGTGGTCGCCTTCCAGGTGCCATAGCTGCAAGGTAAACAAGGAATGCCTAATCCCAAGTAGTGCAGAATATCGTTCGTAAAACTTCTTAAGATTTAAATTTATTTTTAATTCCCAAGACATCCCAGATACACAAGAACACAAGTCATTATGATGCATGTACCTTTCCTATGGTCTCTACCCTGCAATCAGTGTGGCCTTACTTGGTCATTCGGTAGGTCCAGAGTCCTTGCATCGGATCACGGGGGGCCTTAAAATCCCGTGTCCTAGCTGGTCTTCCCTAGCCTAATTCACGCTCCAAGGTCACCCAACACTGTTGCCTTACCATCCCATGCAATCCTCACTGTGCCTAACTCCATACTCCGTCCTATCTCTCATCCATGCCTCTGATACCATTCTGTCACGACCCGCCTTCACCAAAAGGAGGGAAGGGACAGCTGATTTCCAGGCCCTTCCTTCTTTAAGTTGAAGGAGAGATAATGACCCCGGAAACCCGCCTTCAATAGGTCCCGGAGTGGCGAATAGCACCAAGGGTATAGAAAATTCTCGCAAATGGAAGGCATTACCCTTTTTATTTTATTGGATCGAGAGATAAGGAGAAGAAAACCCAACAACACCAAGGTATAGAGAAATGTAAAGCCAAAAATAAACCATCCCCACATGCATGTTTCAAAAGTAAAAGCCAGAAGGTGCAAAAAGCGACTACAAGGTAAGTACCAAAAAGGAAAACAACAACTGCAACTGCTCCAAAATTCCGAGCTAGTAAGGTCTTGTGTAATCCCCGAAGTCCTCCTAGAAACCTGAATGCAGTTTTATATACGTAGGGTGAGCATAAAAGTACACTCAGTATGGAAAACCAAAGACTCTCATGCACAAGTGGGGGAACGTACTAAAGTCCCATGAGAAAAGAGTAAACTAAACACCTATCAAGGAAAACTATCCACCCCAGGCCTCACCAAGGCACAATCCCCAAATAACGCAAGTCAAGTAATTTATATAATAAGAGAACATCGATGTTTGGTACCCCGCGCCACTTTCCCACTGGTTATTGAGACATCCTATGCATCAGACCAATCCCGCCATTCTCACCGCAGTCCCACTGCTGAATCCCGCCCGCACACACCTGGGCCACAACTGTAACACGTAACTATGCCTGCAAACACCTAGGCCAGAACAACCCCCACCACGCCCAAAGACACCTGGGCCTCATCCCGAAGACACTTGGGAAACCACCTTCCGCACACACCTGGCCAGCCACCACACTACCCAGCTCGAAGGCTCTTGGGATAATAATGGACATCAGGCCATCACAGCCTGCCCGAAGATAATTGGGCTATCCGGGAAAGGGAGAAGAAAAGGAGATAATAACCAGCCACTAAGAATAGTTTTGGGAAAAACACCCTCCCCCATGAAAATGGGGGTGTTCGGCACTAGGTGCTCAACTTGGGTGGGGCGCGAATAAGAAACAAAAAGCTACAGATACATATATATAGGTAACAAGCACTCACCCAAAGCTAGGTTTCTTTTCCTCAGACAGCCTATAGATCACAACAACACTCAAGTCCGAGTCACGACTCACGCTAACAACCCATCATCCCATTCTTGTTTCATGTTCAGTAACAATATTTGGTTTAAGCACCACTGGGCATCTAGTAGGCATAGGCATAAGTCCAGAAAAGTAAACAGTCAAACATCAACCAAAATGTCCACACCTGGTTCTCAACAACAGAGTATTCCACCCCAATTTGTGATATGAACAAGTAACCCCCCGGATTTAAAACTCACATCCACCGAATGTATAAAGGAACAGGGGATCCCATCCCCTCCCACATCTCCAGCAATCGACATGAAGGGAAAAACAACCAACTATTCAATGGTAAACCCCATATCCAAATCAGAAACAAAATAATGTGGTACGCCATCAAAAAATAAACATTCCTTAATTAATATTCAGTCACACTATTCAATACTAAAATATTCAATGATAAAAAACGTCTGATGATATTATATGGAGTTTATGTTTGACATAGATAGTATAATGTTCTATTAATATTATAAGGACTCTCATGGAAAAAATGGTGACACATTCCCACTGAAAATTTGGTATAAGTAATAGTTATAACATCCCCATAGGTTTTAGATTCATTCCATAAAAAGGATGATATATCAGGAACATAGATAAAAACACTAAAATATCCCTCTACATATTTTCCCAAATCATATACCCTTTTATATATATTTTATTATTCATAAATCATGGGTGTATAGAGAGTGATGAACTATGACTCTCATATAATTTCTCCATCATCAAATCGTGCATGGATATTTCCCATTCATATGATATCATTATAGTAAGATCAAGGTTAAACATATGACCATCCCTCACTATATTCAAAAATTCAATATATTCCACTTCCACATATATAATAGTTTCATGAATTGAATTTTTATCATTCATATTAGAAATATTTTACATGTAACCATTTTTTATTATACCATGATTCATCCTCATAAAATTTATATATCTTTTATCCATTTCACTCAATCACATTGACAATCCACAATTGTCTATCCAACTTAGATCATCATCCACCTTTTTGTCAGTCATTCCATGGTAATGTATTTAGTAGTTAGAGTCATTACTCAAATAAAAAAAATCTTCATTTTCATATATTCATGTCCTTTTATAGAAATGTACTCTACAATATTTTATAAATATTTTGTATATCACACCATAATCCATTGAGTTATTTTCAAAATTTCCTCATTGTAAAAATTTATAATACCATCTCCAAATAATGTGTTGGGTTATTTTACTCATAATTTTTTTATTAGTGATAGGAATATTCCAATAGCATGTATCTACGCAAGATTACATATTATAGTACCTTCATAAATTATTCAGTAAAGATCACAACCCGTTCACCACATTAGGATAGTGTATGGTAATTTTTTCAGACCAATATTCACACAAATTCATTAAAACCCTCTATATATTCATCTGACTATAATAATTAAACATCCTTCCAAGTCATCTAGGTGATTAGATTATATGGTCATGAGAAATCTTTCTCAAATTCTTGATAATATTCATCAATCGAATGAAATCTACAGATTTGTCTTAGAATTTTTTTCAAGGCCCCAACAAAATAACTACAATATTTTATGGATCCATTGATATAAACCCACCAATAAATATATTACGCAAAATGAAACATTCTATATCTTAAATCCATTTTTGATTTATTATTTGTTCTGCTTCTCAATTTTTATGTTTAAAAAAAAAATTCAAATACACTTCATAAACATCCCCAATATTCAAATATATATGAATATGATCTATAAAAACTACCAAATAAAAATCATGTAAATTGATTATGATTTTATTCATTAAATCCACGAGCATGTAAAGAACATTCTTAATTCCAAATGGAATTTCAATAAAATCATTATTTTTATACCATGTATGAAAGAATTCCTTGGGTATATCAACCATATGAATCCTTATAAGATTATATCTTTATCAATTATCAATATTGGAATTATATATAACTCTTATTAATTTTTCAAATTTATTTTCAATATAGGTTGGTGGAATTTTTTCTATTATAATTACATTTGTATGGTCATGAAAATCAATAAAAAGATTAATGAGCCATATTTACTCCTAATAGAATAATATATTCATCACATTAATATGAAAAAAATAGAATGATTTAATTATATATATTATACTATATTTTCATATTCAATTTATGAAGCATCATTAAGGTCTTGTAGAGTCATTAAAAATCCTAGCACCATAAATCAACTTTATTGAAATCAAAACATCATGATTTTGGGGACGGATTGGAATGTAGTTAAAAAAATACATCTACATACTATAAAAAATAATATCATTTCAAATGTTGAGTTTTCACCAGAAACATCAGATAAATATCCATCATGATTATGTTGGAAACCCCATATTTTTTAATTTATTTCCAATGGGTATTCATTTTATTCCCCGTAATGATTTAATATTGAAGGTCAATTCTGAATATCATATTAAACATACATTCCATAACAATTGATAAGGGATCTAGAGTGAGTTATTAGATCCATAAAAAAAATACATCGAGTTCAACTATACTAATAATAGAATTATTCAATAGAAAATCATTACCACAAATATATACTTTAGGGTATTTATAAATAATGAATATGGTCTTCTAATAATTATTAGTTTTCCCCACCATATCGATATATAATAATTGAAGTGGTCTAGTTATACAAAAATAAAATTAAGAAGATGTAAAAGTTTTAGTGGAACTATAACTAAATAAAATATTCTTAATCCTATAGTGGATGACAAATGTACTATTCACCAAAACATCATAATCTACAAAATTGGCTATAGTAATTCCATCATATTTGACTTCTCCCCTTTTATTTGTTTTTGGTAATCTCGATTGATTTTTTTAGAATTTTTTTAAGTATTTACATATAACATTATAATAAAATCATTTCCCATTAATTTCGTCTCACATTCCATTTCATTCATGATAATGATCATATCTCCACACGTGACGGAAACCCATTTTTATTTTAAGCATGTTGCATGGTTTTTCATTCCACAATAAACTCATGCTGAATAAATTATGATTCCCCTATACTAATTAAATATCTATTATTTAGATATCTGCCTTTTCACTCTATTTCCATCTTATCCATAAGATATGATTAATTATTTATCTTTCTTGATAGAACATGATTTTATTTGTTTATAAGATAATATTTTTTTGGAAAAATGTTCCCTTAATATGAATTTGAAGATACCATAATGAAATGGTATATAATTATATTTACATTAAATTAGTACTCTAAAATGTTCAAGGGTAACCTTATCATGTTAGATTCATATATATAAAAATTACTCTTCATTTATTCTCAGGGTCATGAATTTTATCTCTATACTCAAACTTTTTTCCTCGGGGAACTATTTTATAATAAGTATTTTTAAAATCCTACAATTCCAATAAAACTAATTCCTCTGCATAATATTGTTTTCTGAATAAATAACCAACATTTAATAGAGTCCCCTGAGGTATGATAAATTTACATAACAAATTCAAAATTTCATTACATCTAAATGGAAATAATATATTATCTAATGGAAATATCAATTACTTCGATATTAATAGATTTTATATTCCAATTGAATAATGGAGGATGATGGGTCATATATCCATATAACATTGGTAAAAAACATTTTAGAACTGATGGTGGATCTATATGGGCATGGATATTACTCATATATCGAGTCTCCTTCCCCAGTATAGTTATAATTTTGTAGCCCAAGATATATCTCTGTATCATTATTCATTATCATTCCTATATGTAAAATCTATATATGTATTATATGGATTGATATTTTTTTATTTCAATTACCAAAAATAAATTTTTAATAAGGTAATACACATGAATATATGACCATATTATGAATAATTATATATAATTTTTACAATATTCAACCACTAATCATAAATTTATGACTTAATGGATAAGTAATCTTAAAATCATATTCTTCATTTATTTTCAAATATTATCACCTCATTTTTTTTCAAATCTATGTTAATGGATTGTAAATAAAATTATATTTAACCAATGAATATACCCTATAAGTTTTCATGTGTCACCCCTTTACTCAAAAGTAATAATAATTTATTTTTTATAATTAGAGACATGAATCGTCAGGTTTGATCAACCAATAAAATAAATTCCTTTAAATTTCATCTCATTAGTAGCATGTAGAACCTGTTACCCAGAGTCTAAATTAATAGTAATATAGTATATTTTTTTAAAACCTTTTTAATATTAAATAGAATGGAATTTTAAAAACTAATTTTTAATTTTGTTGTTATTTTTTCTATTAGAGATTAAATAAGAAATGTTTATTTGCATCATTTTATTTTTTAAAAAATTCATTTTAGTCATGATCTATGCATACCATTTAAAGTGAAAATTTACCACATTTAGTATAATTGTATAAGAAACATAATATAATTTTAATGTGAACAAATCATTTTTATCTTAGGATGTTGTTTTTTGATATTTCAAAAATATTTCATTTTTTGATTACTGAAGAATAATACTAAATTTTAGCTCAAAATTCCATTTTAATTATATTTTTTTAATAATGTTTTTGATAATAAATTATTTAAAACAAAAATATGTTAAATTATATTTCTATTAATCCAAATTATTTCAATTTATAAATTGTTATATTGAATTTTTATACAAAAACCTTTAAACTTATAAACATTTTATCTTTGAAAATCAGCATTTTAATTATATCAATGGGATTAATATTGAATTAAGATATTCCAATATAATGAACGTAATTTATTATAAATGGCTTCCATATTATTATAAAGGAAAAAATATATTTTAGAATATATTAAATTATTTTTTGACAAAAAATAATAGAGAAATCATTGAAAATTATTTACCACAGTTAAGAAAAAAATCGATTTATCAGAGGTTATACAAAAAAATATAAGGGTTAAAAAGTCATAATAACCAAGAAAATATATTTTAGAGAAATATTTAGACCCTATATTTTATAATTATTGATGTTACCAAATTTTTCAACCATTTTGCATGTCAACAACATGGGTATATGTTGTTCTTATCAATAATTATAGGTATCATAATAACCTCACATATAAAAGGACACATCCTCTACACTACTCTTCAATCCTTCATACTATTTTGGTTCATCAGATATTTATCTTAATTTCATACCAATATGTAACATTTCACAATAGAATCATTTTTTGGGTGTATGATCAACCTAGAATGGAATTTTGTACAAACATATAGAGGTTACCCGAAAAGGTGGTAACATTATTCAATAATTGTTTTCATTTTACTTCGGCCTCTATCAGATTCAATTATTATTAAATGTAAATGATATAATAACCTTAGTAACATACATAAATGTATTTTTTATTGTTATATTAATGACCTAAAACCATCCCCAATTTCATAAATCTTTTTATAAATTCATCAATCATGGTTGGGTCGGACTACCACTTAGATAATCGTTATTATTCACATTTCCAATACCAACTATCAAAATTAGATATAATGATGATTTTAAAATATATAAATTAAAATTTTTTTATATCATATGTATAAATATTTATCCATTATATAATATATACCTTTTTATATTACATTGTGTATGGAATCCTGTATTTTTCCTCGTGTGTAAAACATACTCTCGCTTCGAAATGCTATTTGGTTAATTTATCAGTAATTATTTACATGGATGTTAATAAGGATAATATATTTAAATATTTGTGTTAAAAATTATATAATTATGATATTAAATAAATATTTAACCGTATTAAATTTAAATATTTATTTTCTTTTATTACCCTTCCCCAACATTAAGATGATAACATCATTTGATTATGTGTAGACCACATCTATAAGGATGCAACATGCCTCTTATTTAATAACCACACCACATCAATAATTTAGACAAATTTACTTGAAAAATTAATATGATATTTTTTTATGATCAGTCATTAAGGTTATTATATTATTCACATCCAATCCATAATGATATGTGAAAAATTGAAACATTTCCCAAGAGTATATATGGTCTACCATTTCCATGTTCATAACATCATTTATGAAAATGATCATTCATGGAAGTTATTTAATGATTAAATAATATATAAATATTAAAATTATATAATTATTATTATTCTAGCGAATAAGAAATATTATAACAAACAACCAGAACATTCAGTCCAAAGAAAATATGGGAGAATAAGTAAACTAATACCCAGAAAATTGAAATTAATCAATGATTATTAAAAAGGGGTGATAAAATGTCAAAAAAAAGATAATATATGTAGATATAAATTATATTATGGTTATATAATTCCAAAAAAAATCCAAACCCAATATAAAAGAGTATAATTGAAAATACCCAAGCTTGACGTACATGGAAATTACATTACTTTTGTCGAATAATTAATAAATAAAAAAACAACACCCAAGGACTATAATAGTTTAATTTCTTTGGAAACATGGAACATAATCTTCTAATCATGGTGAATGATCTTCAAAATCTCCCATAAAGATATTATCCTTTTGTTTTCATACCTAAAACCTTTATTTATATCCTGGGTAAAAGAAAACATAAAATGTCTGATCTTGAATGCTCAGTAAGTGTAAACATGGAGAACATAAAACCATTAATAAAAATTTTATCGTAAAAACATGAACATAAAATGTAAACATGAAAATAATGATCAATGACATAAAACATTACAGTACACAAGTAATAGATCAAAAAGAAACATTAATCATGATTATGTAGCATGGGGATAAATAATGTAATTGTTTAAAACCATTATGCACATGTTATGATTTCCATAATAGCCAAGGAATTGCTTCCAAGACCATTATAGTAGACAAATTCCATTACTGAAACGGATTTACTTATCGTTACAACCCTATATTACAGAACCAGATTCATTTTCTATTCCAGCCATGTCTATCTCATGAGATAAAATTATTTACCCAATGCATTAGAGGGTTATATAAGCTCCACCCATATTATAATGAAATCATTCTTTCGTGTTCCACAAAATAAACATAAATCATTCATCATAACCCAACGAATAAAATGGGTTTCATAAACATCATCTCATTATAAAATAATCCATATAAAACAATAGATATCATTTCATCATATAAATGAACTATTTAAATAATTGAAACATTATAATTGTAATATAACCATATTAATGAATGTGATCTTATATGGAAAATAGTTTTGAATAAACACTTGAAATGAATTCATGAGTAAAATATTTTTTCTTCTTCAAAATCATTTTATTTTCTCCAAATATCGTACAATTTTAAAAGAAAATAATTTTTGTGAAAATAGTCATGAAATCATGTAGAATAAGCTTCACTGAAATAAGGTGTTATGAAACTGTAAAAATCTGTTCACTCCGTATAAGTTAAAAAACATTCTACTCGTACTTTTTACCGGAAAAGTCAAAAAGTACCTTGTATGATAAATAAAAGAATGACTCCTTTTATACTACATAGTAAAAGTAAAAAGGGGTAAACATGATTTTAAACATACATTTAAGAATATTAAACACTATATGAAAAAAAATTTATAAAACACAGACATGCATGATAAATATTACCCCAGAAAATACTTATGTCTAAGCAATCTGACATAAAAATGCGATTGCAAAATTATCCCTCACCTTCTTTCCAATTTCATTCGTATATGTATTAGAATGATGTATAGTGAGTTTAAAAATAATATTAACTTGTAACAAAACCCTCATAATATTTATGATATCATATATGAATCACTTACGACTTTATATTACATGTTCATTTGTCAATTCCATGTTAAATCGGTGTTTTGGGTAAAATTGTTTCAGTTGGCATACATGTTTTGAATTGTAATTATTCATATGATTACTTAGATCATGATTAATTACTTCCAAAATTTCAAACATGAAATATATATAATATATTCAGAATATAATATATATATATATAATAGACTGATAAATGGAATGAAATACATCATTCATGGATACGGTTGGCCGTACGTACGCATGAATGTTGTTTTCATTTCCTTAATAACTTGAATGGAATTATGTAAATAACATATACATAAATCCAGTATAATTATTATGTAATATATTTCATGAATATTTATAATATATAATTTATAGTCATTCTCGAATGGCTAACATAGAGAATGAATCTCGTCGCGTCATGGAGACGGTAATCCATACGTACGCACGAGTGATGATATTATTCCCATAATTATTGAATGGAATTGAACTGGATGATATAATATCTAAAAATTCGTATGATTTTACAATAATCACATATTTTTATTCTTTACACCATTATACCCATCCAAGTAAGGTGGTGGTGGAAAAATAGATTACCCCACAGTGTGGAGACGGTATTTCGTACGTACGCACGCACGAGGAATTTGTTTTCGTAGGATGGATAAAGATGAAATAGGGTTGTTTCATATTTATAATAACATATCATTATATTATTGATACTGATGTTATTACTATATAATGAAACAACTAAATAATAGGAAGTAGAAGAAGAATGAAACTTGAATGAATGGGTAGAAGAGATTACCTCTTCCATGACGTGCCTCTTTTAAACTTTCTCTTAGGGCACTAGAGTTGGTCTTTTGAGAATACCAGAACCTCTATAATATAACTATATAGGTTTATAAGAGAAATTGGTAGGGTTTGGCCGAGATTGAAGGATAAAAATAGAGTGAAGAGGAGAGGGAAGGATGTGCCCTTATATAAGAGAGGAGAAGGGCACTTTGGGAATCCTCAATAATATTAATTAATAATAAAATAAAACCACAATTAAAACCCACATAAAATGAATCAATTAGAATATGAGATATTATAGGGTTTTAATATCATCATCCAATAAAATTTAGATATGTTTTACGTATATTTTAAACCTTATCATTTTGATTTATTCTTATTTAATATATTTAATTTCATTTATGGTAATATTATTCTAAATTTTAAATTGTCAAAAATACTTAATTATGTGTTGTTAATTGTACATAATTGTAAAAGTTATGAAATTATAGATCATATATACTTCATCCAATACTTTTTAAATATCTCTGTGAATTTTAAACAATATAATAATATATTATTGTTATAAAATATCAATACTGTCAATTTTGACACTATTCATTTCATTGAATTCACAAAAAATCTACAGAGATGATATATTATAACCAAAATATTTAATAGATTCATAAAATGTCATATTATTTTATAAAATTGGTGGAGCACATTAAATAGTTTATATAATATTTATTTAAATATTTTTAAAACTATTTATTTGATATTTCTCTAAATAAAATAATTACTACATCATTTCTGTATGATTATTTAATATACTTATATGTTTCATAAAATAATAAATAAAATACTATGATGAAGATAAATATAATATATTTCATACTAATACTTTTAGTAGAATTTATCTTCTAATCACCAAATTTTTTAAATTTTATGTTTATTAAATTATGAAGGTGACAACTTTGACATCATTTAAAATAAAATAATTTAAATGTACTAATCTGTTTCATAAGGCTCCAAATGGACCAAATGGACCAAATGTCTACACATGGATTATTATTGTGTTTCGTTAATCGATCAATAAGTTTTGGTCATGTTTTTGGGTCTTTTATGGGTATTATAATTTGAATAAAAACTATATTAATGATTTTTCAGTAAATAAATAATATCTAAATCATTAATTTATAACATATTAAGGTAAATAAATATTTCATTAAAATTAAAAATAAATTACCATGATAAAGAAAAACATTTTATATATCCAGTGAGTATTTATAATCAAATTTATATTCTTTATAAACTTATATTAAAAATACTTTAATTATTAAAGTTTCAGTGAGACATATATCACTTTCGTTAAATAAAATAAATTAAAGGTCTTAATGACATCCATGTTGGTTCCAAAAGATACTATTTCGACCCAATTACATTTTAGGACGAAATATAATCATCTCATTATATTAATACAATTGTTAGGGTAATTTTATAATATTATTTTTACCCTTAATTACCTGATTTACCTTTAGCTGTAGTAAACAAAATTTACAGTAATTACTATTCATAATGCCTAAAAATAAAACGTAGCCTATTAAAATAATTTGGACCCACTTATTCAAAATATGGAATCCATTTGTCCAAATTCAAAGTATATAAGTTGCAGTATTTAATTTAAAATTAATCCAGTTGTTCAGAAAATGGGTTTTAAATTTAAAGCAGTGCAAAAGATTGAAATGTATTTACCTATGATATTAGTGGTAAAATTATGCTAATGAATTAAAATATATTAAATGGTAAAATATATTCTATTTATACATTAAAAAAATTCTATTATATAATTTAACCATATTAATTTTCTTGATGAAAAAAGTTGTTTTTAAATAAAAGTTTGTGTATTTTTACTATGCATCAAAATATAAAAGTTAACATAAAAATATTAAAAATTTATCCAAAGTAAATTTTTATAAATGTATTGAAATGAATAAGTTTATTTTTTCAAATTGAACTCCTAAATGTGTCAAAAACTAGATTTATAGTGGGTGCGCTATCAAAAGGCATCAAAACTGCATTTTCTGAAAAAATATTTATTTTACCCGAAAAATTTATTTTTATCTCATACCGTGTTCTAGAATATGTGTAAAATAGATTATAATGTTATAAAATTCAAAATTTAGTTACTAATATTAATAACAGATAGTTCATAATAATATGATAACAATATATCATTGTTTAGTGAAACTCAGTATTGCGTACAACACACACTGTTGAGGAAGGTTGCTCTTGCGTACAACAAAAGTCAAGAATAGTGTTTGCGTATAGTACAAGAGGCTAAGGTGTTTCATATAGAGCAAGATAATTTTTGTGTAGAGTACAATACAAGACATCAATCAAATTAAAAAGAATATTTCTCATAAAATCTTGGGGTTTTACATTCTGCAACTTTAAATTTAATTTCGCCATCGAAATTCATCGGGGTTAAAAATGGCTTACTTCATGAACGTTTCATTCATAGAAACCCACTTCGTATAAAGGAATACAAAAACTTAATTTTAAAAAAGAAAATTTTGAAACATAATGGTCACCCAATGTAACACAACACTGGGTTCCCACATATGAGAATATATGTGAAAATATGGATATGGAAGAGAAATATAACCACCATGTTCTGATGAAGATTGGTAGAGACCATGGCTATGAAAAGGCTAACAATCACAAATCCATAAATTTTTGATTATATAAGGTATCGTCTGATTCATCAGATATGAGGGTAGTAGGACAACATTTTTGGTTTTCAAGATCATTTCCCTAATGTTGAAGATTTTTTTTGCATGAGGATAAATACTTACCTGATTTAAGTGTAAAATCATCATTGGTCATTACACCAACAATTTACACTTCATATATTTAGAAATGAAGTTTCATTTTTCATTCTTAAAGTGTTAGAATATCATGTGATAGAATGATAGGTCATTTCATCACTCTTTAAAATGGTTAAAACAAATTATTAAATGAACATAAGTACTTATATTGTGATATTAAACTTATATGATTCTATAAATGGATTTATACTTTATATATCATACCAATTAATAAAATAAATATAATTTCTACTAACCAGGGGCTTTCTGTAGGCCCATGGTAGGCGATAAAGGCTCGTCGCACTTCGGTTGTGGGTTCGATTCATGCAACATTTTCTAACACGACGGGTTATCGCTCATCTGGAATGTTGTCCTTTTTCTAAAAATATATTATTATAACATTCTAGAAAAATGTTTTATCCATAATCAGTACTATCTAATGTCCATCTTAATCCATTTTAACTATTAGGCTGATTGAAAAAACGTTTGTCCAATCTCATAGTACAAGGAAAACCATTACTAGAAAGTTCATCTACCAAGCATTGAATACCATCATTTATACCCCGTATATTAGAAGATATATCTTGTTTGACACATTATAATCATGTTAATTCCTTAATCATGTATGAATTACCATATAATCTTTGTGAAAACATGAATGTTGTCAAAAGTTAAATCTTTAAACATACCAAAATCCCTAAATTTCTATATACTCAAAACATGATATCACATAGTCCTTGTATTAATAATGAGCTGATTAACACTATCCAACATTTCATTACCTCTTTATCCATTAATTATGCAAATATTAAGTGCATTCCAAAAATATATATGTAACATTTCATGGATACCAGAACCATTAAACATATAATTTCAAAAACATAAGGAAAAACAATACTATAACAATCCTTAAATATTTCATTATTCCATAGTACCATGAGATTACTTATACAAAATTACTCTTAATAAAGATGATATAATTCCACTACCTTCTTAAACCATTGATCGATCTTCATTATTTTATTCCTTAACACTTCTTCCTTCTCATATATCATTTGTAGTCTATACATATTTATCAATATAAATACTACCCATATGACCATGCTGACTCTTTTCATGAGATTTTCCCCTAGGGAATTAGATTGAATAATTCCCATACGTTCCACATTTAAAACATTTAACTATTTTTGATGTATTAGAAATACCATTGTCCATGTCCATGGTGTTAACTGAACCTTTTCTTATGCACTTACTGGCATTGTGTCCTTCTTTTTCACAACCAAAGCATATTCCAGATCCTTTGAATCATTCTCCCTGATGCCTCTTCCTAAATGATTTATAAGAGAGAAATTGAACATTTATTCCTCTATTATCATCTTGATACTCCATCTTTCTCTTCTTATACGAGTCAAGAAACTTACCAATGTTGATATTATAAATCATATTATGAGATTGCTGATTAGGGATAATAATGAAGTTTGGAATTCCGAATCCTGTTTCATTTAGTTTCTCATGAAGAATATCATTCCATTATCCATCATATTCTCTATTAAAGTGAATCTTCCTCTTTCCAGCCATTTTCTAACACCCAAAATTAATAGTGTGAGAGGAAAGAATCTTACTATTAAAACAACATAATAAAGGGGGGTTAGGGTACTTTCAATATCTATATTTTATGGTGTAATCCTAGGTAATTTAGGATCATTATATTAATTCTAGGATTGTAACCTATACTTATACCTAAACTTATGTACATCCCAGGACATACCTTAGAAATATATCTATGGGTATCAATAAACTTTTCGCATCCTAATATCCAAAGGTTACCTAAACCTTTAATCTGATACCTACTATAAAGACCCAAGATTGATGTACATGGAAATTACATTACTTTTGTGGAATACTTAATACATAACAAAAACCAAAAACTAAGGACCATAATAGTTTACTGTCTTTGGAAACATGGAACATAATCTTTTAATCATGGTGAAATATCTTCCCCTTTATTTTTCTTACTTAAAACCATTATTTTTTTCCTCAGGAAAAGAAAAAATAGAAAGGGTGAGCTTGAATGCTCATTAATGGTATGCTTGGAGAATATAAAACAATCCAAAAATATTTGAATGTAAAAACATGATCATAAAATCTAAACATCAAATTCTTGTTCAATGTCGTTGAATATGGAAATACACAGTTCATAGATCATAAAAGAACATTAATAATGATAATTTAGAATGGGGATTAAACATGTAATTGTGGAAAACCATTATGCACATGTGATGTTTTCCATGATTGCCAAGGCATTGCTTGGAAGACCATCATAGTTGGAAAATTCCATTACTAAACTAGGTTTACTTCCCATTCCAGCCCTGTATTACTGAATCAGATTCACTTTCCATTCCATCAAAGTATATCTCATGAGATATAAATCCTTACCCAATTCATTGAAAATATATATATGTCCAACCAATCTTATAATGAAATCATTATTTCATGTTCCACAAAATAATAAAAATCATTCATCATAACCCAAGGAATAAAATGGGTTTTATAAACATCATCCCATCATAAAATAATACATATAAAACAATGGATAACATTTCATCATAAAAAAAATCAAAACATGTAAATAATTGGAACATTTAACTAGAAACATCACCATATTGAAGAATGTGATCTAATATGGAAAATAGTTTTGAATTAACACTTGTAATGAATTCTTGAAGAAATTATCCTTTCTTTTTCAAAATCATTTTATTTTCTCCTAATGTCGGGCTATTTTAAAAGAATAGAATTTTGTTGAAAATAATAAGGAATCCTTGTATAATAATCTTCATGGAAATAATGTTTTATGAAACTGTAAAAATCCATTCACACCATATAAGTTAAAAAAACATTCTCCTCGTACTTTTTATCAGAAAAGTCAAAAAGTACCTCATATGGTAAACAAAAGAAAGATTCCTTTCATACTACATAGTAAAATTAAAAAAGGGGTAGAAATTACATTAAACATACATGGAATAATAGTAAACATTTTATGAAAACATTTTTATAAAACACGGACATGGATGATAAATATAACCCATGTAAATACTTACGTATAAGCAATCTCGGATAAAAATGAGATTGAAAAATTATCCGTTACCTTATGTCCAATTTTATCCATATGTGTTCAAAACACCTTTATAGTGGGTTTAAACATATTATTAAATTCTAACCATACCATAATAATATTTATGATATCATATATGATTCACTTATGACTTTATATTTCCCATTCAGTTGTCAATTCAATGTTAAAGTAGTTTTTTGTGTAAAATTGTTTCATTTGTCGTATGTCTTTTGACTCATAATTATTCATTTGACTAATTATATAATGATTACATACTTCCAAAATGTAAAACATGATTTATTTATAATTTATTCAGAATATAGTATATATATATAATAAATTGATAAATGTAATGAAATACACCATTCATGGAGATGGTAGGTCGTACGTACGCATGAACGTTGTTTTCGTATCCTTATTAAATTGAATGGAAGTAAGTAAATAATATATACATAAATATAGTATCATTATTATTTCATTTATTTCTTGATTATTTATGATATATACTGTATAGTCATTCTTGAATGGCTAACATAGAGAATAAAATTCATCTTGTCATGGAGAGGGTAATACCTACATACGCGGGAGAGATGATATCGTTCCCCTTAATATTGAATGGAATTCAAGTGGATGATATAATATCATAGAATTAGTATCATTTTATAATAATAATATATAATTATTCTTTACACCATTATACCCATCCATGTAAGGTGGTGGTGGAAATATAGATTACACCACATCGCGGAGACGATATTCCGTACGTTTGCACGAGTGGTGATTTCATTTTACGTAGGATGGATAGATGGTGAAATAGGATTGTTTAATATTTAAAATAACATATTAGATTATCATTAATACTGACGTAATTACTTTATTGTGAAACATCTAAAGAAGATGAAGTATAAGAAGAAAGAAACATGAAAGAATGTGTAGAAGAGATTACCTAATCCTCGACGTGCCTCTTTTAAACATCCTCCTAGGGCACTAGAGTTGGAATTTTGAGATGACCAGAACATCTATAGTATAACTATATAGGTTGAGAATAATAAAATTTAATGGTTTATCCATGTTTGAATGCTCAAGATTTAGTGAAGAGGATAGGTAAGGATGTGCCCTTATATAGGAGAGGAGAGGGGCACTTTTTGAAACCTAAAAAATATTAATTAATAATAAAATGAAACCAAAATTAAAAACCTATATAAATGGCTCAATTCGATGATGATATGTGATATTGTTGTAATATCATCAACCAATAATTTTTTTACATATTTTAGGTTTTATTTAAACCATATCATTTTGATTTATCCTTATTAAATCTATTTAATTTTATTTCTCATAATATTATTCTAAACATTAAATTGTTATAAATAATTACTTTTGTGTTGTGAATTGACCATAATTGGATACTTAATGAAATTATAGACCATATATATTTCATTTTATAATTTTTTAATGTCTTTGTGATTTTTAAATAGTTTAATAATATTTTACCAATATAAACATTCAATAATGTCAATTATGACACTATTCAATTATTTGAATTTAAATAAAATCTACAAAGAGAATATATTCAAACCAAAATATTTATTATATTCATAAAATGTTATTTCCCTCTATAAACGTTTTTGAGAAGATTAATTAGTTTATATAATATTTATTTTAATATTTTTAAAACCATTTATTTTATTTTTGTCTTAATAAAATAAATACTATAACATTTTTATAATATTATTTAATATACTGATTTTTTGAACAAAAATTAAAAATAAAATACTATTATGAAGATAAATATAATTTATTTCATAATAATAATTTTAGTAAAATTTATCTTCTAAAACACCCATATTTTCAAATGTAAATTTTATGAAATTATGGTGGTGACAACTTTGAGATCATTTAAAATAAAATAATATAAATGTTCTAATCTGTTATATAAGGCTCCAAATGGTCCAAAAGTTTACAAATTAATGATTATGGTGTATATATACTTGACCAATAAGTTTTGGTCAAGTGTTTGGGTCTTTTATGGGTATTATGTTTTGAATAAAAACAATACTATTGATTTTTCTCTAAATAAATAATTTCTGCATAATTAATCTATAGGATATTAAGGAAAATAAATATTTCATAAAAATTACAAAAAAATTACCAAGATAAAGAAAATTATATTATCTTTCATATGATTATTTATAATGTAATTTATATTCTGTATAATATTATATTAATAATACTTTAATTATTAATGTTTGAGTGAGACATATTTCGCTTTCTTTAAATAAAATAAATTAAAGGTCTTAATCAAATCCATGTTGGTTCCAAAAGATTAAATTTATACCTAAGTACATTTTAGGACGAAATATAATCATCCAATTATATTAATACATGTTTTAGTGTAATTTTATAATATTATTCTTTCCCTTAATTACCTGATTTACCATTAACTATACTAAACAAAATTTACCGTAGTTACTATTCATAATGCCTAAAAAAATTAGCCTATTAACATAATTTGGACCTACCGATTCCAAATATGGAATCCATTTTTACAAATTAGAAACACATAAGAGGCATTACTTAATACTAAAATAATCCTGTTTTTGAGAAAATGGGTTATAAATTTAAAACTTTGCAAAAGATTTAAATGTTTTTACCTATGAATTAAGTCTAAAATTAATTCTAATGAATTAAATTTTATTAAATGGTAAAAACATATTCTATTTATACTTTAATAACATTAAATACTATAATTTAACAATATAAATTATGTTTATGAAAACAGTTTTTTTAATTAATATTTAGTGTATTTTTACTATTCATTAAAAAAATGAAGGTTAACAGAAATATATTAAAATATTATCCAAATTAAATTTTTATATAATTATTGCAATGAATATGTTTATTTTTTCAAATTTTAATTTTAACTTGTCAAAAATTAGATTAACAGAGTGTGTGTCATCAAAAGGTGGCAAAACTACATTTTTTTAAAAACACTTATTTTACCCGAAAAATTTATTTTGTTCTCATACCATGTTCTATTATATGTGTAAGATGAATTATAATGTTATAAAATTAAAATTTTAGTTACTAATATTCATAACTTCTAGTTCATAATAATATTATAACAATATATCATTGTTTAGTGAAACTCAGTATAGCGTACAACACATGATATTGAGGAAGGTTGCTCTTGCGTGCCTCAAAAGTCAATAATAGTGTTTGCATATAATATAAGCGACTATGGTGTTGTGTATAGCGCAAGATAATTTTCATGTAGCGTAAAACACAAAACATCAATGAAATTAAAAAGAATATTTCTCATGAAATCTTTGGGTGTTACAATAATTGATGTTTAACTAGATAGAAGTGTGAGGTAAGGGCCTACTTCTTAATTTATCTTCATTGAGTAATATTTTAACATCATGAACATGATTTATTTTATGTGGGGTATATATTTTCCATATAACATATTATAACATGATTCTTAAAAAATTAATTTCACTTTGGGGTTTAAATTATATTATTTCAGCAAAGGGAATTTTACATGATAGATACTATGTGGAAAAGAATTTTATAACTCTAATTTTTTAATGTGTTAAATTATTCATTCATTGTCATTGATTATTTATGATTAAATATATATTTAATTGTGATTATTTTATATTTTATATGACAATAATTTATGTGGATTTAAAATTTATATTGATAATCGATTGATTATATAATTATCGCTTCACCATATTAATTTTTGTAAGGATTTAATTCACAATCTAATTTTCATTGTGATTTTTTATAAATGAATTTCCACTGACAGAAATTAATCTATAATTGGATAATAAACACTTCTATTTTATTTTATACTCATTATTCATGAATGTTTCATGTAATTATACCATTTTTCAACCCATTAGTACTTAAAATAAATGATAAAATTTTTTAATAAAAAATGACATCATTTATCTCATTAGATGAAAACAGATTTTATTACAAAATCATTCATTCAAAAAAAATTTAAAAAAATTATATTTTCCAAAAGATTTAGTAATTATTTTTTAAACAATTGATTCATTTTCTAGTATTTTAGGAAAGGAATTTACATTTCATTTGCAATTAAATAACCACTTATGATTTAGTAATAATGTGAATGTAATCATTGTCGTAACATGTACAACATGAAAATCATTTCAAGCCATCATGGCCACATAAATGTTTTAAAATTCATTTATATTCTTAAGTAGTCATTTAGAAAAAATTAAAAAAAACTATCACAATAGTGTCTTAAGAAGTGATGTGAAAAATTAAAATGATATTTTCATTATTTATTTTTTAATTAAAGTGCTATAATATCTATATACATAAACAATTACTACCCTATATTCTTACATAAATGCATATAAGATGTATTGATACCAGACTTATTCATCCTCTGTTTGGTTTATGATTATTTTTACCACGTAATATTTTGACATTCCCATTCTCGATTCATTTAAGTATCCATTCACATTCAATTGATATATTAAATTTCTTGTAACCATTAAAAAATAAATTGACACTGAATGTGTAGACTATTTTCCATGGGTATGTTTATTTTCTAAACCATGTATGAATTCTATATTCATTGTTAAAATTTTATTTTTATTCTTTATTTGTATTAATATTGATAAATCGATATTATTTTCACAATGTGGATATTTAATGATGTAGAATTATTTTTCCTGAATTAAACAGATTATTTGATATATGTGGAATTCATTGGACATGAAGATATGGGTTGGAACTTATTATATAAATACCCTCATTCAATTTTTTTAATAATTAGATTATTTAGTTATATTACCTTAGTTAAATATGTTTCCACCCATCATTATTAAAATATCTTGGTGAAGGATATTGAGAGTAGTGGTATCATGATAACTGAGATCATGATGTCTAATAATTTTTAATTTCATTCCTTGAGAGTTTTTAAAATTTTATCCATGATATTTTATTAATAATATTATCTATGGATGTATTTCAGTCTCATATTTTTTGATCAAAGTGAATATGTTCTCAGTTATATACCATTACAAATTGATTATGGATTATTTAGTGATGATATTCTTGTTGTAGATTAAATGGAATTTTTATTTATTTATTTACATTACTATATTTATTATGTAGTAACATATTATAATTTTATAGGTGTTTAAATGTATTTTTTTTAACTTTTTACATTTATCTTCTCATTCTGAGTATTGATTCGTGATATCTTCCACTATACTTAATCTGTACTGATCGAGTGAGCTAACCCTTATTTTTTTCTTTTCTAATGATTCTATGATTTTTACTAAAAATAATATGAGGGTATATTTCATAAAAAATAATGGTATTCAGGAATAAAATTATGTTGTGATTTTTTTCAACTGTAATAATATAATCATTTATGTATCTAATTTTAAATTTCTATTGAACCAGTCAGTCCTTTGGAATACAATTCATTTTATCTTATACTAATGTAATAATGAATACATTGGCTACATGACACTATATTCCTTTTAAATATCATTGGAATTAGTGTATGTTTAGTTTATACCATGGGAATTAGATTTAGTAAATCATAGATTGGGTATCATAACCCTATGATGCAATGTTTAGATATGTATTGTATAACATTCTAATGTTGTTGTACTTTACAGATTATGTTGTTTTCATATATATATATATATCCATGATTCATCACTAAATATGGATATGGTGGTGGAATAGATATACCATGGGTTAATAACTATGAAAATGTCTCCTCAAGATTGACTCAATCTCTACCTATTTTAAGTCAATGTGCCTTTCTGTGCACCTGATTTGACACTCCTATGGGATGTTCTTTGGAAAATTAAAATTTTATGTTTTAAAAATCATTGAATTATATAAATTGATGATGATAACAAATGATATTGGATAAAATATAGGTGTATTAGAATAATAAAAGATGAAAATTTTTAAACCTTTTGTAAACATTATATAGTTTCAATAAATTTTTCTTATCAAGTATAGTTTTTGGTTTTATTCAAGGGGTGGAACAAAAAATAATCATGTTAACATGGTATATTAAAGAAAATTTTGATACAATGATCTATGAAATTAGAAGAAAAAGTATTAAAATAAATCATTATTATTCCTAATTAGTTTACAAAATATATAACTAAAAAAATATCTAATAATCAACTCTTGGACACACAAAATAAGAGATGTCAATAGATTACTAAGAGCTAGAGTTGTGGAGGCCATGATGGAATGAAGGATTCAATTGCATCGTGAGAGAAATGTGGAAAGATTCACCTAGGAAATTTTTTAATGGGAATGTGAAAAAAAGTATTCATCAAAACATAAAGAATAATTTAATGAGTTAATGAGGAAAAAACCATGATAATGATGGATGGAAATTATTATCATTTTAGGGATCCATTTATACTAAAATGTCTTAAATATTGAGTTCATGGGCCTTATTTGAGTCAATTCACATTTTTAATGTTTGAATCCTTGTCTGTGGAATGATCATTTTTATATGAAATAAGTATTTATATGGATTATAGAATTATATTATTGATGTATTTTTACCAATTGTGTTTTGTTATAAGATTTATGAAACATTTATGGATTATATTAATTTTGAAAATTATGTACGTCTTCCTTAACATAAGTGTTATACATACCATCATGTGTTTTTTCTGTTCAGGGTTGACCATAAGATAGTATTCATAAAAACCCATTTTGGAAAATATTTTATAAGAATATAACATGATTAAGTATATTTTTTAATTAATTTATTTGAATATAGTCCAAATATATAATATATGAAAGAGTACATTTTCAAACAATGAATTTAATTTTGGGACATAAGATTTATGTTGTAAGTATCCTTTATGGATTATAAAATAATTAAAATTGTAGTAAATATGGGACATAAATATTTTGGAACATTATAAGAATTATAATAATGCAGTACTATAAAAATGACAACTCACATGTCTGGGGATAACAAGTCCTATTTAAAAAGGAATTAGGGATTGAACCTACAACTGAAGGATGATATGGGTGTAGGGAATACCACTAGCATATTTGTTTTCCTAGTTAAAATATAATTTTTTAAAATAAATAATTTCATGGATATGTACTAATTTTCAATGAGTAGTGTTACATTTTAGTTTTATTTATTAATATATTATATTTGGTTTTATTTTATTACTATATTGGTTTTGGAATGTAGTTATAGAGACACAAAAATAATTTCCAATATTTTATGGATATTATGATCCATTATGAAAAACATTTAGTTCTTTAAAAATATAATTTTTAAATTTGGATATTCATTTATTAGATTATGTTATCAATTTTAAATTTAGCAATGAAATCCCAATGAATGTAAATTTTATTTTGAAATAGAAACACATCAAGTAATTAGAGTTCATTATATTCCAAAATAGAAAAAAAAATCTTCAAAATTTGTAAAAGGATGTGGAAAATAATTGTATCATATTACCTTCATATTTAATGGGTCATATGGCCTTCTAAATATTCATAGATTTTAGGTTTTTAGACCCCTTAATTTTCATTGATAATTCACTCTTCCATGATCAATGATATAAATTACTCGCTATATTTATTTACACATTTCATAAAGGAATATATCTTCAAATTCCAAAATTATTCTCCTAATTTGAAATCTAGTTATGAGGTTTTTCATATAACATTTTTTACTTCCCTTCATATTTTAACAATTGGATATTTTATTAATCCTTTTCATGATGTGGTTTTTAAAAAATATTATTTCTAATTATAAAATTCTACCTTATCAGGAGCAAGTTTAATATGAATGGATGTGATTTTTTTTAAAATTTGTAAAACGTAACACCAAATGATTATTAAATAATAAAACTGTATTCAAATATATATGAAACATGAAATCCAAATAATAATGAAAAGTAAATATATTTTATAAAATTTATTTTGTTTCTTAGTTTTCGGGACACGCAACCTTGTGTGTAAATGAACAATAATATATTATACTATTATAAATAAGGAATTATATTTTAAGGTATTAATTTTAATTTATTTTAAAATTATATTCATAAATTGATTAAAAATAAATTAAAAATGAGTTAAAATAAAACGAAAATGTTTTTGAAAAACTAGATTTCCAATGGAAGATTTTTTATTCTATCATTTAACACATAATGTAAAATAAATTATTTCTCACATTTGACAAATTTATTTTATTAAATAAAATTAATTTTGGGAATATAATTATTAAAATAATCTTATTGTTAATTTTATTAATTTTTATAAA
The DNA here is from genome assembly GCA_963277665.1 of Viscum album. Lineage (NCBI taxonomy): Eukaryota > Viridiplantae > Streptophyta > Magnoliopsida > Santalales > Viscaceae > Viscum > Viscum album. The sequence continues at coordinate 1,201,493,649 of OY728155.1, read as the reverse complement.
ATGTTACCACTGTTCGGGATTAGTGAGAAATATGAAATTATAGTTTAGGAATGCCATTATATATAAATTATTTAGAAACAGAATATTTTGTTATATGGGTTTGAAGTAAAATGATTTATAATATATATATATTTATCCTATTATATTCATTGTAATTATTTTCATATTGAATTTTTGTATACATACATTGTAAACTTTTGATAGTTTTCTCTCGAAAACCCAACTTCCTTATTGGATTTAATGCCTTAAATAAAATTTTATATTTTCCACTTATATAGATGTAATTTTAAAAACATTATTCCATATTTGGAATCATTATAATTTATAACATCTAATAACGTTTAATGAATTTATCTTCATAATTAATAGTGAAATATGAAAAAAAAACATTTACCACGGTTGATGTAGAAATGGATTTTTTGGGGGGTTGCACTAAAAATAGATGGGTTAACATTACATAAAAAAACATGTCTAAAATATATATTTTTATAAATATTTCAAACATTAATATTTCTCATTATCAGGAATACTCAATCATGGACCCTGTTGTAATGTAAAAAACATTGGTAAAATTTTGATCCTTAAGAAATTAAAATGTCCTCCTTCGCCTCAATTGTAAAAGTCCACCCCATTCACCTCTTATTCACAATATTAAACACATTTTTAAAATTAAACACATTAAAAAATAAAATACAATCACCCCTAGAATCATTATATAACCCTTATTGTTTGTTTAAACCCCCTAAAGATATAATTAGATTGGAATATCAAAAGTTTACCTAAACAAGAGATAACATTCTTGAATGCCCATTTTTTTAACATTGAAATAACCTACTTAAATTATTATTAAAACAATATTATATAATAATATTATTATGATCCATATAGTGAGATTTTTTTATGTTCATTACCCATAACCATCCACACATAAATCAAAAGGGTTACAAAATCATCATTCATGTTTTTAGTGGATTATATACTCGTGAAGAAATGTCATGTGTTCATTCCATTACCAACTACGACAATTGGGTGTGATGATGTATAAAAAATATATATGATATTTATAAAAACAATTATACCTCTGAAGTCATTATATAATATATTCCTTTTTAAATTCCATCCAATAAGGGATTCAATAACATAGCTCATGTACACCGTATACTCCCTCCTCATGAATTGATGTGATTTATTTTTTAATAATGATTTTCATGGAAGGAAATGATAATAAAATTTAAAAATAGAGGTGACAATAATAAAAATTTTAGGAAATTCAAGACGTATTTATCAGTTTGAAATTTTGATATATCTTTTTATTTCATAAATCTTTACTCACATAAATATGATAACATCACTTCTGTACATGTTGAAAACCACCTACACGAAGCGATGAGACTGAATTTTCATCACGAAACCCCATGGATGATATATATATATATATATGTATTTATAATATAATATGTTATTTATGAAATATTTATAAATTTTAAACATAAAAAATTACTTACATACATTCCAAATGAATGTTGAAAATTGGAAATGTTGTCCAAGAATATGTGCGCCCAAATTTCTTCGTGATCAGAACATACTCCATTCTACAAAACCACAATTCATGGATGGTTATAAAAAAATAATTGATTAATAATTATTTTAATAATTTCTTTATACTAATTATGGATATTATGAATAAATAAAATATTCAAAATGATTTGAAACATTAACAATAATGCATGAATGAGAAGACTAGTAGATTATCACTCTACAACAACAAAAACAATTAATGATCATTGATAAAAAAGTGATAATAACTTATAAAGGATAATATATGATATTATAAATATTTATATAGTTCTAAAATATGTGAAAAACAATTATAAAATATCTATATGAGATGTTAATTCATGTTCAACCAAAGAGGATCATGAGATAAGAGACATCAGCTCAATTTATCTTAATTGATAAATATTGTAATGTCATGTACCTAATTTCATTTATATATAGATATGGTTCCCAATTAACCTATAATATCATGAATAATTAATTATTCATTTTATTTTATGTTTTATTTTGAATTATCTCATCAAATTTATTCCATTTGAATTCTTTCATATTGTTAATAATTTCGTAACTCCAATATTTTATTATTGGTTTATATTATTTCTTCATTGTTTTTAATACTATATGATTTTTTTTGTTTCTACAAATGAATGTATTATATTATTTATCAACACATTTTTGTTCGATTCACATTTTACATACAAAAACAATTCGTAGTTTAATTTTTACATGACGTTCACAATCATTGTAAGGGTTTATATGACAATCTCATTTAACAAGAATTCATTTTTCGTAAATTTACATTGAATGACATTATTTGATCACGATAAAATAAAAACATTTACATTCATTATATATGTATATTAGTGAAATATTATGGTAATTTTACCAATTCTCAAATAATTGGTACTTAAAATTATTCATAATTCTTTCATGAAATTCAGATATAATTTCTCAATTTAGTTAAAAAAAATGATCCCAACACCATGTTTTATAAAACAATACCATCAATGTTTTTTTTAAATTTCAAAAATTATTAGTTTCTGACATATTTACCAATTAATTCATTATATAAAATCTTTTTATAGGAATTTTATTGTTTTCCCCAAAAAACACCCATTTGGAATTGACCTTAAAAGTGAAATGATTGTTCATTTCAATGTGGACCTAAATAAGGGAATTTCCATTTATAATGACTAGTAAAACTCATAAAAAAATTATTTATAAGGGGAAAAGGTTATTTTTTATGAAATTAATTTTCAAAATATTTAGTGAACTTTAATTTTTTAAAACATATTTTCAAAATGAAATTAATATTTTCTTAAAAAAAATTAAGTATATTTTTATGTGTTTGTATTAATTAGTGTAATAAACCAATATTCATACTGTAATTGGTATATGTTATATTGGTAGGATCCTTGTTCATTATATTGATTATTTGTGATAATTTAGAAAAACTATTTTATTTACAATCACATTATTGATTTTTTTACAGTGATATGTTTTCTAGGGAAATAGTCAACTTTTTTAATATAGTGGGAATTAAATGTATCCTAAATATCCATAATATTTATCATGTGTATGTTTATTTCTATGAAAACTATATCAATTATACATATTATGTTATATATGTAATTTTATTTGATTATCTACATAAATATTGATATATCAATGACCTTTACTCAATACATATATTTGAAGATAATTATCATTATTCATGTATTAATCCTACTATTTGATACATGATGAATTATTTGTAAGTAATAACTAGGGTGGGGCCCATATATATATATATTTTAAATTAAATAGTAGTTTTAATATTTTAATCAATTTTATATCCTTATTTGAATAGGTTTCAACCCATTAGTTTCAAACAATCTTAAGGCTTGGTTTACATTGAAAAGGTATCATGATTATTGAGATGATGACATCAAAAACTATGTATTTCATACATTGATAACGTTTTTTTATCGATGAAATTTTTTCAATGAAATTATCAACGGAGGAATTTCACTATAATTTTATATATTAAATGTATTTTTTTAGTTATTTATTTTCATTATTGATTTTTCCTTATCAAGATGATATAGTCTTGAAATTTATTAATTTGAATGTATTTTAGTCATTTCACATTCCATATTAATTTTTTATTATAATTTATTGATTATCAATTTGTTTTAATGTAATTTTTGTTTAGTTATTTACTTCACTATGATTATTATTCTTATTGTTTCATGATTACTTATTTTGTACTCAACCCTTACAATTCATTTCTGATCAACCTTATTTATTTTCCTTTTCTAGGAAATTGGTAATTTTATAATGAATTAAATTAATAGGTTTATGAGAGGGAATAATAATAATCTCATAAAGTTGATATTTTAATTTCTTTCAATTGTTTTATAAGAATCAATATTGTATCAATTTTACCAAGAAAACTAAGATATTTGGTCCATCAGGATGTTATTTCTTGTATGTTAAGCCATTGTATTATTGTATAAACTAGCTCTGAAATGTTATAATCAGGGTCACTACATCAATACATGAGTGTATAAAGGTAAAATTTACATATAACCTAAATTTTGGTAAAGTATTATTTTCTATAATCTATGTTTTCACTAATCTAGTTCTCGATGTTTCATCTAGACATTGTCATATAGAATCATTAAAAATCTTAAACCTGGTATCCCATAGCAATTAGTAAATTATTTCATTGGTACTTTATTCAATTAATCATTACCCAATGGACCCAATATCGTAGTTGTTCTGTAAAACTAGATACATACTTCTATATCACAGAAGAACTGAAAAACATATAATTCAATTTTGTATCTAATTCAAAAAACCCACTATTAAAATTATGATATCCATACACATGAATCATTATATATATCCCAGAATCCATTGGAAGGAAATAGAAGAATGAAATGGACTCAGACACTATGTTAGGGCACACATAAAAAAATATAATAAGGAAGTGTTAATATGTAAGTGATAAATGATGTTCAAATAATGTCATATAAACAATAACATGATTCCGAATAAATTCCATGGATTTCATTACTATTAAAATAATTTATTTTACTTAAATAAATAATTCCATAATACTTTAATTCATAAGGTTGGATATCTAAAACATACAACTAAGGAATAATGTCATGATATATTACAAAAATGGGTAAGGCCCCAACCAAATAAAAAATATATTTTGTATTATGATACAAATAGATTCATTAAGAGTAAATTTATAAATAGGCCCATTATTCAGTTAATATGTCTAATGGATTCATCAAAATAAGAAAACACAAATTAATTAACATTACTTAAAATTCAATATCATCATGTGTTGGAATAACAAAGTTACAAAATATTAATACATTCCCCAATCAAAATGCTCATAAGTTGCCTCGTTTAATATTGAGGATTGAATCATAAGCCTATATTCTCATGAAAAATTTTTCTTCAACAATCTAAGTTGATTTATATTTGAAATAAAATGAAACCCTTTTTAAAATATTTTACAAGGAAAATATAATTTTTCATACTGAAATAAATTAAATATTTTCTAAAACTATTACAAAAATAAATTTATAATTTAATATAAAATAAAAATTTTAAAATATGTATTTTATTAATTAAATGATTCAGTTTTTATGAAGAATTTAGATGTTATTATGGTCATTTATAATAAAAACATTTAATTCGCAATTTCAAAAAAAAATAAAAATTTACCTCATTTAGAAAATGAATAGAATTTTACCTTCAAACTATTTCTTATAAAGAAAATAATGGGTATGATTTAAAATAATTTATCATTCAATTTATCTAGAAACATCTTTTTAGAAATTTTATTCAAAATAATTATGTGGAACACAATGATATTCAATGGAGTAGAAAATAGTGTTGGATATCCAAACAATCATTATTTTGATATATTGAGTACATAAAGAGTGGAAATTAAATGTAAAATATTTAATTTATATAAATAACCATAAAATTAGAAAATATTTTAGGATTAATATAGATAAATAAAATAATTTTACAATTGGATACAACAACATAAACAGTTTATAATAATGATATGATTGTGAAATTAACCACAACACAAGGTATGAAATTATTCATTTCTGTTTGAATATCCTATATATTGAAAATGAATTTATTATAAATATATTATCAATAATCCCACATATATTTTATATCATAAATTATTTACTTATAACATTTTATTACATGTTTTTTATAAATTATTGGTTAAAATAATTATTTTGGGTAATACCTAGTTCATTTTTCTTGTTTGTTTTGGTTTGACCATTTCACCAATATTACATTAATCATGGTTTTATCATATCTATAATGATAATTTTAATATAAATAACATATATGATAATTATATATTTATTTATATCAATATGTAAAATTTATTGAAGGAAATATGATTTACACTATTTATAGACATGGTAGAGAGTATGTACACAAGAACATTGTTTTCACTTTTGATGGGTAGAATGAAACAACCATAAATAATTATAATAAAGTACAAAATAATAATTATATTGAATATATCACATATATTTATTATATATATAATTAATAATTTCCACAAAAAATAAATGAAAAATGAACCATGTTACATTTTTGATATTGTAGTCCACACATTCACAAGAGTGACCTTACAATTTTTCATTTGATTGGTAAAATGGTATATAATTATGGATTGAGCGTCATGATAATATTTTTCTATATTAAGGATTATTAATTTATTATTTCATTATAAACCCAAAATATATAGATGACATAAAATAATATGTAAATGTTATAAATATGATCAGTTAACATGATTACCTCTTCATTGAATGTCATGATTTCAATATCCTATTAAATTCAAGAAGTGTGGTCCTTTGGTAAGACCATAAGCAATATAACATGTATAGGGATGGACTGAATATAAATGGGGAAATATTTATCCATAATGGTTTCCCAATGTGGCCTAAATAAATGAGGGATGTAGTGTCCTTTTACAATGGAGGGAAATGACAGAATTGGAATTATTATTTTTAAATATAAATAATTCATGAAAAAAATGAATGAAATGGTTAGATATTAGAAGGTAATAATTTATAACATCAAAATATCTTTACGCAACAAAATATAAACTACATCATCTGGTTTTTAAAACTTTTCCATTTTTTTAATCCCATAGTCAACTTATTTTAACTATTACCACTATAGTAATTTTCTCAATCATAAAGGAAATATTATTAATGATAGTCAAAAAATAAAATTGGAAATAAAAATATGATGAAATATTAGACCTTATTTTATACCATTTTACCCTTTTCAGTATGTAATTATATTTAAATAATTTAATACAATATTATTTCCACAAAATATCATTGTTTTCATTTTAGACACCATTCGTTCAAATTTACTTCAACGACACCTAGAGAAAGATGAAATTAGAATATAATCATTTAAAAATCTAATAATTCGTTATATTTATATATATAATTAGTAAAACTATATTAACTGAAAAAATTATATTTCTTTCTATATTTTTAAATTTATTTATTTACTTTTTCTATTATTTGGAGAAATAAGTGTTGGTGTTAGTTAAGAATTTAATTTAATTTTATTGCTACTGAATATTTAAATAAATAAATATCATTAAAATTTATTTATTATTTTCAAAAATACTATTAAAATTCTAACACTATATACATTTATCACTATGAAAACATGGAATATATATTTAAATGTAAGGGAGAGAAATTTAATTTTTTAATTAAATTTTTTAAAGGACATATTCATTTTAATGTATCCATTATTTAACTAAATATATAGAGAATGGTTTTTTGTTTTAACTATATTAATTAAACAATAATTTAGATGAAATATATTTTCCCTAATGCATATTTCTAAACAAGCTTACACACAGTTATCATTAACTAAGGTGAAAATTTTCACCTCTATTAATATTAATAAGGAATAAAATAATATGGGAATATTTAAAATTTTTTATAATCATAATTTTATATATGGATTTTATTTTCTGTATATTGAATTTCATTAAGTGGATAAAATTTATTTTAATATAAGTTTTCAAAAATGTTAAATCCTAATTTAAAAAAAAAATACAATGTAATGTAGAAAATATGATTTATTCATGTCACATTGCAATAAAAAAAATATATTAATGATATATCATAATATTGGATACATAATATTTTTATTTCAACCAAATCATTCACCAATACCAATCAATTTAATTTATTTAAATGACAATGCATTGCTCTCATAAAATTGGTTTTCTGAAAAATCTCACAATTATCTACAGATGATTTTATTTTTTTATAATACATTCCTAAATAATTAATTGATTTTATACATGTGTCAAAAATAAATTATTTATAATTAAAATTTTAATATTAATACCAACTATATTTAAAATCATGAATATAATGGTCATTTTTTAGATAATATTTTATTATTAGATCACGGTTCCTTTAAACTCGATGTTCTATAAAATGTAAGCTATTAAATAAATAATTTTTAAAATAAAACATTATATATTAATATCTAGAGGTGTTACTGAAACTCTATTATATATTTCATTATTTTTCATAACATTTATTCAATCCCTAATAATATAAGAATGTATTTTTCAATTGAGACAATTAACATGACACATATTACTATGTTTACTTGTCAATTAGTATCTATTTGGATGCATAGTCATTACCATGTAGAAATCATGTTTGTTATACTGATTTTTAATAATGATATCATACATGATTTCATTTTTATATCAATGTATTATAGAATAATTTATATCAAACAAAGGATGATTACTAATATTAAAGGATGCCCATAATCTAATATTTTTAAGGAGAGCGTCATTTCAAATGTATTTTCAACACCGACCTCCAAAAATAATCATTAATTATTTTATTAGATTAGTGGAAGAGAAAAAAATGTCCATTTATTTTGAGTAAATCATAAAAATAAATTATGTAACGATTTTATAAAGTTGAATTGATATATTTCCTTCTGATATTCTTATTCAACTACTAGATAATGATGTTGAATTTTCATATTAACTCTTCCATGATTCAAGACCAATATCTAAGTCTCCCTATAGAATATAACCATTAAATTTTGTACATATGAAGAAAATAATTTTGGTGTTTCTGGATATAGTATTTTCACATCATAAGTATTAACCCTATGGAGAACCCATTTTATTCATGAAAATATAGGATGGGACAATGATATTGTGCATCGATTATCAGGTGATCCTTCTGATTATTCTAAAATATGTTCGATTTAATACACATAAATTCAATATTTAACAATCTAGTGAGATGTAAATATATTCCCAGTATCATTATTCACATTAGCTATAATAATTTAAGTACAACGAAGTAAGATATAACCAATATTGTATTTTTACAATACATAGATATAATGAGATTGTTGTAATTCTAGTTGTACTAACTATTCACCATATGATTGCATAGATTATATTAATAGTGTATCAAATATATTATATTTGTAACTATGTGGTGGCATTCATTAATGAAATCATGATACAATAAAAATCAATAGGTTGAATGCATACAATTTGGGAATAATTTTTTAGACCATCAGTGAAATTGAATTAAAATAGTTATTTAGTAAGTGTGATTTATTTAATAATGAAGATTAATTTTATTGATTTATTATCTCTAGTAAATGAAATATATTTATCCATTGGTTACAATGGAAATAACTAAAATTCCAATACTATCAGATATAACTGACATATACAGTTTCCTCCGTTAAAATGTTTCTATTATGTGATAGTTAAAAAAATCCCTTATCATATAACATGTTAATATTGGTGATAGATAATAGATCGAATTTCTCAAGGTCCTTGGAAAATCAATATATAATTGAATAGTTAAATATATTGGTGGATAATAAACCATAATTAACATTATCATTAGGAACGGAAGGATTTGAAATATAATGTGATGTATCGATTAATTGATTTTTTGTGTTCTTACTTATATTGTTTCATTTGTTTTATATTAATAAAATAAATTTATGAATAATGAATGAAATCATCCAATTCAATACCATAAGTTTTAATTTTTTTGGGAGGATATAATGGCATAATTTTTACGGAGAAAATGAAAATTTTTTGCATACCAGAGATGTTTAATGTATATTTTCTTTTAGAAAGAGTTGATTTGGGTGAAATGAAGATGGTTGGAGTTAATAAAGGACTGTAAATTCTTGATATACAACAAAAATGGTAATTTACAATGGTTGATGATTAATTATATATGATGTACCGTGGCATTTTTTCCATGATAGTGATTAATAGAGATCTTATAATCATTTCTATTGTACATGGATATAGAATATTTGAGTTAATGGGAATACAAATTCATTTTCATTAAATTTATTATCCCTCATTACTATAATATATATTTATCTCCTTGTAGGATGAAAAATATTGTAATGAAGGATTAAAATAATAAAATATTGGGTAATGCGAAGACATCAACTATAAATATTGAATACAGATGTGTCAAAATAGTATTTTTGTTCCATTAATATTCAAATAGATGACATAGCTTCTAGGTGAATAACTAATTTCAACTTTTAATACAAAACAGGGTATTATAATTATTTATAAGGATTTATGATATCATTTATATTATAATGGTATGAAGTGGGAAAACAGAATTAGTTTCTAGATTCTTAGTGTAAAAAAATTAAAGGGATGTAAGTTAATATATTAAGGGATTCATTAATCATCTAAATATATCAATATTGATGTTGGATAACATTATAATTATATTTTATAAATTATTTATTAAAATTGGAATAATAAAAAAATATATTTTCTGTCTGAGATAATGTTTCCATGTCTGTACACTTCATAGTATTAAAGAATAACCTTCCCCTTGATCAAATTTATGTGTTCTCTATTAATGAAATAATTCTACACCATGTGGAACCTCTATCAAATATATATGATCATGACCCTTGATAAACCTCAAAATTATAGAAATATCTTTAAAAGGATATCAACAACAATGTGCATTTAATAACTAATTATGATCCCCAAGCTTATGGGGTGTTTAAAATGAATTATTAGATTGTAAAAATTTGGATGAGTTCATGTAAATTAGAATTCAACATGCATACGAAAAATATCTATGTCAATGAGAATTTACATATAATAACATTTTCCCTTTTAAAGAGACTTCCCATGCAATCATTTTTGGTAAGAAGTTGTAAATATGTTCTAAGTAGGCCTACAACATGTATATTAGACAAATGTGATTGTATCATTATTAATATTCAATTCAAATAAACATGAATAAGAAAAATGTTATGGGAAGATAACTAATGAAAAGACATAAAATTTTATGGGGGTTTCCTTTCTTCTAAAATGTTTCCCTATATAAATTGATTTTATGATTTTATAAAATGGGTAATTTAAATAATATTTATATTTATACTTTTTAAATTCTTGAGAGAATTTGAGCAGCAATATTTTGATTAGATATGATTCAATAAAATCAAAAAATGCATTCCAGGATTAATGATTCATTATCATTGAAATTAAAGTTTGATCCAATGTATATCCTAACATATGAGTGAATATAGTTTGAACTTGAATGTTCTTGTATGAATATATTTTGTATAATCATGACATGATATTAAAAATGTTATTAAATAAAACTACATTGTTTGTGATTGTCTAGTGGAGAAATAATCTACTAGATTAGGATACATGGGATCCTTAGGAAACTAAATAATACTAATATTTTATTAGAAAATGACATGTATCAAATTATGATGATTAAATTATTTAAGGGGTATAATATAGTACACAATACTATAGTATAACATATAAACACTACATCACTAATCCAGTTCATATTAAAAAATTTCAATTTCCATGTTTAATAAAAAAAATTAAAATATATATTTTTATTTTATTTTAACAAAAATTAAAAAAAATTAATTTAAAATGTTTATATTTGATTAAATTGATTTTATTTATTTTTATAAAATATTTAATTTTTAGGTTAGCACAGAAAAAGTTTATCTTTAACCTACATATAAATTTTATGATGTCATGGTGATATGTATGAGATATATAATATTAAAATTAAAATTAATTCTTAAATTTTTTGTATAAGTTGTTAAACTATATATTTCAATATAATATTCTGAATTTATATTTCCCATGTTTATCATTTTACTAACATAAGTAATATTTTCTAATAAATTATCATCATATTGGATAATATAATTAAATAGTTATTTAAAATAATTAGATTTCTCAAAATATAAAATCCCAATAACATTTATTTTTCACTTAATAATCTATTTTATATAACGAAAATCATTTTTTTTATTAAAATATATTTCAAATATATGTTAACCATAGAATCCACTATTTCTGATAATTATTCTTTTCATGATTCATGTGTAATTGTTAAAATAATACTTCAATAAATAAAGAAAATTTTATAATAAAATATATTTCAAACTGGTATTTTTATTTTCCAGGTTTATTAAATAATTTTTTTCCATTTTATAATTTAATTATCAAGTTAAATCCATATTACAATAATAATACCAACAATAGAAAAAAATTAAAATTTATAAACTATATAGATTCATATTTTATTAATACATGGTTTTAAGTGAATGTTTGATGTATTATAGACCTTATGTTATGGAAAGTCAATTATTATACATTTTTAGATTGAGTTTACTTATGAAACATGTAACCTTTTTACATTAAAATCAAATCTTTATGAAAATAGATTTCTCACCACAAATTAATGTGACCATTAATTACCCCTTAAAATTATAGAAAGAAAATAAATTTAATATTTAATATATACCATTATACCATACCAAAAATTATATTTCACCCACATCAAAATATATACACATGATATTTGTAACACCCCATTATTTCATAATATGTTATCTCCTTATATTAATTCAATAGCATGCGCCACACGCACCACCGAGTTCGAGCACACCACTACTTGCCAAACTAACCATTTAAAAAGTGGTTATTAATATTATTAAATGAATTTTTAGTTTTATATACTCTACATAATATTTACATCCATATTATGTGTTTTATATACATAATATATGAAAAAATTCAATTATTATGATAAATTAAATGTTTTTCAAAAAAAATAAATTTTACCGCCTTTTAATGGAGAATCATTTTTAAATATAATATTTTAATCTTTTATATATTAAATTTGACAAAATAAACTTCTTATTTAGAAAAGGTACATAAAAATTTAGTTTGAAAAGTTTTAGGTTTTTTTATAACATTCATATTTTGATAAATATTGAAAAACACTAAATTTTAATTGAAATCACCTTTTTTATAAAAAATAGATTATAGTGTTAAATTATAAATTTTAATGTTTTTGAAGTATAATTTGACTTTATTTTTATAATTTTATCCAATTTTGGTCTTTGTAAGTAATTTTACATTTCAATTGGACAAAAACACTTTTGAATCTTTTGATAGTTTTTACTTCTCAAAAACTCACTTTCCAGTTTGGAGAATGGGAATTAGTTTTAAATTTATTTATGAAACATTAATGTTCTGAATTTGGTAAAATATACATCAATTTTGAATTTGAAATATCAAAATTATCTTTGCATGATTTTTTGTCATTTTTCATAAAACATTCAATTTTTGATGAATAGTAAAAAAAATACCAAATAGTACATAAAAACAGACATTTTAATTTAAATAATTTTGAATAATTAAAATTTTACATAAAATAGATACATAATAGATATATTAGTACAATTTATTTTATTTTAATTATTTTATTACAATATTAGATATATAAAATTTTGTTGATCCATTTTAACATCTTTTACCCACCTTCAAGGAATATTTGCAATTTTGCATAAAACAAAATTTTACAAAATTACTGAATTGAATTTCAAACATATGAGGGACATGTTTGACCTCATTAAGTAAAATTTGTTTTGATAAGATGATAATAATTGATGGTGAATAATATATTTTTAATTTTATTTAGCACTTTTAAAACTAAATTATGTAATTAAAGATAAAATTAAAATTTAAATTACCCCAAAAAATTTCATTCTTATATTGGATAAGTGTATTTAAACCAAAACAAACTATAATAGAAAAATAATATCCTTTTGATCCATTTTCATTGGATTTGATTATTTTTTATATTTTATCTAAAGAAGAGTTAAAATCATTAAATTCAATGTTTAATAACTAAAAGATTTTTAATATCATATTATTCATAAGAAAAATTCAAATATATACATTTATTAGAAAGATAATAATATTTTCTACATCATTTTATTTTATTTATAATTTTTAGACATTATATAATTACATTAATTTAAAACAAAATGATGATGTAGTAATTTAATTATTAATGAATGATTAAAATAATAGATATTATAAAAATCAAAATAAGTGAAAAATTAGAGTTTTAAGGACAAACACAAATTTTATAGGATAATATTCCATTAAGGTTTATTTAATGTATTTTTTTCTACGTAATCATCTTTTAGTGACTTTCACAAAAAATAATACCAAATAGTGTAAAAATTGACATAAATGAGTATTTAAAACCAATATTATATTATTAAATGATATAATTTTAATAAAAATCAAAAAATCATAAAAAAGACTTATATAAGGATAGATATTTTTTTAATTAAGAACTTGAGGTTCTCTTGGAATTTTATTGTATGTTTATTAACCATGTATTATAATAATACAAGAAGACCATGTAGAGGTTAAAGTATTTAACAAAGGGTTAAATCTAAAAGATAAGGTTAATATGGTGACATAAACATGTCTAAAACCCATTGGTTGAAATTATATAGTCCCATACCCACATTATCCTTGAATTATATTGTTGGGAAAAAATCCCTCATAGTATCATTAAAGCATTTTTGAGATGATTGTTTTTGTTGACAAATTGGGACTCTGTATTGTGTTTGTTGACAAAGCAAACCATGTTGTACAAATTTGTTGACAAATGGGATTTCATTATGGAATGTCGAGTTCAAGGTATGTTTTTAAAGATCAATGAATTTCATTCTAGTGTCTTAGTGGATTCAAAACATGCGCGCCATATTTTTTTCAATATCAGAATATCAAAATATGTCAAAGGAAAAAGGGGTGCCCGAGTTTTATGTTTCTTCGTGCAAGTGACTTGCGCGGTAGAGACTATAGTGGTTGGACATGTGCGTCGGGAGAAGACTTCTGTAGCATCGCTTAGGGTTTCCAAATTATAATTAATATAGGTCAACCCCTTCTCATTGTGTGTGAGTTCAACACATAGAAAAAATTAGAGCTCCCATCGCGTAGCTGTGGTGGTTGCGCAAGTGGCGGTGTGGTGGCAAAAGTAGATGTTGCACTCCAGTTTTTTGTTGCGCTCCGAAGGTGGATTGAACGAGAATGTAATGGAGTCTACCGTGTTTAGATTTCAGAAAGGGGGTATTGCGCAATTGGTTTGGTGAGACATGCATGATAGGTTTTGACGAAATGAAACAGTTGATGGTTGCACGCAAAAATTGGATTGGGCGTAAAAGGGTGTGAATTGCACAAGTTTGGAGTTGAAGAATCAAGTTTCACGCAAGTGGTTGAGGTGAAATTGCATGCCAATTTGACCAGGTGCACCAGGACTTTTGTGTTGGAATAGATAAGGGCACCATGTATGGTTGAAGAACGATAGTCAGTTCAGGGCTATATGAAAGTTGGAAGATTTTCAGATACCTTCGGTGCAAAGTGAGATTCATCTACGGGTGAACGGTGGACTTCAACAGAGCATCAACATATAACATAGTATGCATTAATTACTGATAATTAAGAGACCTGCAGGTCTATAAACTGTGAGTGGATCCTTTCCAGAGCATTGAGAAAAGGTAGAGGAAGAAGGTGCCCCTATCCACAGGCAGTGAGCCAGAGAGAGAGAAACAGGGAGTGACCCTTGGGTAAGCGGTGAGATGACCCAAAAAATTGTAAATCTAGTGAGCCTAGGAATATAATTTATCTATCCCGAACTTTGTAAAAAGTAGTTTTCTTTTTAGTGGATTTGGTACAGCGGCACATCGTCGCAGTATGCTCCTTGGATGTATCCCAGTGAGGGTGAACCAAGTAAAACTCTCTGTGTCTGCCTACTTTCATCCCTGCATTTCATTCAAAGCATTATCATCAGATAAAGTATATAAGAAGTGATCATAATTAATAAACAAGTGCAAACAAAGTAACCCTTGTAATAAAGAGGTCAAGATCTAGTGGGGAATGAAGAGTTTTAAAAAAGAATATCCATACCCTGATTCTCCCCCCCATTCAGGGTATATAGTCCTCTATTGGTCCTAACATATATCGATTTTTAGATATTAGAAACCAAATATGATTTGATAATAAATTAATATTTCATACTTTTCCTAATGTTCCCCTCACCTCCCTTAAAAAGGGAACTTTACATTCTCTTAATTTCAAATCTCCAATGACATTTTTCTCGGCCAAACCCAGCTCAAATATCCTCCCAACTACCCTCAAATCAACCTAAAGTCTTTACATAGATTAGAAATCCAATCTCATGAGACCTTTTGTTCAAATAAAAAGGAATCTCCCGAAGAAGAGGAAATTATTCAATCACCTCTTTCAAAGTCCTTTTATTCTTCTACATCCTCATTCTTTGTTGCCTCAATACTAAAATATTAACTTTAGTACCTTATATATACTAATATGTTATTATAAATATGTTATAACCATATTCATTATTATTTCCATCATTTGATTGACAATGTAACCATACGTGTGTTTGTACAACTTACCGTCTCTACCTTAGGGTGTATTTTTTTCTGTAACGCTTAATTATTTGAATTGGAATAATAATGATTGAAATTGATTTAAATAATAAATATAACTTCTTAATGATTCCGTAAATATAATATACCATCCAATTACATAGGATTTAACCATTAATATAATGATATTGTCTCTCATGAGTACATACAGATTACAGTCACCACGACGTGATGAGATTCATTTCCACATTTACCATTCATCGACGATTATAAAAATATATATTATTAATAAGTGAGTAAATATTTCATAAAATCATAATATATATATATATATCTCATTCACATACTTCTGTTCTATACAAAATGAAAACAGAAACATCATTTATGGGTATGTGCGGCCCACCCTCTCCATAAACAGTGTTTTTAATTTCATATATCTATATATTATTCATATTTATATTCAGAATATATATGATACATAAATAATGTTTTATATTATCAAAGCAATTAAATCATAATATAAGTGATACACTCAAAAATAACAAGTTAAAACATGTACGATAAAATAGTCGATTATTATCCCAAATGTTTTTTTATCATCGTAATTATTATTAAATGGGCTGTATAAATCCATAAATGAATCATGTATAATATCATAAATATGAATATGGGTTTGGTATATATTAATAACATACTATGGTAATTATAAAATTTATTAAATGTACCCTTAACTAATGGAAAGTACAAGTTAAGGGTTAATTCCTCAATCTCATTATTATACAAGATTGTTTATGTGTATGTTATTACTGGGACATATTTATTATCCTTGTCCATGTTTTATAAATGGGTTTTCAAAAGGATACATTTTAAGAGACTCTTTAACTAAACATTCATTTTAATTGGTTTAAATATTTATTCTTCTAAGTCATTCTCATTAATTTCCATGTTTTCTAAATGGTTTTAAGGATTTATTTATATCGACATGATTGTTTTAAATTGTTAATTTCTTTTAAAAATTTCAATCTGGTATGGGACAGTTGGATTCCAAAATGATTTTTAAATTACTTCGTCTCTAAATTGTGTAACTTTTAATGGATTTCATGGAAAATGATATTTCACTCAAAAAGTTATATAGATCATTTTTAACTATGACATCATCCTTTACAGGATATTTTTCAAGATTGAGGTTTATTTATTTTAATATAATGTTCTATATTGTAATAAATGAGTAATGATATGATTCACTATAGATTTTTTCTTTTATAACATTTGTGGTTTATGGTCAATGTATTGACATTTCGTACTCTAGTTTTTATATGAATGTTTATGTTATGTTTCACCCTTTTCATATGAGAATGAATTGGACTTAGTAAGTGATAGGAAGGGACCGCTATAACCCCTCGATGCATCGGTAGGCTTAATGAGACAAACTAGTGACTTGGCCCAATTCCAGGAAAGAACATTTATTTGTAGTCTTGGAAAGTGGTCTTGACTATGTGTTATGATTTCTGACATTATTCATTCCCTCATTATGTAAATAGTTATTACATGTTATTATAAAACTTGTAGAATATCCATGTGCATGTTCAAGTGGTAATTTTTGATTTTTTCCATATTATGTTCAAGTTTATTTTTTAAAGGTTGTTGTTTTTATTAGACATATTTTCTTAAATGTTTATAGATTCCACTAAATTATTTACCCTTACTGATATTCTGAGCTCACCCATTTAATATGTTTTGTTTTACAAGGATTCCAAGAACTGTTTTATGATTTAAATGTATGATTAAGATAGAGAAATAATGGAATTCTCAATGGATTATTTATGTTCTGTTTTATGATTTAATGAGTAATGTAATGTTAGTGAATGCAATCTATTTTCAAAAACTACTAAACTGATAGGTTCTTTGGGACATTATTCCTTGTGATCATTCAAAATTATTAAAATAATTCATTGGCTCATAGCTTACGGGGTTGGGGCATTACAATTTGTATTAATGGATGTTTAGTAACAACCTTGGAAATCGATATAGAGAAACACTGATTATTAATCATTACCCTAGTATATAAATTGAGTATTAGTATATAAGAACTTACTAGAATTTTAGTAATGTGTATATTTTGTGAATTTTATATGAAATGAATCCCTGTTTAGATACGAGTAGGTATAGGTGGCTCTAAAACATATGTATCTAGGGGTGAAACATGAAAACGCCACTTGAACTATACTCAAACAGTAACTAGTGCATGATAATGGGCCTTGCTACTCTCTTGGTTATGACACTATTGTGGGATATGTTTAGGATAACTCAAAATTTCTTTATAATCCATCATTCTAGATTAATGAATAAATATGTTGGCAAAGAAAACATTTTTATGATTATGATACTAGATGTTTTAAAATCATTAAATATTGTTGATAAATTTTCTAGTTTTTTTATTATAAATTAGGATATGATCTAAACTAGTGTATGTTGTCATTTAAAACTAGATCCCAATAGAACTAATGAGAACTATATCAATATGCATGATACAAGAGTTAAAAGGATCATATAATTCATTATCTTAAGCCAACATTTTGAAGGGAAATATTCTTCCTCGTATTATCATCATATGATAGAATAATATCATGTGTTAATAAGGTATGTAATGAATTCTCTATGTCCTACAAATTTTATGGGAAGAAAGGGAAGAATATGATTGTAGAGAAAAATATAGATAAAGTGTAGAAGGGAAAGAAGGATTTTCCAACATGAGATAACTTTGGAAAGAATCATCTTGGTAAATTTTTTAAAGGAATTGGTATTTGTTTTAAGTTTGGAGAAAAAACCACCAAGATCGAGATTTCTAGGGTAATAAAAAATATTCAAAAATACAATTCTTCATCTGCATGGAGTTGGGACACTATGAAAATCAATGTTCTAATCATCAGAGTATACCCCAAATGATGCTATTGGATAATAATAAAGTTATGGTACTACCATATATGAAGAGGATTAATTAGTGATCTTATGTTGTTATTAAATAATTGTGCCATTTTATTATTGTATTGATGATGTAAAAGTATAAAAAATTATTGAGTATAAAAGGATTGTATTATAATACTATTTCAATGAGGATTTGAGATTGTACAGTACTATGAAAAGTGACTCAAAATAAAGTACAAATTTTTGGAAAATACAGGAATGAGGAAAAGATAATCCTTGATATTGTCTGGATAATGGGGTTGTGATTTTGGAATAAGGGATGATTGATTTGGATAAATTATATTGGATATTCTTGACTACCTTGAAACTAATTAATTGTTTGTTTATTCTATCATAGTTGTAGGTGACATAATATTTGGTTATAAGGAGTATATCTGCTATTTTATTTCAGATTAAAGGAATAAGAAATTACATACATACTAAAATATGTTTTTATTGTAATGTATAGTGTTAGCATGTTTTAAGAGTATACATGATGAATGTATTCACATATTATAATGTGGAAAAAGATATCTTCATTATGTTTAAATTCCTTATAAATTTTGGACTGTTAGTTTGGATAGAAGTATTTTGGATAAGTCTAAAGGCTGGAATGGATAAAGTTGGAAATTGGATACTATTATTTAAGGTAAAAAAATTAATATTATTTTTGGAATATTATAAAATGGATAACCCAGAACTTATGTGACAACACATCGCGTATGGAAAGGTCACGATACTTCAACCGAAAACTGAAGTGTGACAATGGTTCATCATCTTCCACTGGCCTATATGATGACCTAGTTTGTATGATGTAGTTTTTTTGAATTCGCTATCATATTAATTATAAAATCATTTTTCTGGAACCCTATATGATTCAGATAAATATAATGTTTTTTAGTTCGATTATCTTATGTGTGAAAGATGAGTTTTTGGTGAAAATTAGTTAAATGATAGAACTCTAATTGTCATGTATTCCTTTTTCTATTCTATAAAGAAAATATTTCATATACTTTAGGGAAAGGATATTAAAACCAAAAATTTGTTATCCTAATACCTTGTGTTTTGTTGAACTAATGATATTTTAAATCAAATTTGATTTATGGATTTGAGGCCTTCAATTTATCACTTTATTGTTCACCTGGTTGTTATTGATGACCTCAATCACTCCCTATAAATATTTACTTGTTTCTTTATATATGGGTCTATAATTGACACCAATGTTCTCCAATTTGAAACCCTAATTTTGTGGTGACTTTTTCATTTCTCTTTTCTTTTGATTAAGACTAAATTTTATTAACCATATTTCTAATTTGTGTTTTCCACAGAGGTATTTTCTATTTTCAGTCATTTATTTTTGAAGATCAATTAAAATTTTATAGGATGAAATTTATTGAAGGAGGGGAGAATGTAACACTATATGTCTTCAGAATACATTTTCTTTTTAAATTAATTCAATAGAATTATCTACACATAACACTGAGTTCGAGCGCTCCATGACTTGTCGAACTAGCCGTTTAAGAAGTGGTTAGGATTAGTATTAACTGTATTTCTAATTTTATATACTCCTTATAATTTTAAAATCCAAATTATGCATTTCTAGACATAATACATGAACAAATTCAATTTTTTAGATAAAAGAAATGTTTTTCAAAAAATTTAAAATTTAACTCATTTTAATGGAGACTCATTTTAAATCCAATATTTGACACTATTATATATTTAATTGAAATAATTAAAACCTTATTTAGAATATGGATATAAATATTTTAGTCTGAATAAATTTTTGGTGTCTTCTTGATAACATTCATATTTTGATGAATAGTGAAAAATACAAAATTTTAATTGAAATTTTTTAATAAAAATAATTTTTATATTGTTAAATTACATATTTGAATGGTTTTGAAGTGTAACTAGATTATATTTAAATCATTTAATCCAATTTTGGACATTGGATGTTATTTTATATTTAAATTTGACATAAACACGTATCAATCATTTGATTATTTTTACTTCTCATAAACCTGAATTCTGCTTTTGACAATGTGAATTAATTTAAATTAATTAATTCAGATTTTATGTTTTTAATTTCATAATTTTGAAATAATTTTTTAATTTAAAATATCAAATTATGCTTAGGGATAATTTTTGGGATTTTTCGGAAAACATTAACTTTTTGATGAATTGTGAAAAAAAACTGATTAATAAATGAAAACTAACTATTTCAAATAAATAATTATTTATAATTAGAAATTAATATTAAAATAGATACATAAATAATATATTCTTACAATTTAAGTCATTGGAATCATTTTATAATATGATTACATATATAAAAAATTATTGATCCATTTTGACGCCTTTTTACCCACCTTCTATAAACATGTGCAAATTCGCATGGAAATTATTTTTTATTAAGAAAAACACTTTTGTGGAGAAAGTGAGAAACCTAAAAGTACAACAAGCACTAAATGTCCCCAAGTAGAAAACCAAAAACAGTCCCAACCAAGAAAAGGAAACAACCTCCAACTGCAATGTAGGACCACTCGGCGATCCCATGCAATCATGGTCCCTCCCGAAGGCAAAGCCCTCCCTCAAAGTCAACCAAGTATCAAATGACCTACAGTGGAGAAAGTAGCGTGCTCCAGACCATCTGAGCCAATCTGGCCCACAAAAATTTCCACACACATCAAGGGATAAAGCAGATTCATTGAATACCAATTGAATTCTGCCAGAGTCCATATCCCTAAACAACTTCCAGGATAAATTGGATACCTGAGAGAGTGGATCCACCCATATCAGGTCTTCAAATGAATAAGTAAGCTTATTCCAGATCTGAATATACTCATATAGCTTGATCATCCCCTTGTTGAATCCCCCTACCAGTATCATGTCTTGTTTGTCAACCTAGATATATTGCCCCTCATTAAGATCCACGTCAATGGTCTGACCTATAATCTTGGCTGCATCCTTTTCTGAGGCATTTAGAAATAAAACGTTCTCTTTCACCTCATCATCCGAGCACAAAATCAAGTCCAGGGATAGATCAGACTTACCAGTTGGTATTAGGTGAAACCCTACCCCACTGTCCAACTTCACATCCACTATCGTTTTTGCTGAACGAGTCCTCATAGGAGGTGGCAGGGAGGAGTAGTCCTTCCTACACCTCCTCCTCCTATCACACCTATTTCTCTTCAAACCAGGTTCTTCTTCAGAGTAGCCCTTTCTAACCTCAAAGGGTTCTTTAGATGATTCCTCTCTGGACTCTACCACGACAAGACTATCAAACCTGTTGCTCAAGATGACTGGGGTCAGGGTTGAAGAATCCGCTCCCCCGGGCTGATTTCCAGGGCTCGAACCCCCTGCTTCCCCGAGACTGGACTGGAATGGTACCTCCAAGATAGTCCCTTGAATAACATCTGCTTCCTCTCCCCCTGTCCCCTCTTGGGAGACTTGTTCTGCACTGCCTCCAGTTACTTCAGTTTGAACACAAATTCGCATAAAACATAATTTTACTGCTTTTGTGAATCGAATTAATAAAATATAAAATAAACTGTTAAAATAAATAAGTAATATATGGTTCAATAAGATGAATTTTTTTTGGTGAATAGTAACTTTTGAATTTTATTTACCATGGTTAAAAGTAAATAAGGCCATTAAAGGTAAAAAAATTATTAAAATTTCCCCAACACATGTTATAATTTTATTGGATAAGTGTATCTATTCAAAAATCAACCTAAAAACAAAAATAATATCCTTTTGATCAATTTGGGACAGATTAGGTCATTTATTATATTTTTTCTAACAAAGTGTTAAAAGTGTTAAAATTAAATTTTTAATAACTAAATGATTCTGAATATAGGGTTACACATAAAATAAATTTGACTATAAAGATTAATTAAAAAGGTAAAATTATTTCCTAAATTATAGTATTTTAATTATAATTTATATACCTTATATAATTAAATTTAATTATGAAACAATTATGGTGATGTAATTACCTTATTTATGAAATATTAAAATAATTGATATTATAAATATCAAAATAAAAGTTAAATGAGGATTTTGATGACATCATCGAATTTTATAGGGCAATATGACATGTTTTGTTTTATTTTTCTTTTATTTTTTTCTATGTAATAATCTTTTTATGACTTTCACAAAAACCAAATACTAAACAGTGTCAAAATTTCCATAAATGAGTTTTTAGAGTAATACCACATTATTAAATGATATAATATTTTAAAATTTATAAGTACTGCCCAAAGGACTTATAAAATGATATATATTTCATTAATTGTCCACTTGAGGTTCTCGTGGAATTTTATTATATGTTTGTTAACCACATATTATAATAATAAAAGAAGATATGGTAAAAGTTAATCTATTTAACTAAGGGTTAAATCATAATGATATGGTTAATATGGTGACATAAACATGTCTAATACCTATTGGTTGAGATTATTCAGACCCATTCCATCTTTATCCTCCTAATAAATCAATTTGGAGCTAATAGAAACAGAAAATTATTTTATCATAAATTAACATTTCAAACTTTTACTAAAGTTCCCCTCATATCCCTTATAAAAAGTTACATACCCTTCACTAAAATTCACACCTACAAATCCATTTTACTCGGCATATCCCTAATCGATTATCCTACCAACTACCCTCAATTCATCCTATAGGCCTTAAATTGATCATAAAGCCATCCTAAGGAGACCTTTTGTTAAAATCAAAAGAAATCGCCCGAAAAATTGGTAATTATTCCATCGCATCTTTCAATGTAATTTCAATCTTCTACTTCCTCTATATTTGTTTTTTCCATACTAAAATAATAACTCCGTTACATTATACATACTGAGATTTTATTATAAATATTTTACAACCATATTAATTATTCTATACATCCTATGAATGAAAAAGTCTCAATATGTGCGTACATTGGAGTTACCATCTCCAGGTCGTGGTATAGTTTGTTATTAAACACCTAATTATTTGGATGGGTATAAAAATGAGTATAATTGATGTAAATAATAAATATAACATGTTAATGATTCTGTATATATTATAAACAATCCAATTACATATAATTTCACCACCAATAGAATGATATCGTCGCTCATGCATACGTACGACTTACAATCTACATGATATGATTTGATTCATTTCCACGTTCATCATTCAGTGATTTATTTAAAAATATATATTATTAATAAGTATTTATAATATTACATAATAATGCTACAATATATATATGGGTGTATTTACATATATTTCATTCACTTACATCTATTTAATACAATATGAAAACAGAAACAATGTTTATTCGTACGTACGACCTAACATCTCCATAAATGGTGTTTTCCATTTCACATATCTATATATTATACATATTTATATTCTGAATATATATTATAAATAAATATTGTTTTATATTCTGGAAGCAATTAAAACACGATATAAGTGATATGATAAAAAATAACTAGTTGAAACAAGTATAAAAAAAGAGATTATTACCCGAAATGTTATTTTTACATGAAAATTATTATTAATAAGGTTGTATAAAGCCATAAATGAATCCAATATGATATTATAAATATGAATATGGTTCTGGTATAAATTAATAACATTCTATTTTTATTATACTTTATGATAAATGTACCCTCGACTAAGGAAATGTACAAGGTAAGTTTAAAATCCTCAATCTCATTATTATCAGAGATTATTTATGTGTAAGTTTTTACTGGGACATAATTATTATCCATGTAGGTGTTTAAAAAAAGAGTTTTTAAAAGGATTATTTTTAAGGGTCTCTTTAACTAAAACATCATTTTAAATGGTTTAAATATTTATTATTCTAAATCACACACATTAAGGTCCATGATTTAAAAATGGTTTTAAGGATTTATATATATGGACATGAATGTTTAATAATGTTTCTTAATTTAAAAAATTTCAATGTCATATGGGACACCTTTATTCAAAAAAGTCTCTTAAATGTAATCCATTTTAAATTTCTTGAATTTGAAATGATTTAATGAAAAAGGGATATTTCTCTCAAAAAAATTACTATTCATTTTCAACTATGTCAACGTCATTTACTTGATATTATCCATGATTGAGGTTTATTTAATATAATACAATTTTATATATTTTATTGAATGGGTAATGATATATTTTACGATTGATGTGTTGTTTTTATACAATTTATGTTTTATGGTTAAGGTTTTTATCTTTAGTATGTGAGTTTTAATACGAATGTTCATGTTATGTTTCACCCAATTCATATGAGGAATGCATTAGACATAGTATGTGATGGGTGGGGCCCACTTTATCCCCTCGATGAATTGGTAGGTCTTATGAGACAAACTGGTGTCTTGGCATAAGGCATTGACTAAATATTTATTTGTTGTCTTTGAATTATACCTTGACCATATGGTTATGATGTTTAGAAATATACATTCCCTCGTTATGAAAATTGTTATTACATGTGATTATTAAACAAGTAGAATATCCATGTGTATGTTTATATGGTAAATTATGATTTACTTGTTCCATATTATGTTCATGTTTTTGTTTAAAAGGTTTTTTTTATATTACACATTTTTTAAAAAGTTTATAGCTTCTTCTAAATTATTTACCCTTATAGAGCATATGAGCTCACCCCTTTCTTGTATATTTTTTTCCCATGATTTCAAGAAGAATATTATCATTGATATAATGGATTAATATTGGGGAATAATGGAGTTCCCAAAAAAATATTTATGTATTTCTTTATGTTTGAATTTGAAATGTAACATTCATGTATGAAACCTTTATCCAATACTGCTAAACTGATCAGTCCTTTGGGACATGATTTCTTATTATCATGAAAATGTACTATAATAATGCACCAGATCCAAGATTATGTTGTTGAGGCCTTAAAATATTATTATACAACCCCATGATCTAATTTTTCTTCCACGTTACTTCCCCCATACTCATGATGAGTAGTAATTTCCCAAAATTTCAATTCATTCCTATATTACAATCTATAATCCATTTTTAATAATAAAATATAATTAAATTTATTATTATTTTGTATAATAAGTTTTATTTATCTATGGAATAAATATTTACCATAATTCACATTTTCTTTAAAGGAAATAATAGAAGTTATTTATCCATTTGTTTTGAGTATATCCTAAAATAAAATGTGATGTTTATTTTTCCTTAACTACCATACATGAAAGATTAAATTATTGAAATTTAAAATTATCAATGATTTATATATCCAAATATTGATTATATAATGAAAAACAATTATGCATATATCCTGTTCATTAGAATATGAAATAATCAATGATGATTTCATGAAGGTTATAGCCTCCATTAAATTAAACCTTTCTTTTTATATTAATAAACACTATTTATGGATTTTCAAGAGGATATGTTAAATATATAAATAATATGCTTATGAAATTATTCATCTTTTAAAAATAATAATTTTAAAGCCTATAAAAACTAGTTTCAATAATCAATTGTATTAAATTATACAATACCCAAGAGTGTTTGAAGAGGAAAGGGTGATTTCATTGTATTTTATAATAATGTCACTCATGTTATCTTCATCTAAAATTTTATTAAAATTAATTTATATCACACTAATAAAAAAAATATTTTTATTATTATATATATATATATTAGAATAATACACATAACAACATAACATTAATTTTTATAAATTTTTGTTCATCTTGGTTTTAAACGATACAATGAAATTTATATATTTTTACATCATATAGTACTATGTGAATTTATTTCCTGGTAATATTATTTATATATATATATGTATATATCTTTGTCTGTATATTGTTCACATTTTACTTTCAAAATGTATCATTATTATGATTCAAATTAGACATCATATCAGTATTCATTAGATAAAAAACACTGAAACGTTCCAATTTAGAATTTCATATTTAAGGATCATAAAAAATTCAATATAATGAAATTATAACATTATAAATTATAATATAAAATAAATTTATGTACATTATACATTCTATGAATGCCAAATATTTTATAATAATTAATAATAACACCACTATAATTAAACTAGTTCAAAACGATCAAGATAACTCACACTTGATATTGAAAATAGATAATGACTACCAAACAATATAGATCCAAATTATAAATTAAATTTATAAAAGGATATAGGTATCAATAATTTTATTAAAAATTAATTGAAATTTTTATAATTTTTAATTCATGAGGTTAGAGTACATTCAACTATGTTTGTTTATATGTATAGGTTCTATATCACATAATTGAATTCCATGAGAAGTGATTTTTTTATATTAAATGTTTTATATTGAATAGTGTATCTAACACACCTTGTATGCTATATATTATGACTATATAATTATTAATTTTTTTTATTTCATATATTAAATTATATAATAAATGGAATTTTGATTGAAATTTTATAGTAACACATAATAATTACTAAATATTAAATAATTAAAGTAATCCTTGTTGAAGATTTCACATGAAATTTTGAACCAACTTGGATGCTATAATATGAATGTCGTTGTGTCAAATATGAAACAAAGATAATCACCACACAAAATTTATGTATGAGTATAAACTCAATCTTCCCTCAATGTAAGATGAGTGGACCTAAGACTACTATAATGTATAGAATATACTATGGGATGTTATTTTGAAAATTCATATGATATTTATGATCCATAATGATGATTTTTACATGCATTTCACTTCTCTTTACTCATTGTAAATAAATATTATCTTTTACAATTTTTATTTGATAACCCTAAACATATAATGTTTCATATCCACTACTATACCATTATTTATTTAATAACTATTCATCATTTTATGATGGGAGAGGATCATATTTCATTGCTCTATTTAATTATAAACTATATGTTTTCCCCATTATTCCTTTGATTTTATAATTATTTAAAACAATTACCTAATATTTCAATATATACATGTCTTTATTACAGAAGAAAATTTGATATATATTTTATTCATTATTTATTCATTCATATAATGAATAAATTTGACTAAATTTTTTATGGTTTGTGCAAGATATAGAATTCCCCTCAATCGATAGGTAGGGATCACGAGAAAATTATTGTCAAGGTTATTGGAATTCGTATTTACCATTAATTTATGAAATCTTTAATGCGAAAGTAATTATAATATTATGATGCTTCGTACTATCAATTATAAACCTATCAGATCATTGATTATTATTTAGGTGTTTTTCTTATCATCGATATAGTATTAAAAAAAATTTCATTTTATTATTTAATTATTATTCTCTATGTTCCTATAATTTTTATGCCATTATATTTTATTACTATTTTAATTTTACACAATACCATAATATGAATATGATCTATATCTTATTTTTTTAATCCATTCTTTATGAAATCATGAAGTGACTTATGTGTAATTTTCAAGGACCTTATAAAAGAGATAATAATTATCCAATATTGTTTTAATGAAGTATTTCATATTCTCATGTGTAATGTAAATTATATATATCTATCTTGAAAAATAATTTCTATGAATTTAAATCCTTTACAAACTTTTTATCATTAACTAATTAGTTAACATATCTACCAACCGTAGGTTTCATGACAATATTCTGTTATAAAATAACCACTTTGATCCATTAGTAAATTATTTCCTTTGGTTAATTATTCACATTTGTTGTATCCATTAATTTTATAATATTATTTTCATATATTTATATTTCTATATCCCAAGAAATTTAATACATATGAAATAATAAGATTGATCTAAGGGACATTATCCCAAAGGAATCAATGTGCATTAACAATGCCGATCTCCCCAAATTGGTAAAATGGTGAATATGACCTATTGTAACAACACCTTGTTTATATTCTTCTAAAATACATATAATGTCTTACAACACATTTTTCTATCATAAATCTATAAATAATTATTTAAATTAATGAATAGTATTATAGTAATCAACACTCATTTTTTGTACCATGAAAATGGCCTCATTTTTTCCATCTATATGCATAATGTGTTAGAAATTCTGAATAGATACATGATACTAGATAAGTGTTTCATCCTATAATTCATCCATTAAATTAAAATAAATCTTCTCCTAATAAGTATTCATTTATATATTGCTGTGTTCCATCTTGTTTGTGTGGGTATAAGTTCTTTCTTGGAATCTGCTAAATTATTAAGAAAATTTGTTGGCTTTTACATAACCATGTTTTCGAATTGTTGAATGGGATATAGAGGTATATTGTACATGATTATAATGGGTAGTTCTTCCTACTAATCAAAATGAGAATCAATCATTTATGACTACATATCATTGAAAAAAATTTCATGGATAAAAACCTAGGATTTTTGCTTCCAAGAGGGATGCATTTTCTAGAATTTAAATAAATGTTGATTAGTTACTAGATGATATGGTAATGATTACTAATCTGGGGGTTTATATAAATAGTCTAGTAGTAAAATATAATTAATAGTGAAAATATATTATTATTTATTCGAATGTTTCTCTATTTTTTTATTAACTATGTAGAGTTTGTATAATGTGAGTGGTATGAAATAAATGATAGCATTGATAAAATTTAATATTGTCATTGAATCCATGTTTCCAGTGAGATATATTTATATTATTCATTGATATATATATATATATAAATATATTTTAGTGAATTTGGAAATAAGTCATTGAAAATTCAAAATGATTTTTGATTTATAAAAAATTTAATTATACATTTATCCAGGGAAATATTTCCTTATGCATTCATTAATTGATCTTCTGTATGTATTTTTAAAAATTAAATATCTATTATACGAAACTATTATCATAATTATGGTGGAAGAGATGAAATAACTATTTATTATTGGTTTTTCCAACTCAAATATTTCTTGTTCTATCATCTTTAGGACTCGTTATTATGTATATATTTCTATACATTATGTTTTTATGCATCATGTTTAATGTGAATTATATTAGATGGTCTTATAATAATTTTTATAGTTGCCCAATAATTTCATACATAAAAATAAATTTTTTATATATTAATATTCATCACATTGTTGGAATACACACATGAGGATCACAATGGTCTAGTTACATTGGATTCATGAACTCAAAAATAAATTGTTCCCAAATAACTACACCATATCCCACATATTTCTTTATAATTGGAACACTTTTTTATATATCATACGTAATACCTTTTACTGTAGCCAAGGGAATTCAGACATATAAAAATGGTGATATGAGATTTCTAAAAAGGGTAATAAATATAGATATAAATCATAATATGAAAAATTTGGAATAATAACATGAACATAACTATTCAAAAATTAAACCATATATATCAAGGATCATAATCATGATCATGGAATAAATCTTGGCAGTTAAAAATACATTAATCATAATGGAATACGAGAAATGAGAGAATTTCATTGGAATCAAACAATTAATTTTGGAATACACATATGAATTCAAAAATATTTCCTTGGTAGTCATGTGTATATCCCACTTAATTATCAAAGTGGAATGGGTTCACTCCCCAAAACAGTCTATTTCGTAAAATTTTAGTATCAAGACAATAATAGTGTATAATGTCCATTACTGAACACAGTTCACCCTTAATCAAGTCCTATTTATCTCATTCAATATCAATAATTACCTAATACCTGGAATGTAGATGTAGGTTCCATCCATTACATAATGAATTAAAACATTTATTTTCCAAGTGATGATAAATCATAAATCAATTCAAAACCCATTAGAAGAATGGTTTTTCATAAACATTTCTTCATAGAATAAACCATAGAAAATATATGGGATTCATAAAAAAATAATCCTTTTTCAATGATTATAAACCATCTAAATAAAGGATAAGGACTATTTTCATAGATATAATATCTAGTAATGATTATATATCACAAAAATATGTCATCTTAAATGGTTGGAAATATCACTCAGAATATTTCTTAAAGAAAATTCATTTTCATTTTTCAAATAACATTAATTTTTTTAATGTTGGGCTCATACTAATGAAAAAAATAATTAAAAATAAAAGTGTAAGTATGTATAGATATTTTCAAATAAATTAGGAATATAAAAAAGGAAAAGTGGCTCATTATGTATAAGCTAAAAAATATTCCATCAATAATTTTTTAAAAAAATTTACAATTTTGCACATCTATAAAATGAAAAAAATATTCATTTAAATCCATATTATAAGAAGAAAAACATTGGAAATAATATTTTTATACAATTTTAGTATAATATAAAAAATATTTTTAAAAAATATTTTTATAATATAAGGACCTTTATCATAAATATTTTTTTAAAGAGATAGAAATATAATCAATCTCGAATAATGTTGAAATTGATAAATAATACCCCTACATCGAGTGCCACCATTCTTTACTAACATTAAAAACACTCATATAAGAAATATTTATTTATTATTATTGATTAGATATATATATATATATATATATATAATACCATTTATTATTTACATATAAATACATATAAACCATTTATTAATAATTTACTATTAAAATAATTGTTCTAGGTGATAACTGCTTCATTTTCGAAGCATATTTCGGATTTATCGTTCCTTCCATTTAATTTTACCATGATATAATAATTTCCAAAATTTTAATACTTTTTTAAACATAATATATTTTCATTATATTCACACACAATCATTCAAAAATGTTGAGATAAAAAAATTAAATATGCTGTTAATATAGATGATATGTTCTACGTACGCATGAATGTTATATATATTTTTTCACTAATGGAATTAAATATTATTAAAAGGAAACTCTTATTTATGTAATCATTATTATATTATATATAAAACATATATTCAAAAAACATTCCATATTACCATCAATTTAAAATAAAAATGATAAATGATTCACATAACAATGTGTAGTTGGTATCCCATACATATGCATGATCGATGTTTTTGCTTCCCATAATATTGAATGATAAGAAGGTAAAAAAAATATAAAATATTAATAAGTATAAATGTGAAAAAAATATTTTATATAAAGATAAAACAAAAAATAATACCCATACATAAAATATGATGTTAAAATATGAGTTCTATCAATAAATGGTGACAGTAAACAATATATATTTACAAGCCCTACATTAACATATTATTTGATGGAAAATAATTTGTATAAGGATGGTTGCATTATCATAATAATATTAATGAATATTTAGGATGCTGATGTTATCTCGTGGACATTGGATTTGGTCTTTTTATAATACTAGAAACACTATAATTTTCATTAGGAGGATTTGACTAAAATTTTAAAGACGACAGTTGTGATAAAATTTTTAATGTGGTGTAATGAAGTGAAAGAGTAAGTGCAATTTTATAATTGAGGATATGGTTACACTAAGAATATATCATAATATGTAAATAAATATAAATTAGTATTCAATTACAAATTTCCATAAACTAGTTTATTTTGATGATATTCTAAGGGTGGGAAAATACATTCATCTAATAAATTGTGGATATGATTAGGTAAATTTTTTACCATTATCATTTGGTTTTAACCTGATGTGAATAGTTTTTAAATATGTTACGGAAATAATTAATTATACTCAATGAGCACGGGTATATATACTATAAATCAAAAACTGACCCATAAATTGAAAATCATTGATGTAATAACATATACCATGATTTTCTGGAGGAATTTATGCTTTTTTTGGAATTTTCAATCATGTATTAAATTATTAATTATTATAAAATATCAATAATGTATGTTTTATAACTACTCATTATACAGATAGTAATAATATAGAGATAACACATATAATTCAATATTAATTATTACAGTATTCATTTAAGGTCATGGATTTCAAAAAAATTCATAATATCCTGATTTATCACAAAATAATTTTTTTTAATATATTTTCAATTATTAGTTTTATTTTTAAATTTTTAAAATATTATGTGCATCTGCATTGTGAAGAAATTTCAAGAACATATTTAATCATTAAAAGTTAAAAATAAATTACAATGATAAAGATAAATTAGTTATATTTCCTAATACTATTTATAATGGATCATATAAATTTGATAGAGGCAAACTACAAATAAATTATTTATTAAAAACAAGAGTGTGATATGTTTTCAGATTCTGAAAATAAAATATTATAATTTTTATGATATCGTTAAATGGCTATAATATTTCATGTTAAAAAATGTTCATTGAATATGAATAAAAATGACTCAAGAAATAAAATTCATGAAAGTACTGGTGATAGTTTTTAATATTTGTGATTATATTTTTAATATTATTTTCCTGATTTACCATTTAATAATGTATAAGAAATTAAAAGGATACTACTAATATTGAGAAAATAAATAAATGGGGGATAATTAACATATATATACATAATTATTAGAAAATTTAAATACATTTTATTTAATTAAATACCTATAAATAGTGGAAGTTATTTTATATGTATATTCCCAAAATGTCAAACAAAAACTACATTAATTGAGGAAAAGAAATTTTATTCATAAAATAGAAATATTCATATCACATAAATATAAAAATAATTTTTAAATGAATAAAACATTAGAAAAATAAAATAATATAAAATTGTTGTGGCATGCCAAAAAAATCTATGAATGATCTCTACATATTTTAAGATAAATATTACATTAAAATAGAAAGTTGTTATATTATACCACATTAAAATGAAATTTTCCCGTGAAATTCATCACCAAAAATAAAAATAGATGATGATACCCTTACCTCATAACATCATTAGGTTTCCACATAGTTTCCTCAAATTTGTGCATTCATAATAAAACATTAACCATTTGAGTGGTATTGTTTCATAGATCATTATATCTTTGCTCTAGAATATCTATTGGGTATTCTTCATAAGAAAAATCATTCATTAGTGGAATGAACTTCGAGTTTACAACATGTAATGTATGATGTAATTAATTTCACAATAGAGATGCATGGAGCACGTCATGAACATGACATATATTCAGTTGAAGAATCAATCGATAAGGTACAATCAAAATATGATCAAGAATTTTAAAAAGACCTACATACCATGGTATTATTTTTCCCCTCTTTCAAAATCGCATGACTCTCATCGAGGGAGATATTTATAGAAATTCATTTTCACCCTATTCAAATGATAGATATTTCCAATAATTTTTAGCATAACATTCATTCGACTATTAGGACATCTAATGTGTTGTTAAGTAGATTGTATCATCTCCTCCATCTCAATAGCTAGATTAGTTCCCAATAGCATTCTTTCTCTAAATGCATTCCATGATGTTGTGTTTTTGTACTTATTACAAAATACACCTTTAAAAGGACCCATATGATAAATATTGTTGAAATAAAATTAAACCAATTGTATGGGTATATCATAACCATATCAAAAATCCATAGTGAAGGGTCTAAACATTTCTTCTAGAGTTTCATTGGTCATATCAAACAAACCATATATACGAGTTTGATAATATGTATTGAAGAATAACCTTATGTCCAAAGTTTGGTTAAGGCTTTACCAAATCATTGTGGTAAACCTATGATCCTGATCAAATAAAATCGAAATTTGAAAACCATTAAATCATAAAAAACATTAATATATATTTTTAAATAATTATTAGGAGATAAAGTTTATCAGATATAAATTAAGTGTGATGAATTTTTATGGTGATCATCTATAACATATAAAATATTATTGTCTTTAGATGTTTTGGGAAGTCCAAGTCCAAATTCCAAGGAGTTGTTTTCCCATTTCAATTCAATTAGGTTTATTTTTAGTATCATACTGTTACAAAACTATGTCTTATGATTAAAACTATGGAAAACCAAGAAACTAGAAAAATTATCTATAATATTTATCTTCATTATATCTTACATGAAATACAAATTAAAGTCTAATTATATATTTTTAATTCATAAATGAATATATAGTGATGAACATTGAGCCTCAGGAAATAGATCTGTCATAATATATAGAATGGTCGGGAGACATTTATTCTTCATAAACCATATTATTCAATCACATTCAATGTTTTAGAATAGAACATTTTTCACCATCTTTTATATCTCTACATCTTCCTAATATACCTATTTAATCGTCTCATGGATAGATGGTTGAAAATTTTTCTTATAGATAATATTTAATACATTTAATAATGATTTTCACATCAATTCGTTTTAAATTAATAAATATTGTAATTTTTTAGATCCTCTTCATAGTTAATCTAGGATGATCCTTTTTTCATGAAGAATCTTCATTCTTTTTATCATTACTAGGGTGGTAATGTATTTATAATTCT
Organism: Viscum album; assembly: GCA_963277665.1. NCBI lineage: Eukaryota > Viridiplantae > Streptophyta > Magnoliopsida > Santalales > Viscaceae > Viscum > Viscum album. Next base: position 1,201,457,860 of record OY728155.1, on the reverse strand, counting down.
AAATCATTAATCACCTCCAACCATTATCATTGGGTCATGTTATTATCTTTCTATGTTGAAATATTCATTGAAATTTTGTGACCAAAACATATTTATCAACATTCAACACTCATATAATGCCTCCATATCATTAATTCCTAAAATACAACAGTTGAGTCCAAATCTTGAGTATTACAAATTTACATAAAGACCTTAAATTAGATAGAGTCAAAAGATATCACTCTATCATTTTCCAAGATAACAGATCCCCATCCCTTCATTGAGGGATCAATATAGATTACAAAACATTATCTAGAACATGGTAGTTAGAGTACATAATCATACTGAAATCCTCTTTTCCAACTCCTTGAAAATTCTTTCTCATTCCAACATCCATATGAATATAGCTCAGTTCCGTTTCATATTGTTGGGAGGAATAAAAATCATTATAAATCAATCATAAAATATTTATAAGTTCTATAATTCCAAAAATAAATATGGATTTATGTTACCATGGATGATCGATAAAATTTATCATTCACCATTATCTATTAATTATCTACTTACATACCCAAAATTGAGATTATATGACCCAAAAAATGATACTTTATGAATCCAAAATTCAGACATGGGATGCTTTTCATAATTTTTTCCATTCCTTGGGGTCCTCATCACAATACTCACGTTATATTTATGAAAAAAAATTCTCATTTAATATAAAATAATATCATCGATAAATACGAAAAAAAATTCAAGACAGTCACTAGATATTCTATTCATTATATCCATGAAGATTGTGGGAGAATTTTTAAAACTACAATGTGTCACTATAAATTCATATTTTTCATTCATTTTTTAGAATTTTTACGTGGGTATATTGTCTAGCATGAACCTCAACTAATGTTATCCATAATGGATTTAATTCATATAAAAGCATTATTAATAATGTATTTGATCAACTATGTCTTAAATAATATAATGTAGATACTTTTTTATTGATTTTAATTTTGTTAGACACTTGATATACAATGTGAAGATGCATTCACTGAACATTGTTATCATAATAAAGAACTTGTTTGACCCAATATTAAACAAAAAGGAATATTAAACACTTATCAGTATTATATTGGAGTTGTAACAACCCAAAATTTCATAGTACGTTAGTTCTCTAAAGTAATTCAATAACATACATTACATGCAACATCGAGTTCAAGCACACCACAATTTACCGAACTGGCCATTCAAAAGCGGTTATGAATAGTATTAACAGAATTTTGAACATTATATAACCCTTATAATTTTAGAATCCATATTATGTGTTTCTTAGACATAATGTAAGGACAAATTCATTTTTTCAGATAAAAGAAGTATTTTTTAAAAAATGTAATTTTACCGCCTTTTAATGGAGAACCATTTTTAAATCCAAAATTTGAAACTTTAATATATTCAATTTGACAAAATAAACTTTTTCATTGGGATCAAGACATAAGAACTTAGTTTCAATAAATTTTTGTTGTTTTTTTGACAACATTCATATTTCTGTGAATAGTGAAAAATAATATATTTTAACTGAAAAAAACATTTTTAATCAAAATAATTTATAGTGATAAACTATACATATGAATGGTTTGGATGTAAAATTTGATCATATTTTTACCATTTAATCAAATTTTCGTCATGGGATGTTATTTGACTTTGAAATTGGACATAAAAAAATTTCAATCTTTTGCTAGTTATTAATTCATGAAAACACACTTTTTTTGTTTTAACAGTGGGAATTAATTTTAAACTAATATATGAAATTTTTATGTTTTAAATATGGTAAAATAGACTTCATTTTTGAATTTAGAATATCAAAATTAGCTTATGGTGAATATTTAGTATGTTCCTGAAAACTTTTAATTTTTAATGAATAGTGAAAAACACTGAGTTTTAGTTTAAAACTGATTTTTTTAAATAATAAATAATTTTTATTTAAATTTATTTTAGGTAAATATATATAAATTATACCTATATAAGTTCAATGTAATTCACTGGTGTTATTTTATAATAATTTTAGATATATAAAAATTTTAGTGAACTTTTCACCGTCTTTTACCCATCTCCTAGGAGAATTTGCAAATACGCATAAAACGTAATTTTAGCGCATCTGTGAGTGGAATTTAAAAAATCTAGAAGACACAGTTGATATCACTACGAAAAATGTGGTTCAATAAGATGAAAATAATTTTTGGTGAATAGTAACTTTTAACTTTTATTTACCACGGTTAAAAGTAAATTGGGTAATTAAGGGTAAAAATGATATTATTATAACCATAACACATGTCCTAATTATATTGGATAAGTATAATTTGAACGAAACAAACCTTATGAATAAAATATGCACCTTTTTGGTCCACATGGATTAGATTAGGAAATTTATTATTATTTAATTCAAAGAAGAGTTAAAAGAGTTAAAATCAAAGTTTAATAACTAAAACATTTTTAATATAGGGTTACACATAATATAAATATGACTATGAATATTCATTAGAAAGATAAAAATATTTAATTTATAATGGTATTTTATTTATATTTTTTATAAATTAAATAAGTTAATTTCTTTATGACACAATGATAATGTAGTAATTACCTAATTAATGAAATATTAGACTAATTGATACTATAAATATCCAAATAAATGTAATATGAGACTTTTTATGAATTACACTAATTTCATAGGTTAATATGACATATTAGAGTTAGTTATTGGATTTTGTTTAAAAGTAATAATGTTGTTATTAATTTAGAAAAAAAATTCCGTATAGTGTCAAAATTGACAAAAAGGAATTTTTAAAACAAATATTATATTATTACTTGATATTAAATTCATAAAAATCTAATGATCGGAAAAAGTACTTATATATTGATATGTTTATAATTAATGAACATCTTGGGGTTCTTTTGTATGTATATATTATGTTTATTAACTATATAATATAAAATTATAAAGAGACATGGTAAATATCAAACTATTGAACTAAGAGTTAAATTTAAAAGATAAGGTTAATATAGTAAACCATACCTTTCTAAAAACTATTGGTTGATTGATTTTAGACCCATACCAAACGTATAATTTCAATAATTTATTTTGGAGCCATTATAAACCTATATTTATTTTGTTATAAAATAACATTTCTTGTTTTTTCCACGGTGCCCCCACCCCTCTTATAAAAGGTAACTCTCCTTTCCCTCATATTCACACCTTAAAAGCCTTTTGGATCGGCCAAACCCTACCCAAGTACCCTCTCAACTTCTTTCCCTTAATCATAGAGGCCCTCCTATTGTCAAAAAACCAACCAAAGGAGCCCTTTTGATCAAATCAAAAGGATGAACCTGAAGAAGAGGTAAATATCTCATCACATCTTTCAAGTTTTGTTCTTCTTCCACTTTCTATTTCTTTGTTTATTCTATTCTAAAATAATAAATATAGTATATTCTATATAATTTTATGTTATAATTAATATTTTACAACCATATTCATTATTCTATCTATCCTTTTAATGACATGTCACCATATGTGCGTACGTACGGCTTACCGTCTCCACGTCGTGGTGTAATTGTTACTCAATGCATTATTATATGGATGGGTATAATAATGATGTGTAATTGATGTAAAAAATAAATATAACATGATAATTATTCTGAATATATTATATACCATCCAATTATATATTATTTTAATATCAAAAGAATGATATTGTTTCTCATGCTTACGTAAAGATTACCGTCTCCACGAACGCGATGAGATTCATTTCCCATCATATCCATTCAAGACTAAATTACATTTTATTATTAAAAATAATGTTTAGAGACATGATATCATTCTGAATATTAAAAATATACATCCCACCCATAACAAATACGACTCACAAAACAATTAATATAAAGGAAAACGAATTCGTTAACACCCGAAATGATTATAATACTAAGATATTATTAACAATGAAATGTTAAATGATCATATATGATATCATATTATGGTATATGATTCTTGAATATTTTAATAACAATTATATTACCATTATAAAGGAGGTTAACCTACCCTCTATCAGTGAAAAATTATAATGTAAGGGGTTTATTATCTAACTTTTAATTCTGTGATATTTCCATTGTTCACTACTTATTTATTGCATGTGGTATGTGTACTGCCCATGATTGTATTAATTTTGTAATATACTTTAATTTATGGATATTTACATCATCATTTTATGATCATTATTTCAGGGTTGTATTTTTTTTAAGTTACCAAATTGATAAGGTAATTTGAATTTTCAATTTTCCCTCATTCGGCTTTACGTATACATCATTGAAGATTTTACTCCAATATTATGCGTGGAATAAATAATCATTTTATTATGTCATAATTTCCAGTCCCCTTTCTATGGATATACATTTTACACATATAATCACTCCATTGATAAGTTCACAAGTCCACGATATGAACTTGATAGGAGTGATTTTAACTCAATCTCAATTTGATGAGTTAAATATCTAATTCATTGGTGTTGTTTTTACAAGAATATGTGTGAATGTCCTCTGATTGAATTGCACTCAAAATCCAATCATATTTACTATATATATATTTTTCACACATAGTTATATCGTTGATTTATCCTTAACCTAAGGATACGGTCTTTATAAGATATTTCATATAAATTTACATTCCATTGAGACTTATTTGTTGTTATACACCAAATCACTTTTATATGGTGTATATAATGTACATTGACATAGTGTATCATGAACCCATTTATTCTCATGATATTAAAAATATTTTATTACCTCAATTATTTGTATTCAAGTGTTTCTCTTTTGGTTAGGAACTCTAACTAAAATATCATTTTAAATAATTTAATGATTTATTATTATGATAAATCTTTCTCATTAATGTCCATGTTTTAAAAATGGTTTTAATGATTTATTTATGTGGACAATAAATTTTTAAAATTAAATCTCATTTTTAATGTTTCAATGTGGTATGGGAGACTTTGATTCAAAAATCTATTTTTAAATGGCTTCTAGACAAATAGTGTGACATTTAAATGTTTTCAAGAGAAAGGGGATATTTCTCTCAAATAGGTTTGATGAATATTTTCATTTATGTCAACATCCTTCATTATTCTCGATTGAGTATAATCTGTTACAATAAAATCTTCTATATTTTATTGAATAAGTTATGTTTGACTCTGTATGTGCTATTTTTTATAACATTCATTGTTAGTAGATAAAGTATTGACATTTCGTAAGCTCTTTTTAATATGAATGTTTATGATATTTTTAAAAAATTTAATATTGGTAATGAATTGGACTTAGTAAGTGACGGGTAGAGCCCGCTATAGCTCCTCAATGCATCAGTAATTCTCATAAGACAAACTAGTAACATTGCACAAGGCCTTGAAAAAATATTATTTGTAGTCTTGGAACAAGTCCTTGATTATATGGTTATGAAAGTCTGAAATTATTCATTCCATCATTATGAAAGTGTCTATTGATATTGCATCTGATTATTCGACTAGTTGAATATCCATGGGAATAATTAAATTACATTATTTGATTTTATCATTGCCATATTATGCTAAAGTTCAAGTATAAAAGACTTTTGTTTTAGTCTTATACACTGCCTTAAATGTTTATGCTTGTCTATGAAGGTTTTTTCTATAATGTTATCCTTAGTGAGCATATAAGCTCACCCCTTTTTATGTTTTATTTTTCCAAGGATGAAAAGAAGTATATTATGACTGGCCTATAGGGATAGTCTATGGGATCTCAGTGTTTTATATGGAAACAATATTGTTGTAGTTTTCCTTTTTATGATGTAATGTAAACCTTATGAATATATCTATTAATTCTAAGGCTACTAAACTAATTGTTCTTTAGGGACATGATCTAATGTGATCATGACAATGATATGTAATAATTCACCGACTCTGGGCATCTCAGGTCGGGGAATTAAAGGGGTGGTTTCTTTAATTCCTTTAACTCATTTTGGGAAATTCTATACAGATTAGTAAACATTTTCATAGCCCCAGGTATATGTACTATTGAAACTGAAACATTATAATTTGGAGGATGAACAAAAAATAAATCTTGAAAGAAATCAAGAAAATCCCATACAATAGGTGTATACATAATTTCAATATTCTCCATCAATATCTATTTTTGATAACCATAATTTATAATAATTAATACCCACAATATGGGAGAAATATCTATTAAATGTTCAAAATCATACATCCAAAATTAAGAAATTATTGGTCCATTCATAATATTAAATGTGAATTATCTTACACAATAATTAATGTTAGCTCTATATATTGAAATAAAAAACATGTCATCAAACACATAGAATACCCCATGGAATGATAACATATATGAATATGAAATAGAAAGATCCCCACAACATTTTATGAAGTTATTATATTTAATATTTTGTGTTAAAAATATCCTAATATTATTGGAAAAATTACATTGACATATTGTTGTAATACTATAAATGAACTTATAATTTTTTTAATGATTATGAGAAATTCAATTTACTAAATTTATGTAGAGAATAATATTCACACTTCTTTAATGAATTTAAAAAATTCAATTCGAAAAACAAAATGATGATTCATTTCAATCCATTTTTTAGAAGAAATCATGGGTAAATATTCCACTAATAATACATTCATAAAAATTAAATATATAATTTAAATTTATTTGAGGAAAATAATTAAATGGAACAATAATATTCCATTCCGAGTATAATAACATAGAAATTATTTCATTAAAAAATATGGTATCCGTATATTTTGTACATAATGTAAGGAAAATCTAAATGAATTAATTTAATTTCTATATATATTCATGTGGATGAAAATATACTAAATTAAAGATAGATATGTAAAATAATTCCTCAAGAATAGACTTTAACATAAACAATCAGAAATAATGATAAGATTGTAAAATAAACCCTTACAAAAAATTTCTACTACCTTCATATGCATTTGATCATGTCCTATATTTAATATATATTTCATATATTTCTATTATACAACCATAATGATAAATATCATTAAAGATAATATTTACTTATAATATTTTATCAATTTTTTCAAAAAAAAATATTCAATGATATCACTATTTATGTGATTATATAAATTATTTTCATATATGTTTTTTTATAACATTCAAACGTTTTACGTTGATAATCATTCCATAATAATAAAATTTAAATTAGTATAAAATATCAAAAATTCTAATAATATACATATTTCAATTAATATATTATATGAATATATATAAAAAATAATGACACCATTAAAGAATATGAATGGTCATAAGTACACAAAACCACTTTTTCATTTTTTATAGATAGATAGAATGAAATAAAATAAAATTCTACTTCGCCATAGTAAAATAATTATTTTTTTCAAAAATATCATAAACATTCTAAAAATATTTCCTTATTATAATCCATAGAAAATAGATATTAAAAAATTGAATCACTTCATGGATGTGGTAGTACACATATACACACTAGCGGCATTATTTTATACTAACAAATTAGAATTTATGAAGGTATATGATATATTATTGTTTAAAATTTTATTATGTAAAAGATATCATATTTAAACATTATAACCTTCATAAAACCCATTAATAAAATATTATGGTGAAACATGATCCGTATCGATATGTGGAAAACATAACATGTATATATGCATGACTGGTTGTTTTAATTCCAATTCTATATAAAAGACAATATTTAATGATGATTTATAAAGCATAAAAAATTTAATTACATTTATTTTATTAAATATATAATTTTAATATAAAAAATTATATTAATAGTAGGTAAAGAGAAATAAAAACAAGTGATTAGTTAATGTGGTTACTTCTTATCTGAAAGAAATCATTTGATAACCTCTAAAGGGAATTAAGTTTATTCTATCTGGAATACCATCAACTCTGTAATGTGGATACATATTTGAAAATTGGATATATACATGATATTTTTGAGCTAGATGGATCAATTTTTTATAAGGAATAGGATGGGGGCTGTTCTTTTATAATGGTGGGAGATGAGTCAATTGGAATATCTGAATAGATTAAACTATAATAAATCCATATTCTAGCCAAACACGTAAAAATGCAAAAGGAATTGAATTATATGTTTCATAGAATGAAATAAATTTTTTTAATGAATCTTAGAGAGATTTATTTTCAATTTCATGCCCTATGATTTTTATGAATCCCATTATGAATTATTTTGGACTTCAATTGGAATAAAAAAAAATTTAAAAATAATATTCCAAGAATGATTCAATAAAATGAAAATTTACTAAAAATGTTCAATTTATTATTTTTCAACTCATAATGTTGTCAAATTGAAAAATACTATTTTATTATGAATTTTAAATAATTAATAATATATTATTTATTACAAAATTTTATTTTTTTAAATTTCAGAACTATTTATTTAATTTACCATTATAGACACACCAAAAATATGAAAACTAAATATATTACATTTAAATGTATTTTTTTTATTTTTATATAAAAAATTCATGAAGCAATCTAATTCAATAAAATCCTATTTCGATTAATATTTTTTACTAAATAAATTTTTTATTTGAATATATATTATAATAGTGTTTTGATACATATAATGGAAAATATTAAATAACTGAGAAAAAATAACCATGCTGATGATAATTTCATTATGGTAAAAATGAATATTATTATTCCTTTATAACATTATTTTTTCTATATGTGACAAAATATGATATTTAAAACAAATAGAGTTACATTTTGTAATTTTCCTTGATTGAAATAATTAATTGGTCATCGTTATTTTCATGTGAATCATAATCAACATTAAAGACTATGGTGGTATGGTTATATTTCAAGTCATCAATTACAATGTTTTATGAATTTTAGGAACATATCACATACTATTTAACTTGACATACCTAATTTACAGATTACAACCGTGATAAAATATTACAATAGCCACTATTCATAATGTTTAAAAATAAAAAATCCCTATTTAAAAAAATCATGATTATGATTCCAAAATATGTAATATACATTAAAAAAACAAATAACTATATGTGGATGAAAGTATTTTTTAAATTTTTGTCCTAACATGTTAAAGAATACCTTTATAAATAATAAATGTTTTAAGAATAAAATTTTATTTATTCTTATCACATTCATAGTAAGAATATTGGATGAATGTGGAAAATGTTATGGAATATATGATTTTTATAATTCAATATATTCATTCAAAAATAGATATTAATTAAATTTATAAAAATACATTTCATGGATACACACAATTTTTTTAAAATACATATTTTTTTCATTCAAATGATTACGTTTTTTTGAATCAATTGATTAGCAAAGAATACATTTTACAGATATGTATATAAATAAAATATTATAAATTATTTAATAATAAAACTACCAACCAATTTGATTATTAATTCATAATGGAATAAAATATCATGGTTCAATTAAAATTGAGGATTTATGTGTCACAAGTAATTGAGAAGATTATATATATATTGAGAGAAAAATATTTCATAATCATTGTGTGGTAAACTTTTCCAACCATAAAAAAATTCCATAAATATTTTTAGAATTCTACCTCATGAAAACAATTATAGTTATTACTCAAAATTTATTATCATCTCTCATTTTGGCTTTAATATTTTTATTTAAAATATTTACCATTACAAGTCGATTAATGTGATTAATCTATAATTTTTTTATACTAAAAAAATTCTAAATAGGCTCTTTACATTAAGATTAATCAGTTTCCATTGAAATTTAATTATATTTGATCACAACTGTTGGATCTGAAATATACATCCTTAATAATGATATATAGAACACATCATGTACATTATAAAGACAATGTGGCATTGTAAAATGGTAATCTATGTATCAAATTTTTTATTGAATTTGAAAATGTATAACATACATATGGCTCAATTTTCAATTTATATGGAATAATATAACATACTTCTATGAAGAGACCTTTAATAATAAAATATCTCCCACTTGAAATTTTAAATATTTTATGTAGTTATAACCATTGATATTTTTCATACTTATAGATGCATTAATATGGGTTTGAATAATCCTTAACATTATACTTATACCAATATTAAGTTATAGGGATACATTGTTCCATTCACCAACTTTGTACCAATATGTTGTAGTATGACATCCCTTTCTATATAATTCATCATATGGCATAATTTGAATATATCAATTAAATATATTATTGTACAGAAACTCTATAAACGGATAATATTGTCCCTGAATATCATGAAAGACTTTTGAGAATAACCTCAAAAAGTATTGAAATTAATTTATAAACATTTTAGACCACACATTTCATTGAGGAATATATGTTTTACTAAAACGAATCGGGTATTAATGATCCTATTGAACGAATTTCCAATATTTTGATCAAAATCATCTTTTATGGTCAAACAAAATTGAATTTATTGTACCATTAATTGATTAAAATTCAATAATATGTAGTCTTTTGAGGAGGTCTAGGTAAAAATAATCAAATATAGAATCGAAATGTGTATATATTATATGTATATCAATAATAAACTATATTTCAATATTCGTTCATTGTTTTTTTTAATCCAATGGACAATTCCAAAGTTATTTCATTTTATTTCAGTGTCGGAATATGTACCAGTTACTTAACATTAATATAATTCTCTCTATAAACCATCACCTATTGAAGAAACAAATATCTTTTCACATAATGAAAAATTATCCAGTACATATTTTTTAAGAAAAAATATGTCTTTATATTTCTATACATCATTTTTTGTATGGTGTTGTATAAATAAATTCAATATTTGATCACCATATATTAAAAAAAATTTATCCCTGGTACATATTGAACACTTAATATTTTTTTAAATTTCCAAAATCCATCTTCATATATAAAGTATTATAATTTTATATCATTCATAACCTTATTATTCTATTGATAATTCTCAACAAAATGTTGAGAATTTTTTACATTTACCTAAAATATTTTTGGAAAATCATTTTAAATGGGAGTGTTGTTTCCTATTCCTCATAAGTTACCATATCTTTGTATAATAAATAGATGAAATTTTTATTCATTAAAATGCTATATTTAACCATGATTTCATTAAATTTATATCTCAAATATTCTACTAATATATCTTCCATCCATGTATTGTTTTGTATTGAGAAATCATATTCTATTTTTAACCTTTAGCAACTACATCTTCCTCTTTTTGAGATATTTCTAGAAAATTATTTTTATAAAACTATTTTATCCCATAGAAATATCAAATTTTATTAAATGTATATAATTACACTATTAAATCAATGAAAACATTAATAATTTATACTAAATATCATGTTTTAAATATAATTCATTACTGTTTATCTTCTTTGACGGATAAGAATTAACATTATCATTTTTTATTAGGGAATAATAATTTTCCTTAATAAATCAATCAGTATATATAATAAATATATCATATTTATATTATATATTCATGATTGTATAATTCATCAATATATGTATAAATTCTTAAAACGAGTTTCTACAATCAACTATCCCTGTGAAAAAACCCTACTATAGTTATCAAGTTATTCAATTAGTATAATAATTTAAAAAATATCCACAGTAATGTGAAAAATCAATGAAAATAAATTTCTTGTTTGTTTTCCATGGTATATTCCATTATTTAAATTCCATTACAACCACTTTAGCATATGAAATTCCATCCATGGAAACAATACGAAAAATAAAATAATCATTCTAATAACTTGATTTTAAATTTCTAACTTTCCAATAAACTATGTTCTTGTAAGAGTATTAATAATGATCCACAAGTGATTCTCAAGGTACTTATAGATGTTATATTACACAATGATATCATTAATAAATAAAAATGTAATATCAAAAAAATATACCTTACATATTCAATTCAATAAATCTGTTTGAATAGATGGTGAATTAGTCAATCCAAATGGAATTACTAGGAAATAATAATGACCATACAATGGAATAATTTTATGCCTTTGTTATATCTTCATTATTTAATCACAAATGATGTTACCCTGAATGAAGGTTACACTTTGGAAAAATATATATCTCTATAAATAGGATCAAATAAGTCATCATTGTGAGGTAGATGATACTTGTTCCCTATCATAATAAAATTGATTTCTATATAGTCATTCCACATCCTCTAATATCCAGGTTTATTCTTAATGAAATTAATAGGGTATCCCCACAGTGAAATTCTAGGTTATATGAATATACAGTTTCAAAAATCATCTAGTTGTTTCCTCAAATCCACTAATTCCACCATTTTTTGTAAATAAGGATTTTTTAATATAGACTGTTTATTAGGGATTATATCAATAGAAAACTCTTCCTAATGATCTTGTCGATGTACATGTTTTTATTTAGAAAATAAACAAATATATTCTTGAACAATATGTATATAATCTATTTTATGAGTACATATTACATCTATATGTTTTTTCCCCTCTAATACCCCATTAATTGTATTATGAAAATAAATTATATTAGATCAAAATAAGAATTGGATGATGAAGTATCCCCATTAATGATATCAAAATCCACAGCTTATTTAGAAATCATATTTTCCATTTATTTCCAAAATAATTATACATCTTATTGAATTCTAAAACATTACAAGGATTATATCAAAATCCACCCTAACTGTAATAACATGTCAGAAAAGAGGTAATGTTAATGGGTCATAGTGGGAACTGAATGATACATACTTGTTGTTATGAGACATCCACGATGAGTCGAGACTAATAACATAATTATTATTGTGAATGTGAAATATATATTATTCATTGAATCATAGAGTGTATAAAATTTTGTTTTGATCTAGAATCAAATAAAAAATTTCCTATATTTAATGCTCTATTATGATTACACACCACAACATATTAAGGAAAATTAACCTCCAATATTGTGGTCACATAATTATATCCTTTCCACATTTTCATTTTCTTGGAAAATTTCATTGATTCGAGGAACAATATTTATTTATTGACACAACTCTATATAATTGAAGCATTGAAAATGGAATAATCCTTCTTACCCTTTCAATCATTGTCATGTTGGCCTATTGTAACGTCTCAATCCGGCTTACCCTAGAATCAGTAATTAGACCAGTCACTAAAATCCTCAAGCACGTCTCCCTGTATGATAGAATATTTCAAATACCAGCTGTGGTCTATGGAAATTCAGTGGGAAAACAATAACCTCATCTTCATATTGTTGACCGGAAAAATTTAAAAAACCCAAACAAAAGAATAAGTAGATATAAATAAATAGTTAACTGAATAACGAGTGTGTCCCATGCTAGTTTATATAATTCATGGATATCTTGGTGATGCCTATATGAAAGAAGTAAACAAAACAACATGATTTACATCTCAGTGCAGAAATAAGAGATAGACTAAAATTCCCACAGGAGATCCCTATAGGAATCCTGAGATCCTGCTCCGTTCTTTTCTCATATCTCTCACAAATATGAAAATAGAATCAAGCAATATCCAAGGTCCTGCAAAAAATTAGTGTCTACTAGGGTACCACAATTCAATGGTGTCCTGAGTATGGGGTCAGATATAAATCTCATAATGTAAGGATGAACGGTGTCTTGAAAAATCTAGACCATCCTATAAAATTAAATATGTTGCTTCTATATTGATGCAATAACGAAATTTAATAAATAATCAACAAGTCTCGGTTAAAAAGGGACACTGAATAGTGATACCTTCTTCGGCTCGTAGCCGAAATAAGAGTCTAAAAAAGAAATATATATATATATATATATATATATAATTTATAATTCAGTATTTGTCACATTATTTAATATTATTTGTTTAACCACACAAAATAATTATCATGTTACCATTCTTATATTTAAACCATTTGAATGAAATTATAATACCATAACTCATATGCACTTGAATGTACTAGTTATCATTTAATGCTCACGTACCCACAGATATCCACGTTACCATTCCATACTCACGCACCAAATAATGTCCCTGTTATCATTCCATACTCACATAACATGAACTTCCTTGTTACCATTCCATACATATGCACCCATGAATGTCCTTGTTACCATTCCATACTCATTAACCCATGAATATCCATGTTACCATTCCATACTCTCACACCCATGAATGTCCATGTTACCATTCAATTGTCATGCAACATGAATGTTCTTGTTACCATTCCATACTCACAAACCAATGAATTTCAATGTTACCATTCTATACTCATGGACCCATTAATATCCATATTACCATTCCATACTCACGAACTCCTACATGTCAAATTTACAATTCATTCATAAAAGATTATTCCTCAATTAATTATTCCTCATCAACCCATTATTAATTCAACAATTAGATTAAAGAATTCAATACATTAATTATCTCAACAAATATCTACTTACACAAATCTTGTTAATTAAATAATCAACTAATTAAACAAAAACACAATTCAAGTCTCATAATTAATTTTCAAAAATTAATTATACCATTCGAAATGTAATCTTTACATAATTAATTTCTACAATTAAATATCTAAATCATTACTAAAAAAGAACATAATTATAAATCATTAATTATATCAATTTATCAAAACCAACATATCACAATTAATCCTTGATTAATAATATCAATTAACAAATTCAATATCTCATAATTAATCCCTTAATTAGTTATCTGTATTATAATCTCAAAGAACACAATTAATTCACAATTAATTATCTCAAAATATCCCCCTCAATAACTCGTATTTACTAATTAAACCAAGTGTTTCAATATGAGAAAGAGGAAATACATCTACTAGTTAATCAAATTACAATGCTATAAATTGTATTGATTCCTCTAACAAGGAATTCATAGAAAAATGCATATCAAAAATCTAAAAAAACATATATGACAAATCACTATGTTTTTAGCATGAAGGTTGTGCACCTCGATTGGGAGGTTTTATTAAAAAACATGATTTTGTCATCTAAAAATTATTTTTTACTAATAAACAATTAATTCAGAATTATCATTGAAATTTATCATCAAAAAAAATTAAACCACTTCTGTGTTTTATTAATTTAGAAATGATAAGGACTCTACCTAAATGATTTGGCGAATATATTTCATTCTAACTCGATCTAAAATCTTCTCACATACACACATTATAAAAAGAGATCATGCATAAATTGAATTTATCACCACACCTAATAACCATAATTGGCTCCCAAATTAAGTGCAAAGATCACCAACGAACACCCAATTAATTAACAACAACTCACATAATCCAAAGTAACTAATTTAAAGGGTTTAAAACCAATTAATTATTATTTATCCATAATATAAATTGAGAGAGGTGATTTAAAATTAAACCAAAACATTAAACTTTTGGTGGAAGTCATAATAAATTACACCAATAGTCATTAGAAAGTTTCTACACCACCGTGAATCAAAAGGAAAAAAAGAAAAAGAATGAAACCCAAACTAGGGTTTTGGCCAAACTAAAATCTTGGAAAAAGGGATCCTAAATGGTCGATGGGAACAATGAAACCCATGGAGAATGAATTACCTTGACGAGATGGACAACATTCTTGAAGAGACCAGAAGGTGATAGTTGTGAGAAGATAAAACCGTGAGATATGGTTCAACGCCTCACCATCATGGAGTTTCCAGTCAAATATAAATAAACCTAAAATAAAAAGTATTAATAAAATAAAAATAATAATAACCATCATATTATTATTATTACCCTTTAATATTATACCTCTTTGATAAACTTATGACTTCCATTTAAACAATATTTTATTAAATTCTCCCCAACTGAATTTAATTAAATGAATTCTCCAACTCATGTTATTTAATTAAATTCTATAAATACTAAATTAAATTAAATTAAAACCCCTGTTTCTAATCAAATAATTTAATTCTTCTTAACCTTGAATTTATTAAAATAAAAACCCCATTTCACCTCATTTAAATATATTCCATTTAAATGAATTAAATTAAATAATTTTTTTATCTCACCTCATTTAATTAATTTTTTCAACACAAATTTAATTAATTAAGACCACCATATTAATAACCATTAATATTGTTTTCATTTAATAAAACACTTATTTGGAAAATTTCAAAACTCCAAATTTATACATCATTTTATTAATTTCATAACAATAATTTAAATTAAATAAAACCCCCACATCACATCATTTATTTAAAATTTTTTAACTAAATTTAATGAAATAAAATATTATATCTGAAGTCATTTAATTAAATTCCTCAACATCAATTTTAAAAAATAAAACCTCCGTAATAATATCCATTATTATTGTTATCATTTAATAAAACACTTCATAGATAAAATCTTAAACTCCCCATATAATCCTAATTTAATAAAATTATTCTCAACAATTCAAATTAAATAAAACCACCACTTTATGTCATTTAACTAAATTCTGTTTAACTTGATTTAATTAAATAAAATTATCGATCTTATCTTATTTAATTATATTCCTTAACCTCAATTTAATTAAATAAAACCACCATAATATCATCCATAATTGTTATAATCATTTAATAAAATAATTATTTTATAAACCCAAACCTACCCATTTAGACATCATTTAACTAAATTATTCTCGACAATTTTAATGAAATAAAACCTCGTATATACATAATTTCATTAAACATTGTTTATCTTAATTTTATTAAATAAAATTTTCATTCTCAAATCATTTAATTAGATTTTTCAACAACAATATAATAAAATAAATCATCCATAATAATAAAAATTACTATTATTATCATTTAATAAAATTTTTCATTGAATGAAGTCAAAAATCCCTATATAAAAATAATTTAATTAAATTATTTTCAAATTGATTTAAATAAATACATTCTATATTGAAACAATCATTTATTTAATTTCACCAAACATTAATTTAATAAAATAAAAACCCCACATCAAAAAAGTTATTAAATACTTCATTAACCTTGAATTTGATAAAAATTAAATATCAAAGATTTTAAAACTGGGTGAACCACACTGTTTGACTCACACGGTTTGACTAACTGTGTGCAGCCCGTGCGGACACCACTACCCTGTCCGATACTCCGGAAACTTGTCCCACCTCTTGGGAACTCATCGATAATGTCACTAAAAAATGTTCCAACACATGGAGCATCATTCTGAAACTGGTTTTTAAAACCAACCCATCCAATTAAAATGAAATGTTCAAAAAATTTCTTGTAATTTACTCTGCTTCAAATTCACAGCACATTACAATCTACCCGCCTAAAGAAACATATCATCCCCTAGAATCTTTCATGAACTACTACAGCATCAACCAACCCACAAATCATTATTATGTCTCATTTTAATAGTTGTATTTCATTTCCAAATGCCGAACACACCTCTAACCATTTCACAAACACAATGGATTAATAATTTAAAAACAATACCCAGAGATAAAAATACATCCCAAACATCAAAGTATTGTTTAACTAAGCCTATGAAACTAGAGACATGTTCTCGTCATTTCTTGTTATCCATCCACTCATTGGTGCTTTCCAATAATAGACTTAGCATTTCACTGTGATACTCCAAAACCACGACTCCTTCCATGGAAGGAATTGCCCGCAAATAAAACCCACACTCGCTCTTAAACAGGTGATGTGACTTTATAAAGAATTACATCACCAACTGTATGTAATCCAAAGTCTTCACCCGACATTTAGGGGTATTCGCAATCCAAGCAGTCGTATGGCTATTTTAAAATCAACATGCCACAAACCAGAATAAATTCATAACCCTCATAACCACACACCCCACTTATGACCCAGATAACAACCTCTATACGATGCCCAACAACATTTAAAAAATTAGAATTGTGTAAGATTGAAGTTATCTCAGCATCTCTAGGATGTGGTTGAGACAGGGGACCTTCTTATCTCATTTGGAATAACATAGAATGAGTATACACAAGACACCAAAAGATGTTCAGTCAATATATTACTAGTCAACTCCTTTCAAAATGTTCATCTTCACCAACCAAAGAGTCATCATCCAAACCTCAATGCCTATATAACCCAGTGCATCAAACTTCATTCAAATCATACCACTAAAACTCATCCAAGGGTAATATAGTTTCTAAATATTTGCGCACACCACAAATCTCACTGATGTTGTGCTGCCACGAATGAAATAAAATGTATACCAAAACTAATGTGAAACTACCAACCATAATAATTCCCATTTCATCAAAATGAAAGACTAGTACCGCCAAAATTTACTTGTTCAGAAACACATTAGATGCATGTGTGACATTCCACAAACCATTATTTCCGAACCGGTTGCCACATGACCTCAAGCATGACTCCCCATATGCAAGAGTCCTTCGACTCGTAGTGAGGGTGTAAGGATAGTCAATGGGGAGACTATCCCCTCATATCAGAGTTTTCACATTAGTATAAAAATATATAAATAGATGTAAATAATGGAAGGAGTAGAAATAAATAACTATTGAATAAAAAGTAAATTTTAATATATACTCAATAAAGAAAATGGCCAATGCCAGTTTATAAAATGTATTCATGTCATGGTGGTACATATCAGAAATCACTAAACAAAACAACATGCTTTACATCTAATTATAGATAATATTGAGAAGTTCCAAATCCCCAATGGTGATCTCCACGAGAATCCCAAGGTCCCACTTTGTCCTTTATTCATGAATCCTAGGTACAAGAAAACAACCACAATCAATGACTATGGTCATGTAAATATGTAGATTCTACTCGAGTACCATAGTGCAATGGCTTCTTAAATAGGCTGTGATATATAAATCTCAGTAGGTTGGGACAATTGGTTTCCAGATAAATCATGATTATAAAATAAAATTAAATAGTGTGAACATATATTGAAGAAATAATTGAACTGATTAAATAAACAACAACTAATCAATGTTCTAAATGGAAACCTAACGGCAATAACTTCTTTGACTCATAGCCGAAATAAGATTCTGAACCTGAAGAATATATATATATATATAAATAATGTATAATGAACTGTTTGTCACATTATTTAATATTATTTTCTTAACCACACAAAATATTGATCATGTTATCAATCTTATATTTCAACCATTTGAATGACATTATTATTCTATAACTCACACACACTTCAATTTCATAGTTATCATACCATGCCCACACACCCACAAATTTCCATGCTACCATTCCACACACATGCACCCATGAACATACATGTTACCATTCCTTACTCATGTACCATGAATGTCCATGTTATCCTTCCATACTCATGCACCCATGAATATCCATGTCACAATTCTATACTCACACACTCATGAATGTCCATGTTACCATTCAATACTCACGAACCCATGAATTTCCATGTTAGGACTCCATACTCATGCACCCATGAATGTCCATGGAACCATTCCATTCTCACAGACCACAATTGTCCATGTAACCATTCCATACTCACCCACCCATTAATGTTTATGTTACTATTCCATACTCACACACCCATGAATGTACATGTTACCATTCACCACTTTATGATATTCTTAATTCATAAATTAATTATCATCATCAATCTTTTTACTAATTCAAAAATTAGATAAACACAAAAAGTCACTTAGTTAACTCAATAATTAACTTATCATAAAAATTACTCTAGTAAATTCTACAATTAACTAGCCACAAAGGAAACCATGTGAATACCAAATAATTAATTAATAAATTATTTATCATCCTGAAATCATCTATATATTTTGTAATTAATTCACAAAATAATTTACCTAGCTCAGTCATGAATCAAAATCTCATAATTAATCCCCTGAAAAATAATCTATATTATAATATCATTACCCAAAATTAATTCATAATTAATTATCTTAAAATAACCAATCTATTATCTTATAATTATTCTCCTGATTAATTATCATATCGAAAAACATAATTAATATATAATTAATTATCTCAAAATAACAAATATAATTTCTCATAATTAATCCCTCAATAATTATTATCTCAAATCACATAATTAATTCATAAATAATTATCTCAACTTAACCAATTGAATAACTCAAAATTATTCCCCTGATTAATTATTATCTCTACGAACAATATTCATTAACCATTAATTAACACCTCTTATCCAATTCAATATCATCTAATTTATCCCACAACTATTAGTCTCATTTCCAATGTCAAAGTAAATAATTAATTTACAATTAATTACCTCATCCAACCAAAACAAATTCAAACATTATAGTCAAATTTATCAGAATAAGTAAATAATCAATACAAAATTTTATTAATTAGGAAAATTTTAGAAACCTACATGTGATATGACTGGCCAACTACCAATCCATAAATCCCATATAGGCTTTATATGGTGCATTTCGATCCCATTTTACAAAATAAAAATTCTATTTACCATTTTTACCATAGTATCCACTTTTTCAACTCTTCAAATATCCTAATTACCCAATTTTTCTACCCATATAGTTATTTACACTTAAAAACATCTATATAATGTTATCATAAATAGTAACATAGAGACATGATATAAAACAATTTCATGGAATAACATAAAAATTGATAAATGCATGGGAAGACTAGCAATTAGACACCCATGAATGTTAAATATATTACTAAAACATGTTTCCTATTGAGGAATTCTTAGGTAGATCAAAACACCGCATTCCACCCAATTTAAAAAATCAAAATTATCATTCATCTTATTAATAAAATGATATGAAATTTTAAATGAATAAAATGTGAATATCTATGTGTATTATGTCATTAATGTAATGCAACTTCCTTGAAATATTTTTCCTAGGAATTTTTCAATATTCTAAAAATTAATATGCTGCAGAAAATACAATAGTAACCCAAGGTTAATTCACATCAATGATAATAAAAAATGACATAAACATCAATTCCCAACCCAGTCCACTTGGTAATTTCCCCTATGTAGGGTGATCTATCCCAGCTTGGAGAATATCTCATAACCCATAAGTCGTAGAATCAAAACCAACCTTAGATTCCATTTTGTAATGTCCCAACCTAGGTGCCACGCAATGGTGCCTCGAGCTAGTTTACCACCTGACCTCATGCCCACCTACCCATTCACCAGAGGCTACCAACTAGTAGTGATGGTATGGTATGTCAGTCATGGAGAGACTATACCCTCTTTTTTCAGAGTAAAGCACCATTTGTAGTAATAAAAATAAATAGTGGAAGAATATATAACCATAACTGAACAAATGTCACATGAATAAAAAAAGGAAAGAAATATAATACTCATCTGAAAGCAAGTATCCAATGCATATATAGGTATCATGTGTATAAAAATGAAACTAGAAGAAAAGATGCTATTGAATCCTAAGAGGGTCCCAATCCACATCTAGTTCCCTCGCCACTTATCTAATCAATAATCTAATACATGGCCTTTTCCCTTAAACTAATCTACAAAAATAATGTCGATTCAAGTACCGATTAGGCAGCCCAATTAGGGTGTGTGTATGACTCACTAGGTGACCACCAATGGTGTCTAAAACAAATATAGACCACAAGAAGTGTATGATAATGTATAAAGAAAACTAATTACAATGCATAATTAAACAGTTTATCGTATTATTTAATATTGATTTTTCAACCAAAAAAAAATTATGAGCATGATACAATTCATAAATTTTACTTATTGGAGTGCCAATGATACCATTCCATAACTTACTCATTTTCAATGTCCATTTTACCATTCTATAACACATGGAAACATTTTCATGTCCATGTTACAATTCCAAAACTCACACACACATTTGAATGTTCATGTTACCATTCCATAACTCATGCAAAGATAGGAATGTCAATGTTACCATTCTAAAACTCACACACACATTTAAATTTCCCTGTTACCATTCCATAACTCATGGACACATTTGAATTTACATGTTACCAATCCATTACTCACTCACACATTTGAAGGTCAATGTTACCAATCAATTATTCCATAATTAGTGGGTCTGAATAGATGGCGCCCCATTCCCCAGTGCGACTCCTCCTCTTGACTTGGTTTCTTCCTTTGGTAAGGGTTCCTCCTCGACTGCGTTGGTGTGCTATGCTCTCCCTGTCCCTCTCTTCTCCGCTATTTCTTCTTCGATTGGATTTCTCCTTGTCCTCTCTTATTTCTTTTTCGATGTTTCTTGGTTTCCTCTTCCTATTTATTCTCTCCTGGCTCAATGAAGGCCTTTCTCAGGCGCCTTAATATGCTCTAGCCTCCAGTTCCACCACTCGTATCCAGGCCAGATTTAAAGTGGAAGGCACATCGATGTTTTGGGATAGCGGTTTGGTGATTGAGGATCTTCTCGGCGTCAGTGGTCTTCTCCATTCAGGTTTTCATCCCCCGGTCTCTTTCTAGGGTTCTCCACCTTGAATATCTATTTTTTGAGTCCTTTCCCTTTTCAGCCTAGGGTTTCGTCCCTATTCATTCCTCCTCATGCTCAGAGTTATTCTATTGGGGGTTTTTGATCTTCTGTTGCTGGTTCGATTTTGAAGTGTTGACGTTGTTGTGACAGCTCATGATGGATTGTGATGTGACGAGGATAGTTGTGACAAAGGTTAGAGTTGTCAGGATGGTTTCTGGACTTGTCCTTATTCTGGTTATCGTATTCCTTGGTTCGAGGTCTCTTGGCCGGAGATGGTCTTACCGATGCTTCATCCTGCAAAAATCCCATTTTCCTCTACTCTGGATCGAAGCTTCCACTGTTCTCTCTGAGGTGGAGCTGGGCGGTGGTATCCAAGGTTCTTTGGGAAGTATGTTTGAGTGGGCGGCTTTGGGAGATTGATGGTGAATATGATCTATTAGCACCGACAAATTATGGTTTGGTTCCTGAAATGATTATGGCGGTTGTTGGTTGCGACGCGACTGAGTATGCGTGACGCGGGAGGGCTCTCTATCCGAGTTATCTTTTGAATTTTGAATTTTGATCAATTGGTGAGTTCCAGTTATGGTGTTTCTTGTTTCATTATTGGTTGGTGTTTCATCCTCATAACGATGTTACAGTTTAGGATGGAGTGATGATGTTGACTATGGCGTGAAGATGTTGATGATGGTCATTTGATGGGGGAGACGATGATATGGTTCTAGATAATGACATGGGTAATGTTTTTGATGTTGTTTAAAGATACAGTAGAGATGGTCGGTGGGTTCTCATCGGCAATGTGTGACGACGATGATGAAGATGTAGATGAGGTTGGTCGATGTCTGGGGCATGGATCGAGGAGGCTCGCTGACTGATGATCTGTGTCCCGATGCATCCTGTGTGATTTTGAATTTTGTATGAATGTGGATTAAGTATTTACTGCCTTTTGATTCTGGTGATCTGGTATCTATTATATGGCCCATTTCCTGCTCACCCAAAAAGTGGTTTTCAAAAATCAAATAAAAATAAAATTTTCAATCCTTATTCCATATGTAATTAATCAATAATTTATTTAAAACAACAAAACAAATTAATCACATCATGGACACTAATTAATTCAAAATTAAATATTCAAACCAACCAAATTAATTAATCACATCAGGAATCTTAGTTAATTGAAGACTATTTATTCAAAACAACAAAATTAATTAATCAAATAATGACTGTTAATTAACTCCCAAATATATTAACTGAATATTTTATCACAAAATCATCATAACTAATTTATTATATATATTTTTAAAAATACCAATTCAATGTCTAATTTCACAATAACCCAATTTAATTAATTTACTCAATAAATTAATTTAATATAAAAGACAAAATCAATTATTAACTATGGTATGATATTTGTATAATTGAATATGTATAACAAAATGAGACTATAGGATTGGATTTGAGACCACCTGTCATATTCCAAAGATAATCAACACATCACAAATAGATGTCTGGTATGGTTTGGTTTGAGTTGAAATAATGAATGGATGAACACCATAAAAAATACATCTTAACCACAAATAAATATATAATGATAATATTTTCTATAATTAACATGTTTTAATTTCATATCATTGATTTAAGATTATCTTTGATATTATTAACTCAAATATTTAAAAGATAATTTCATCAATTTATTCATTGAATTTAAAAGGATAATAAATTTATTAAAATAAAATAGATAAAAATGTAATAACAAACTCCTACAAGTGGTGCACACTAGCTCATGAAGGGGAAAAAGGGTCATCCATCGGTGTGTGTGGAAGAGGAAGAGGATCATATAATTTACCCAACTGACTACCAAAAATGTTTTAACTCAGTATGATATATTATAAAAAACAATTGTGGTTCCATTTATATAGAAAAGAAAAAACCTCATTCAAATATATAACCCAAAACAATTTCTTCAAATTTGATGTCAGTTTCATCTGATCATTGATGGCATAGTGATTTATATTACACCTTAATGATGTTTCTTGTTTTATTGCAGTAAAAATGGTCTGTAGATGAATCTCTTATAGCTTGGGTGGTCAAACAATTGGTCAAATGCATGGGTGTGAAGATAAACACGACCCCCTTTACTTTAATTATTTATTTAATATAATCGTATAATTTAATAAAAAAATAAAATTGTAAAAAAAAATATATGCTTTTTTGTATAAGAAGTATACCGCACATTGGGAAAACCCCCTACTTTGGACCCTTCAGTGGACTTGGATTTTTTGTAAGACATGTGGTTTCAATGATATTAATGATTTATTTTTTAAAAATGGAAAAAATAATTAATTAAAATAAAGGGATATTTTTGTGAGAAAGGTGTCTAAACACCGAAATCATACAAATGTTATAGCCTGTATTAGGTAAACCCTTTTCATTATTGACCCATTGGGTTCTCATATTTTTCATATGACACACTATTTTGGAGATATATTATTATTTTTAATAAAATAATATATTAAATATTATTTAAAAACATTATCTCATGAGTGAGGCATCCAATTGTCGGAAGCATACATACGTCATACCATGCATTGAATAAACAATACATTTTGAATCTAACAGTGATCTCAGATTTTTCATATGATGAACTATTTTTTGATTTATTGAATTATATAGAATAAAAATTCCTTTCTTAATAGAATATAATTAATATTTTTCTATCATATTTTCCAAGACATTTTGGGCCTCAAGATCATACACAACTCAATGTTTGTCTCCAAAGACATTCCATTAAATAATAAAAATAATTAACTAAACATTTTATCTTATGTAAATCCTTAATCACATTTATTATATTATTTTTCGTATAAAAAAATTTGGGAAGAAATTCTTGGAAAATGGATGGGATCTTACAATATTCCCACATTATAAAAAATCGTCCTCGAGATGCACTCCCATGCCTCTCTGAGATTATCATAAAAAATATCAGGCCAATAACCTCTATATTGGAAACCATTTACAATGTCTCTTCCTAAACACATCCATATTTACATAATCCATGAACAATGATTATTGTATTTCCCCTCAACACTTTCTCACAGCGATCTGACACATGTATCAGATGATCCTGAGGGGACACGTCTATCTCAAGATCAATATCATCCACATAGATCACATGAGAAGGGTCGGGGGGACACCTCTGTAGTGGTTCAAATGGAAACATCATTCATAACACTATATTTATTTGGAAACATCAATTGGTATTCTACCTACCCAATTATTTCCATGATCTCCAAAGTTCAAACATACATAGGAGCCAACATGCCTTAAAATTATATCCTTCGGTGACCCCACCTAGGAGACACTCGAAGGATTATATGATCATCCCCTGCAATGATTGGTCTGTTTTATTCCAAGATTTGGGATGATGTTTCGCGGTTTGGGATCAGTTGTTTATATGAGGATATGGTGAAGGCTCAAGGAGTTTCCAAATAGATGGATGGGTTTTGAGAGCACTGAAACATGCAGTGATAATCACATGGGTTTCCCATCGGTATTCAAACCATACAGGTCATCCATACCTTATAAAACTACTTTCCAGTAGCAGACGCATGGTCTGTTTATGGTCTGTTAGCCCGTGTGGGTAAAACTGTGTGGTTTACCCAGTTTTGATTTTCATGTTAAATTATTTAATTAAATAACATTTTAAATAGATATTTAATTAAATATTGTGAAATTGGGGTTTTATTTACATAAATTCATTATTAATAAGAATTTAATTTATTTATATGAAATATGGATTTCATTTAATTAAATTTGCAGTTTATAGAATTTAATTAAATACAGATGAATTAGATAAAATATTAAATTAATTTCGGTTGAATATATTATAATTAAATACATTGTTTAAATGGGGTGTTGTTGGTTATTAAAGAGATGTAATAAATAATGTGATTAAATATGGATTCAGGGTTTCTAAAAGAGTTATAATTAATGATGTGTTTAAATGGGGTGTTTGGTATTGTGAAAGAGGTTTAATAAATTATGTGTTTAAATAGGGATTGGGGGTTTGTCTAATATGTTTATTAATTATTTTTCAAAAGTCATAAAAGATTAGTGATGATGATAGTGATGATGATGATGATTTTTATTATATCAATCCTTATCATAAATTTAGGTATTTAATTTATTATTTTAGGTAGATGAGATTAGGGAGGTTCACATTAATCATATCCTACATAAAGCGACCCCCCCCCATTCTCCCATGGTTGAGGCTCACCACCCCCACCTCTCGACTCAACTATGCATCCCAAATTCATCTAGTTCCTTCAAAAAAGTTCTCTACCTCAACCAGGTGTGTCTTTCTACATGCGTTTCATTGTTCGCATCAACTGTTATGGCTCTTTATATCCGGGTATACATTAGACCAAAACCCTATATAATGATTTAATGCTCTTTATTCTTTTCTTTTGGTCTTGGGTGATGGAATGAATATCACGAGACTTTTTGATCCATATTCTTATAACCAATCTATGATGGAGAAACAGTTCAGCTCGATTCAGTTCACTACTGTCATTTTTAGTAATACTATATACTTGTTAATTGGATTCTCACCCCTTGAATTAAGTGAATTTGGGTTATTGGAGTTGTAGTTAATTAATTGTGTGTGTGTTGGTCCCCTATGTACTAATTTTCGGTTCGAGTATTATAATTAGGGTGTTTTATTCCATTCTTTCCTATGAGAAAGAATTTATGTGGAAGTGTGTGTGCGATCGAGAAACAACATTGAGTTATAAATCATGGCTTGGCTATTCTATGAGGATGCGTTCTCAACTTTTCGAAATTAATAAAATGATTTTTGGTTGATTTACTGATTTTGATAATGTGGAATACAATGTATGAGTAAATTTTTTAATAGTAGATTGAGATAATTAATTTTGAATTAATTATATTAATTGATATAAAAATTGAAACAATTAGTTGGGGGAATAATTATATGATATTAAATTGGTTAATATTATATTATTAGTTATGAACAAATTAAGTGCTTTGAGATATCAGTTAATTGGGGGATTAATTTTGAGATATTAAATTGTTTATATTGATATAATTATATATAAATTAATTATGTGCTTTTATATAATTATTATCAGTGGATTAATTATGTGATATTAAATTGAATCCATTGATATAATTAATTATTGATTAATTATGTGCATTGATATTATACTTAATTTTGATATTAATTATGATATATTAAATTTGTTAAGTTCAGATAATTAATTAGTAATTAAATATCTGTTATGAGATTTTAACATAGATAATTAATTGGGAGAATAATAATGATATTTTAAATTGGGTCTAAGTTAAGATAATTATTTTAGGAATTAATTACATGATATAAATATGGTATCGTATATATAATAAATTTATGAAATAGTTATATAGTATCATCATGGTTTCCATGCAACTAGTTAATTATTGAATTAACTAGAGTAATTTATTTGATAAGTTAATTATTGAGTTTATTAAGTGACTTGTTGTGATTAACTATTTGTTTAATTGGTAATGATATTGATGATGATAATTAACTAAAGAACTAATTATATCATGAAGCGATGAATGGTAACACGGACATTCATGGTTGTGAGAGTATGAAATTTATAACATTGATATTCATGGGTGCGTGATAATGGAATGGAAACATGGACATTCATGATGCATGAGTTTGGAATGGTAACGAAGACATTATTTGGTGTGTGAATAAGGAATGATAACATATAATTTCATGGGTGCGAGAGTATGGAATAGTACCATGGACATTCATGGTTGCTTGAGTATGGAATGGTAACATGGACATTCTTGGATTCCTGAGTATGGAATGGTAACATAGATATATATTGTACATGATTATAGAATGGTAACATGTACATCCATGGGGGCATGATAATGGAATGGTAACATAGAAATTCATGGGTGCGTGAGTATGAAATGATAACTTTGAAAATCAAGTGTGTGTGAGTCATGGAATGATAATGTAATACAAATGGTTGAAATATAAGAATAGTAACATGGTCATTAATTTATGTGGTGAAAAAATATTAAATAATGTGATAAATAGTTAATTATACATTATTTATATATATTTTGTTTCGGTTCAGGCTCTTATTCCAGCTATGAGCCGAAGTAGGAATTCCTGTTAGGTGTCCCTTTAGAACCTAGAAAAGTTGTTTCTTATTTATAAATTTATATTATTATTTCAATATAATTTTATACTGCTTAATTTTATTACAATGAATAGATTAATCTTGACCCTGGTGGTCTTAGCCTACTTTGATTTGTATCTCACACCATATTCGGGCCACCAATTCACTGGGGTTGCCGAGTATACTCTACCTGTTTATAGGACTATAGACATTGCTTATTTCAATTTTCACGTACATAGGAGTTAGGAGAAATGAACTGAGTAAGAACATGGGATGATAATGGAGATCAACCATAGGGATTTAGATATTTTCATTATTTTCCTATTCGAATTGATTCACCACTTTCAAATTTGTGAAAGGATATATACCCAACAATTGTTTTCTCACCACATGAATTAGGTGCTTATGGTATAATTAATTTACAATTAATTAACATGGCATGTTTTGGTACCCGACGCACTAATTATGGCTGCCGTTATAGTTTCTAGGATATTGAGATACATTTTTTCTAGTGAGTGAGCATTTATGTTTAAGTTTGTGTGTAAGAGAGTGAGAAATAACATTAAGTTTAGAAATCATGGCTTGAATATTATATAAGGTAGGGTTCTCAACATTTCCTAATTAATAAAATGAAATTTTGTAGATTTACTACTTTTGATAAAGTTGACTACAAAGTTTGAATCAAATGTTCATTGATGGGATGAGATAATTAATTGTGAATTAATTATATTTTATGACCCAGAATTTTAACTAATTAGACGACAGGTGAATTTTATGATATTTCATTGGTTAAGATGAGATAATTATTTAGGAACTAATTAATTGATTTTATATAATAATTTATTGGGGTATTAATTATGTGATATTAAATTTGTTAATATGATATATTTATTTACTAGGTAATTATGTTCTCTGTTAAAATAATTATGGGTGGATTAATTATAATATATTAAATTATTTATTTCAATATACCTAATTATTAATTAATTATACTATTTGAGATGATATTAAACCAAGAGATTAATTATGTGATATTATATTGGTTATGTTTATATAGTTAATTATGAAATAATTTTGTTTTCTGAGATTGTAAAATAGATAATTCATCAAGGGACTAACTAGGAAATTTTTATTTGGAGATAATCTGAGATAATTAATCTGGGAATTAATTAGGTCATTTTGATTTGGTTTCCTATAGATAATTAATTTATGAATTAATTATGTGGTATTTACAAGGTGGCCTTATGACTAGTTAATTTATGGATTAACTAGAGTAATTTTTATGACAATTTAATTATTGGGTAAAATAAATTACTTGTTGTGATTAACTAATTATTGAATTAGTAATGAGATTGATGATGATAATTAATTGAGGAAATAAATATTTCATGAAGTTTTGAATGGTAACAAGGACATTCATGGGTATGTGAGTATGGAATGGTAACCTAGAATTCATTTGTGCGTGAGTATGAAATGGTAACATGGAAATTTATGGTGCATGACTATGGAATGGTAACATGGGAATTCATGGGTGCGTGAGTATGGAATGGTAACCTGGATATTCATGGGTGAGTGAATATGGAATGGTAACATAGACATTCATTGGTGGGTGGTTATGGAATGGTAACATGGAAATTTATGGGTGCGTGAGTATGGAATTATAACATGGAAAATCATGGTACGTGAGTATGGAATAGTAAAATGGAAATTCAGGGGTGCGTGAGGATAGAATCGTAACATGGACATTCTTTAGTGTGCAAGAATTGAATGATAAGATAGAAATTCATGTGTGTGTGAGTTATGGAATTATAATTTCCTTCAATTGGTTGAAATATATGAAAGGTACCATGCTCATTCGTTTGTGTGGTAATACAACAAATATTAAATGACATGATAAACAGTTCATTATACATTATCTATATATATATATTGTTCCTCTTTAGAATATAATTACAGATACGATCTAAAGTAGTGAGTGTATTCATGTGTCCCTTTGGAACCTAGATGTGTTGTTTGTTCTTTATTTAATTCTATTATTTCTAGATATACGTGCATGAATTTTAATTTCATTACATCTCATAGATTGAGCTAGAAACTGGTGGTCCCAGACTATTGAGATTTATATCTCACACCCTATTCGGGCCTCCATTTCACTGGGGAACCTAGGTAGATTCTTCATGATTACAGGACCTTTGACATTTCTTGTAGTTGTTTTATTATACCAAGGAGTTAGAAGCAATGGATCATGCGGGAACTCAAGACTCTCGTGGACATAACAGTTTGGGGTTTTGGGACTTTTTAATATTTTCTTACTGATATGTAATGAATACTATTTTTTTACTGCTTTTAGATATGTACCACCATGACATGCATATAATAGATAAACTTTTGTTTTACATTTTCTTTATTTATTTGAAATTGTAATTGACTTACGTTGCATTAGTTATTTCTTGATACAACTTCTTCAATTTTTATCTATTTATATATTTTTATATAGATGTGAAAACACTAATATGAGGGTACATTCTCCCCATTGACTATCCTTACACCTTCTCTATTAGGCGGAAGCCTTTTGCTTATGGCGAGGCATGCTAGATATCATATGGAGTTCAATCCGGCTACCGGTTTGATGCTATGTCGGGTATGGATGTTATAATGTGGTGTCATAGGGTTCTGTTTTTTTAACATTGTTTTTCTATTTTTGGTTAGTAAGCATGAGACTAGGAAGTTGTTGGCACTCGGTTAATAGTCGTGTCTGGGAAAAATCATCACAGAAATGGGAAATGACCAAGTGTCCAGGGTTGGGTATTGATGTTTCTGCCATTTTCATTTATAGTTGACGTCATTTCACCTTGGGTTCCTTTTTTGCTGGTTATTGATTTTGATAATTTTGAAAAATTTTCCAAGCCAAATATGGAAAGGAATTTTCATTACAAGCATCCTCTTAGGAACATTGAGAATATAATGTCAGGCATCTGACATGGCATGTAGTTTCATTAGTAAGATGGCTTCAAATATTGATTGTGTGCCTTGGGTGGAATTCCATGTTTCGATCTCCATAAAAAGATAACATTAGATAGCATATTTCTGTAAAATATTTTACATTATTGGGTGTTTATATGCCATGATTCCTATGATTTTAACATGTTTTATTTTTATTCCATGATTTAGTGTTATATTATTACTGAATTTTACTTCTTATAATAACATTCTATATATGTTTTGAAATGTAACTAAATATATGGGTGGAAAAAAGGGTAACTCCGGTATTTTAACAATTGAAAAAGTGTCTATAGAAGTAAAAATGTTAAATGTATATTTTATTTGGTTAAATCAGATCCAAATTCTACTGGTTTAGTCCATATATGCTTTATGGATTGGTAGATGGTCCCGCATATCACTTGCGGGGTTGTTTCTTTATTAAACATGATTGAAGAAATGGGACACTCATAGGTCGCCATTTTATTTAAAAGAATTTTAGATGCTAAATTGCCTATTTAAGATGAAATAACACTAAATGTTAAATGTTTAAAGTTGAGTTTGTTTTAGCTTTCTTATTATTAACATGGTGCACTAATTTAAAACCAAGTGACTTTTGTGAAATAATATAGGTGGTCTAGTTAAAATTATTTCAAAAAAATTTAGGTTGAAATGATTTAATGAAATGGTTAAGATGAAAAGCGGCATTTAAGCCTAGTGAGTTTTGTTTCTCATGACCAAGTGATAGGGTGGATGCATATTATTCGTTAGGGACTACCCATAGTAGGTAGTAACCTTAGAACTTAAGATTCTATGTTTCTACTATTATATTTATGACATTGTTAATATTTGAGGGTCGTGGTCCCTATTAGGACTTTCGGGTTTTAAATAATGGAACCCTTGTTTTGAGGTTTTGTCATTGTATCTTGACACTTTCTATGGGAATAAGAATCATGTAATGCTTGGTTAATTAGGTTAGACATGCCTATGGCCTGATCATCCATTAAAGGTATCCTTGGGATAACTCTATAGTAAAGTGTTTGGGGAATTATGTTATGTTAATCCCACTGCTTGGGGTGACTTTGTGGGACATTGGTATTTTGATATGCTGGTCAATTTAACTTTTTAGCTGTCATGTGTGATGAAACCATGGTGATTGTGGTTTTAGGAACATTTCATGGGCATTAAAGGGTTTTTTAATAAATGTGGTTATGAGTGACTGGTCTTTTATTTGATAACAAGGACACTCCTAAGGTGGGTAGAGTCACATTGGATCATGTGTAAGTGTCACTGTTGGCTTGGTGGAATGAATGTTATGGGGTTGGAAGTGTGTGTAATCATTTGTAAACTCCATTAGTTTGGATTAATTTCAGTGGTATGGTTTTAATGAACAAGGATACCTTGGGTGATATGGGCATCGTGGTTCGGTTGATGACTCATCAGCAGGTGAATTCAATATTTTTGAAAAGGAGTATATCGGTAATACATCATCTATATTTATTTTAGTGACCAGATATTACTCGTAGTGCGTACTTTTGAATGAGATGAACATGTCCCCTATCTTGACCTCATAGTGGAGTGAATAAGATAACAGCAGTCTAAAGTCGTGGTAATCTTTTAAAAGTCATGGGGATTGATGAATTGTTGTTATCTAGTTTGTACGCAGGATGTGTGGTTCCTAGCGTTGCACAATTATTCATGTTGTGGCTTGACCATTTTAAAGTATCCTTGTGGTGGCTTCAATCAATAATGTAACCAGATATAGATTATATACTTCAATGTATAGGTGGTCATTGGGGAGTCATTCTAAAGTCACATCATTGGTTGAAGGTGAGTGTGGGTTTTGGTTGGTGATGTCTTTAGAAGAAATCATGAATGAACAATTTTAGTATGTTGATTAATATTGGACTATTTTTTACAATAATGATTCCTAAATGGCCACAGATCTAAGAGAGTTTTCTCTATTGAGGAAATCATGAGATGTGAATCACTATAATGCTTAGGATGGATCCTTGAAATTCTAGCGGTGGAAGAGCGGTTGATGATTTTGAAATTTAAATGCTAGGACTATTAGTGGAATGTACCAATGAGTGGATGGATAAAGAGTTAACAATGGGATAATGTCTCTAGTTTCATGGGCTACGTTAAATGCTACATTAATTTTTGGAACTAATTTTGAGCATTGGCTCAGGTTTATAAAGGCATAATTCGTTGAGCTTGTGAAATGGTTAACGTTTCATTCAATATTTTGAAAAGAAACATGATTATTAAATTGATACATCATCAATTAGGTGGGTTTGTTGATGATGTAGTAGTTTCCAATGACTTTATGGGGATGAGATTTTATTTAGGTGGGTAGAATTTAAGGTCCCTTGTTTTTTTGAACTGAGGTAAAACATGAATATTTTTGAAATTTTTCATTGAAACAATTGTTTAGTTTTAAAAAAATTATTCTGGATGATGTTTCACGAGTTTTACTTTTTTAAAATGTGTTTAATTTTGGCTCTAATAAAGGATCAAGGAGTTTTTACATGGATAGATTGTTATCATAAGAACGAGACTAGGGAATGGTGTTTTCTCAAATTGTGCATAGTTAGTCAAATAGTGCAGCTGAGGCCAACATGGTAAAATAGGTTTCAAGTAACAAACACACGGTCTATGAATGGTCTGTCAGACAATGCAAGTCAAACTATGTGGTATTCACAGTTTTGAGTATCGAGATAAATTATGTAATTAAATTCCTGGTTAAAAATGGATTTAATTAAATGTTATGAAATGGGGGTTTTATTTCATTAAATTGAATGTTATGAGGAAATTAATTATTGATGAAAAATAGGGTTTCATTTAATTAAATTTGATTTTGATAGATTTTAATTAAATGAAAATGAATTGGAGAATTTGATAAATTAATTTCAGTTGAGGATTTGAATAATATTATGTGATTAAATGGGGAGATGAGGTTTGTTTATAAGGTGTATATAATTTTGTGTTTAAATGGGGAGATGAGATTTTTTAAATAGATATAATAAATGTTGACTTTAAATGGGGATTTGTGGTATATGAATGAGGTTTTATAAATGATATTTTCAAATAGGGAGTTGGGGTTTATCTAATATGTGTAATAATTAATTGACAATAATAATTATATATTTCTGATTATTATAATTATTATTATTAATTTATTAATCCTTATCATAAATTTCCGGAATTAATTTATTATTTAATGGAGATGAGATGAGGGAGGTGCATCCCAATCTTCTATTAGGCGAAGCATGAACCCCCCTGCTTCCTTGGTTGAGGTGCAACAACAACATCACTGGGTTCCTCGCCATATTCCTGATTCATCTTTTTCTTTTACATATGTTGTCCATCTTACCGATGTGAGTCTTTCTCGATGAGTTTCATTGTTCTTGTCTGGTGTTTCATCTCTCCATCGCCCAGTCTCTATTAGGATGAATCCCTATATTCCTGTTTATTTCAGTTT
This sequence comes from Viscum album, assembly GCA_963277665.1. Lineage (NCBI taxonomy): Eukaryota > Viridiplantae > Streptophyta > Magnoliopsida > Santalales > Viscaceae > Viscum > Viscum album. The sequence continues at coordinate 1,201,422,626 of OY728155.1, read as the reverse complement.
CTTCTTTTTTACTAGTTCTAGGTTGTGTTGAAGATGTCCCCAAACCCATTCTCCCATATTCCAATGACTTCCACCAAAGGCGAAGTTGATTGTCTTGATTTGTTTCACCTCCATCATTTTTTGTATGGATATATAACTAATTATTGGTTTCACATCCCTTGGATTTGGTGCATAAGATTTATATGAGTTTTGGTTAATTAATTGGGTGTGCATTGGTCCCCATCACAATATTTTTGGGTGCTTGTATTATTGTTAGTGTGATGTGATCCATTTTATATTTGAGCTAGAATTTATGTCAAAGCGCATTTGTGTGAGCGAGAAGTAGCATTGAGTTAGAAAGTATGGCTTGGACGTTCTTTGAGATAGGGTTCTCTACTTTTTTAAATTAATAAAATGATGTTTGGATTATTTACTTCCTTTGGTAAATTTGATGAAAATGTTTGGATAAATGTTTTATTGGTTGGATGAGATAATTAATTATTAATTATTAATATACGTTTCCATAGAAATTTCAATAATTAGTCAGGGGATTAATTTTAAATTATTGAATTGGTTAAGATCAGATAAATTATTATGAACTAATTATGTTCTTTGAGATAATCATTAATAGGGTGATTATTTATTATATATTAAACTAGTTAAATTGAGATAGTTATTTATGAATTTATTATGTGATTTGAGATAGTAATTATCAAGGTATTAATTATGAGATATTAAATTGGTTGTATATGTCCACTAATATCACTTGTGGTTTTGTTATGAAACAGGATTGAATAAATGGGACCCTAAAAGGTTTATTTTTAGTTAAAATAAATTTTTATTCTATATTTCTTGTTTACGATGAAATTATAGTGAATGTTAAACATTTAAAGGCGGAGTTTGTTGTAGCTTGTATTTGATTCCCATGAGGCATTGATTGAAAACCAAGTTATTTTTTGTGAAATAGTACCTATGGGATACTTAAAAATATTTCAAATTTTTATTGGTTGAAATGAGTTAATTAAATGGCTACAATCAAAAGGGTCTTTTTAGCCTAGTGAGTTTTTTTTTGTGTGACCAAGGTATAAGGTCAACACATATGCTTCATAAGGGACTATCCCATAGTTGGTAGTACCATTATAACTTGATATGACTTTTTTTGTTGTGGGTTTTTTTGACAATGATACCATTTCAGTGTCGTTGTCCCAAATATGACTTTAGGGTTTTAAAGAACGACACTATTGTTATTAGAGGTAGTCATTGTATCATGCATCTTACTGTGAATATGGATTGGTTAATGCTTGGTTTAGTAGTTTAGACATGCTTATCGAATGATCATTAGTGAATTATTTCCTTGGGTTAACTCGATAGTAGTGTGTTTGGGGCATTAAGTTACATTCATCCCACTATGGGGGATGACTCTTTGGGACTCGAGTTTTTTGACATGCCAATCAGTTCAAAATTTTATCTTTAATTAGAGATGTTGTCATAGTGATTATGGTTCATGGAACATCACCCATGCATGAAGGTGTTTCTGAATTAATACTCTTGTGAGTGACTAGTCATTTCTTAAATAACAAAGACAAACTTATCGTTGGTAGTGTCACTTTGGTTCATGTGTATGTGTTGGTGATTTATTAGTGACATGACATTGATGAGTTTGGTGGTGTACATAAGCCATTGGAAACTTCATTTGTTTGGAAGAGATTCAGTTGTAAGCATTGAATGAATAAGTTGACTTGGGTGATATAGGCATCAATGTTTGGTTTATGATATATCGGCAAGTTAATCCATGATTTTTGAAAGGGTTCGACCAGTAATAGTTCTAATTTTTTTTTAGTTTCTTGGGTAACTCTTAGTGTTATCTTTCAAATAATATGATCCTGTCCTCTATCTTGACCTAATCGTTGAGGCACTATGATAGTGTCAGTCTTACGACGTGCTAATGTTTTAAAAGTTGTGGGGCTTGATGAGATATTATAATATGAGTTGTACACAGGATTTGTGGTTATTTGGGATAGGCAGTTATGAATACTAGGGAATGATAGTTTTAAAGTAGTTGTGTGATGGATTGACTCAAGAATATTAGAAGAGGACAATTAAGGACTTCAATGTACATGAGGATACAGATTTAGTGGGTTTAAAGGTACATCATTGGTTGAAGGGTGTGTATGGATTTAAGATAAGCGATGAATTTTGAGGAATTAATGAACAACCAGTTTTAGTAATTTGATTTAGATTCTACCATTTTCTTTGATAAATATTCTCTAATGGTATCATATGTAGCGGAATCTACCAGATAGAGAAATCACGTGAGAATCATCACTATAATTGTTAGGATATAATCTTTAAATTCCAGTGGTTGAAGAGTAGTGGATGAGTTTGATAGTTGAATTCCGAGGATATTGGTTGAAAGCACCAATGAGAGGATGGTTAAAGAGGCAATGAAGTTATAATGTGTCTACTTGTGTGGGCTCCATTAAACACCTCTTTTATGATTCAGATGAACTTTTTTATTTGGATCAAGTTTAAAGGCATAATCCATTGATCTTGTGAAATGGTTAATAGTGCATTCAACATTTGGAAATGCAACATGACATTTCAAATGATATTTTCATGACCATGGTGGTTTAGTTGATGTTGTTCTAGTTCCTGGTGGCTTCTTAGGGAAGAGAAGTTTCTAAGGTGGGTAGATTTTATAGTCTCATGTTTGTGATGAACAGTGTTAAAACATGAATATTTTTGATCATTTATAGTGGAATGAAAAATCATTTTCAAAACCAATATTCAAGATGATGTTTTTTTGAGTTGGAATCTTTTAAATGTGTTTATATCTGTCTTGGTTAAATACTCAAGGAGTTTCAAGATGGCTGGAAGGGTTTTGAGAGCACTAGAATAAGAAGTGACATTCATACAGGTTACACACGATTAGTCAAACTGTGCAAGTCATCTATGAATAATAAAAAACATGTGTCCGAGAGTGGATTAACAGTCTCCACATAGTTTGTTAGACTGTGTGATTCAAACCATCTACTTTATCCAATTATGATTTTTGGGTTAAATTATTTTATTAAATTCCTGGTTAATTTATTTTTTGAGATATAGTGAAATGTGGGATTTATTTAATTAAATTAAAGCTTAAGACGAATTTAATTAATTGATTTTAAATTACTATTTTATTAATTAAATTTGATCATTATATAATTTAATTAAATGATGTTGAACTCAATAATTTCATTAATTAATTTAAGTTGAATAGATTTTTTTAAATGATGTGTTTAAACTGGGAGTTGAGGTTTATTGAAGAGGTGTGACAAATTATGTGTTTAAATGGAATGATGAGGTTCATTAAAGGGGTGTAAAAAGTTATGTGTCTAATTAGAGAGTTTGGGTTTATGAAAGAGTTTTTATAAATGATGTCTTTAAATAGGGAGTAGGGGTTTATATGATATGTGTCTTAATTAATTGACAATAATAGAAATAGTGTCACGACCAGCCTTCTCCAAGTTGAGGGAAGGGATGAGAAGTGGTTGGATTTTCATTGATCAAGATGATGGGGAGATAATGACCGCCGAGTCCTACCATTAGTAGGCCCTGATGTACTGAATATAAACAAGGGTATATAATCTCACATAAATGGAAGGCATTAGCATTTTTATTGAACAAGGTTAGGAGATAAGATAGTAAATCCCAACAACACCAAAGAATAAATGAAAAAAATTAAATCCAATAGTTTATTCCCACATGCATTTTCAAAAGTAAACTATTACAAAATAAGACAAAACTCCCAAATAACGTATAAAAGAAAAGAAACTAAACATCAACTATCCCAATTCCAAAGCTAGTAAAGTCTAACATGGTCCTCAATTTCCTCTTGGAGACCTAAAAATAGTTTTACATTCATAGGGTGATATTACATGTTTACGTAGTTGGGAAACTAAATCCACTCCTGCACAAGTGAATGAACATATTAAATCACCTGTGAGAAAAAAATAGAATATCATGCACCTATCAAGGAATAATAACCTTCCCAACCTCACCAAGGAACTCTCACCCATGTAATGCAAGTTAAGTAAAATATTAATAAAATCACTTCAACATTTGGGCACCCCACACCACTTTCCCACTGGTTAAATACTTATTCCTAACAATCTAACATCTGGATGCTCCCACTATTCCCACACACAGTCTCACTGCCACACCCCACCCGCACAAACTTGGTCCCTAAACCGAACACAACCACATCCGCCGACACATGGGCCACAACAACCATAATTCTCACCGAAAGACACTTGGGCCTCATCCCAAAGAAACATGGGCAAGAAAAACCGACATGCAAATACCTAGTCCCCTCATCCAAAACAATCCCTTTCCTATAGAATCTTGGACTATGTTACGCCTAATGAAATCAAAGCCTTTCTGAATATGCCTGAGAAGAATGATCCTGAAGAGGGTTCGAGGAAGAAATTTAGTAACAATGTATCCATCCTCACACCTTGATATTGGGAAATATAACATCCCCTAGAAAATGTTGGTGTTCGGAACATAGTGCTCAAAAATTGTGGGGTTCATATAGAAATCACAAGGAACTAAAATATATATGTGTGTGTGTTTGTGTCTGTTTTTGTGTGTGTGTGTGTGTAAACAAACACTCATTCTAAACCTACAGGTTTCACATGAACAGACAACAAGTCCACACAAGAACAACTTGTGAAACTATGCCTATATTCACAACCATATAAAAACCACTACCAAGCATAAACCCAAACAGTTTTTTTAGATATCCATTTTTTTATTTAAGGGATTAACATTAAACTATTCTATCACTACTGGAAAACTATCAACCGTAACAATATCAATCAACAAACAAACCCCAACTGCATTCCCACAGCACAACGGCCCAAAACCAGACTTGTAGTCCCCCTGCACATCGCCATTCAACTCATGCCAACTATCATTATTCAAGGTGACACCACACATACCTTCTCTTGAAACCCATATCTTCTGAACCACTACCCAAATAAACCACCATAGAGTCCCATTGGATTACAATTCCATAACCACACTACAGTCCAACTGCTCAATGTCACTTAATAACCACAACTTGTCATAAAGGCAGTTCAAATGCCTACCAGTTCATTCATTCCACAATCAATCAATCTCTCAGAATGGGACTCCAACCCACCCATGTATACCACCTCAAATACCATTCCCACATAAATTAAAACATAACAAACATTAAATACCCACAACCATCAAACCAAGCGTATTCAAATTTAACCATCATGGGTTCATTAGCTTCCTCATTAATATAACCGGGGTTATCCCAGAATATTTTTGATCCTGGAGAATCCCTTTATTTAACCTAGAGTATGTGATTAATCATATTTCATGTTACATCTGTAGATCAAAACATTAGAACCAAACTGAACAACACCAATGAAAAAGGAAATCCACCAATGTCCATTATTTTTATAAGTAATACAACCTCTATAGACATAAAAGAATCCAAGATAATAGAATAAAATAGGAGACGATCATCAAACAACACCCTGCATATTATTTTATTTTAGGAAGTTATCTTTTGATCATATTAAATTCTTGTTCAATTATATTTCCAAAAAGAATATCTATTCATTAAATAAAATCAACCATTATCATATGAACCCCGTATGATAAAAAATTGAAGAGAAACAAAAGAAAATCCCTACTAGAACAATCAAATATGTATGTCCCTTCTTGCGCAAACAATAGGGAATGGCTCGACATGTATTATTAACTCCAAGGATAAAAGGAAATGGCTACAACACAGGTGCACAAAGCATCTTTGGAGGAAGCCTCAAGGATCAAAAATAGAAAATTAAAAGGAAGCGGGAAGAGAGGATCTCAGCATAAGCAGAGGCTAGATCCAAAAATCAGTGAGATTAATTCAATTTAGATAAAAGTCAGTTAGATGTTTGAACACATGGCTTAGTGGTTTTACATGTTGGAATTAATTTATATTTAATAATTCATCTCAGAAATGGTGGACATAGTCTAGAGTATGGCTATGAGTTGATAAATTAACTTTAAATGGATAAAAACACATAAAATTGGGAAAACTACAAAAATTGGGAAACACTAAAAATGAGTCACCGATGGGTGAGTAATCGATGTCGATCCACCGATGTGACCAACCGACATTGATCCACTGATGCTGAGCTATGGACTCCATGCCCAACTGACCCAACGACCTATCAATGCCATGACCTACTAATTCCCTAGCCTTCTGATGATAGGCCACTGACGCTGAGCTACCAACTCTATGGCCTATCGACGAAATAACCAACCAACACCTCATCCTATATATTCTATATCCTACCAATGTCGATCCATCAATGATGAGATACCGATTCCTTGAACTAGAGACACCTACTCCCTCAACTCACCATTCTCGACATCCCTTACTTGCCGATGAAAATTCCCTTAACACACCAATGCACTTACATGCCACACCCAGTGACATGACGATGGACTAAAATGAAGATGCACTGAAATGACCATGCATTGACATGTCGAACCACTTAAATACCAACCAAAAAATATAAATTTGGAAAACTATATAAAAGAGACACTATTTACTCCTAGAACACTCCTAAACACTCTATATTCACAAAAGAAGGGCATGGGGAAATCCAGATTGTTACATTAAATACCTATAAAACTATTACCATCCTAGAAAATTTAAACACTAGGCCAGATGTAAAATAGGTACCAAGAACCATCCCTTTTGATACCTCTCATGTGTAAACCACATTTTGTTGTTCTAATGATGGAGAAAAAACCCCAACATCCAAGGAATCCTCCTTTAAATATATCCCATGAACAATTGTAGTAACACTACCGCTTCACTCCCTCAAAGAACAATGAAAACACCAAAAGTCCCACCATCAATACACCTAAATTAGGGAGCTCATTCTCCTTTTCAAGATACTATCTTCTTTAGGCATGAATGACTCACACCTATGGGTTTAATCACATCCACATTAATGAATCTTAATTAAATATCATGTTCCCCCCCCCCATAGTCATGAATACTTACCCAAAATCATGGAATAAGGAAAAAACATATCATATAGATAGTGAGGTCAAACATTACATTATAAGAAAGGAACAAAGAAAACACAAGATAAAAACTTAGAATAACTCTTGGTATTAAGAATGCATATGTTCCTCCCATTCCTAGGTACTCTCATCGAGGCCACCATGACACCATAACACACAAACCAAGGAATAGTCCATTCATAAAGAACCATCTACTTATGATCCCAAATTCTCACCGGTCACTCCAAAAATGTCACATAGTCCCCTATGTCCAACTCTCCACATTATATTATACGGGAGTCATAGTGTAGATAAATACTTAGCTAAGAGGAATGAAATATGTTGTGGATCCTCTCTAATTGTGGTGGTAATGCCAACTGATAAGTCATATCACCAACTCTTCCCAATACTATTAAGGGTCTGATGAACCTGGGAGAAAGCTTACTCCCCTTGCGAAACGTCCACTATTCACGGCAAGGGGTGACCTTGGAGAATATGTGTTCTCATGCCTCAAAATCCAATGGTTTTCTCCTATAGTTAGCCTAAAACTTATGTCTGTCCAAATCAGCCTTCATCCTTTCATGCTAGAGATGATTCTTCTTTGTTGTACCTTGAACCATTTATGGGACATGAACACCTGCCTTCCTAACCAATGTCGATCACCTGGGTGAATTACATGGTATTCTGTTGAATGATTTGAATGGTTCCCTATAAATAGTAGAGTGTTGGGTATTATTGTAGGAAAAATCCACCAGGGGAAAGTGTCGTATCCATCATCCTCTGAAGTACAGAACACATGCTCGCTACATATCTTCTAATTCCTAGATGGTCCTCTCTATATGACCATATGTTTGAGGGTTTAATGTAGTGATAAGGCATAGTTGGGTTTTAAGAACATTTTATAATCCCTTACAGACTCGTGAATTAAAGCATGTATCCCAATTCTAAATTATTGATCCTGACACTACACGTAGCTGTACAACTTCACCCATGTTCCTCAATGCTAAGGAATCTATAGTGATCGACTCCTTAATGGCTAATAAGTGAGCTGATTTCCACAATAAATCCACCACTATCTAGATGGAATCTCATCCTCCCTCATCACAGGGTAGTCCAATGACAAAATTCATCAATAATTAATACCACTTACCCTCAGTAACGTCCAAGGGAAATAGTAGTTCTCCTAGAGTATATTGCTCATCCTTCACCTGCTGACACATGAGACAACATTCCCCAAACTCTACCACTTCCCACTTCACTACGATCCACCAAAAATGACATATCAAACCCTTGTAAATCATGGATATTTCTCTATGTATCGTTAAGGATGAGTTATGGGACTCACTGATAACTCCCTAATGCTTTGCCAACGGGACAATGAGCTTCCCATGGAATAACATTTGATTTTGACTATCCTTCGACCATCCCTTTGGTGCATCACCATGGATAATGTGATCACACATCAATTCATACTCATAATCTCCCCATTGAGACTCCCCCACCTGTCATATCAAAGAAGGATACAATTTCATCTAAAACAGACGTCCTCTACTTCCATCCACTCTCATTCCCATATATAATTCATCCAACCCCTACATTTCCTTCCATGTATATACAGAATCTTGAATAATATACTTTTGTGATGTCCTCATCAAGGAATTGGCCACCATGTTTCCCTTTCCAGAGGTGTAAGAGAGCTCAAAATCATATTCCTAATGAAACTCCATCCACCGTTGTTTCCTAAATTTTATGTGTTTCTAGGGGAAGATATACTCAAGATCTTGTGATCCATGAAGACCATGATGAGTACCCCATTGAGATACTCCTACCATAACATTTGTGAAAACACGATTGTCGCTTGTTCAAGGTTGTGGGTGAAATAGTTACTTTGGTGAGGACATGACTCTGTAGACCCATAAGAGATTACTCCTCATCATTGCATCCACACACATCCCTGGCCCAGCCTGGAAGCATCACAATACACCTAAAACATCACCCCTTCTTATGGAAACATCAGAACTAGGGCACTGATTTGCTTCCCTTTCAGATAACTGAATGTTGCCAAGCACTGGTCACCCTATACAAAATCCATTTAATTTCTGGCCAAGCCCATCAATAGAGTCGAAACTCAAGAGAACTTAGGTTCTAACCTCTAATAGTAACCTAATAGACCAAAGAAACATCAATCCTCAACAGCATTCTTGGGTTCTTCCCTAGAGAAAACCACTTTGATCTTCGAAGGGTCAACCTTTATTCCCTATTGGGAAACCTGGTGTCTAAGGAAGTGCACCTCTCATGTCTAGATCATGCACTTGTATGACTTCCCATAGATCTGGTGGTGTTGGAGGACTTCCAAAATTGTACATAGATGCTCAGTGTGATCCTCTTATGATCTTGAGTACATCATGATTTAATCGATGAAAATGACCACAAATCTATCAAGATACTGAAGAAAAATTGTGTCAATGAGTCCCATGAACACAAATGGTGTGTTCGTAATTATGAAATACATGGACACAAACTCAAAGTTCCCATACTAATGCCTGAGAGAAATCTTAGGGATGTCACCCTCCTTCAACCTCACCTCGTGATATCCAGACCACATGTTGATCATAGAGAACCAACCTGCTTTATTCAACTGGTCAAAAAAAATTCAATCTTTGTGAGGGTGTAAAGGTTCTTTATTGTCACGTGATTTAGTCTCTTATACACTATGTACTACATGAGACCCTTGTCTACCTTCTCTAGAAAAAAAACTGGAGCACCCCATGGAAACACACTTGGACCGATCAAACCCTTCTTCATCAGGTCGTCAACCTGAATCTGAAAATCTCACAACTGAAAAGTTGCCACCTGATAGGTATCCATTGAAATTGTACATTCATTGGGTTGTTAGTATATCCCTAACTCAACATCACATCAAGGGAGTAGAGACACAACCACTTTGGGGATGATTTCCAAGACTTCACTCACAATAACTAGAGCTTCCACCATCTCTGAGTCTACTGATTCCACTAAAGTCTCGACTAACAAAGAAAGACGAGGATCTACACACATGATGTCCTCCTAGAATGTCTGATCAGCTACCAAGGAATCATGTTGGCTGCTTTTATATTAGAATAAAAACCTTCTCCTGAATAAGTTGATAATGGAGTGCACAAAATTATACCATTCGATTTCAAGGATTACATCGAATGGCAGCATTTGTAGTTGAAGAAGTTACCCAGGGGACTGACGTGGCGCCATCATCAGCCTAAATCCTCAAAAAACATCAAATTGGATGTTATAACCTCCAAAAGGCATACACAACAAACGTTTCATGGAAATTCACTTTACCTCTAGAACTAAGGCATGTGCTTGACAAGGTGAAAAAATGGAGTGAAAATCTACTGAATCAAAAAAGAAACATGAAAGGGTACTAACAGAAGGATCGTACCTCAAACAACTTATGGCCCCTCTAGAAGTGCTACCTCAATGGTGTGTAACTAACCTCACCCAACCCCTGTGACCCTCGGCTATCTAGAACATCCCTGACCACGCCCTACTCGAGTTCCTTGAGGAGTTCCCTATGGAAGGCTACCTCGTGCACCGTCTGCCCTGGGTAGAGCTCGAGCTCTCTTCCCTTACGGCTGGAAGGAACTGGCTGGAAACTAAGACCGGTAAGGTGGGAACTAAACCAGCCCGCCCTCATTTTATTGCACTAGGATTGGGAACTAATTCTCTAATTTCCCACATTTGGCACATATAAAGAACCTCAGTCCTAGGGACATCGGTAAAGGGTGAGGATCAAAAGATCAGAACTAGAACTACTAAGGCCTACACCCAACTGGCCAAAACCTAGTGGCCCTAACTTTGGAGAACTAATTCTGATGATATTACACTTCGATTAACAGGTATGGTTCCCCTCTTATGACACTCCTCCAAGTGCATTCATCTATTCCACTACTTCATCCTTCTTCTGAACCTCCATGTATGTTGCTAGAATGAAGGGAGTACCAACATACTAAAGAGATGGTCAGAGTGTCTCTTTTAAACATGTTTCCCATGAATCCTCATCCAAAAATTGGTCTAAAAAAGTAGATTGTTGAACATGATTATACTTTACCTTATGGACATACTCCCTTGCTGAAGGGAGGGTAACTCCTACGTCTTTTCATCCATCATCATAGAAGAAATGTATTCCAAAAAGAACTCCATCTCAGAGTCAGCACATGAGACATCAGTCACCATCCTATCCCAGGGGTAAAGAATCCAACATTCCAAAAATTCTCCTTGCATCTAGACTAATTCTAGAGGAACGACAATTTCTATTTTAGCTTAGTGATGTGAAAGTGATCACTAGCACCTCAAGCCATCTCTCTATCTCAATTAGTAAGACACTACCCTATTACTTTCCCAGAGTCTACTGCAGGACGACATGAAGTGTCATCTACCACTGCTCATCTTCCTTCTTTCTATAGGACCTATACTAATCAATTAGATCAACCTATCGGGCCTTGAATACTCATACCACTCGTGGATGACACCTGGGTTCCATAGATGAAAAGTAATAACAAGAAACTATTAATCCCGAGTAGTGTGAAAATTTATAATTATTATTTTAACACTTTATCTATTTTAATTACCAAAACTACCAAGACACAGAAAAATATAATTCATTATGATGCATGTACCCTTCCTATGGTCTCTTCCTTGTAATTAGTGTTTCCTCTCTTGGTCGTTCTGTTGGTCCACTATCCCTACATCAGATCATGAGGGGCCCTAAAATCCCACGTCCTAGCCGGTCATCCATGGCATATTTTATGCACCAATATATCCTAACACTATTTCCCTACCATCCATTGAAATCATCACTATTCCTAATCGTGAACTCAATCTTATCTCTCTACCTTCAACATATGATACCATCCGGTCTAGACTCACCTTCTCCAAGATGATGGAAGGGATGAAAAAGGGCCCCAAAATTCCTTCCTCAAGATGAATGATAGATAATGACCCCTGAGTCCCACCATTAGTAGGACCTAGATTGGGGACTTTCTCAATGGGTATATTATATCACATAAAGGGAAAGAATTTTACTTTTTATAGAACATGATTGGGAGATAAGACAATAAATCCCAACAACACCAAAGACTAAAGGTAAAAGTAAATCCATGATTCCATTCCCACATGCATGTTCAAAAGTTAAATATTCCAAATTAGATAGAACACAAAAATAATTTACTAAATAAATGAAAATAAACATCAACTATCCTTGGCCTGAGAAAGTAAAGTCCATCACCATCCTCAAAGTCATCATGTAAACCTAAAAATATTTTTAAATACATAGGGTGTGATTATAATTATAATTAGTAGGGAAACAAAATCTACTCATTCACAAGAGATGGAAAATAATGAATCCCTTTTGAGAAAATAGAAAAACCTCATGCACCTAAAAAATTATACTAACCACACCAACCTCATAATGGAACACTCACCCATGTAATGCAAGTCAACTAATGTAATAATATAATCACATAAATATTTGGATACAGTATACCACAATTCTACTAGTTAATTTCTCATTCTGAACAATCTAACATTTTGACGCTGCTAATATTCCCACACACAATCCCAGTGCCGAAACCCGCCCACAAAAACCTGGGCCTCAAACCGCTCCCAACCATGGTCGTAGACATATGGTTCCAAATAACCACACTACTCACCTAAAGACACATGCACCACATCTCGAAGACACTTGGGAAAGAAAAACTATCATAAAAACACCTAGTCCCCTCATCCAAAACAATCCATTTCTAGAAGAATATTTAAATATTGTAATCATGAGGCCATTACAGTTTTCTCGGATTTGACCGAGTAGAATGATCACAAAGTGGTTGTGAGGAAGAATGACAGTAACCAACCATCCATCCTCCAACTGGGGTATTGGTAGAGACACCCTCCCTTAGGAAATGTAACTTTTTGTATCATTGTTCTCAACAAGGGTGGGGCGCATATAGAAATACCAAGAAACAACAATATATATATATATATGTGTGTGTGTGTGTGTAAACAAACAATCATCCCAAACCTACAGGTTTCACTTGAATAGATAACAATCCCACACTAGTACTGCTTTTACTGCTACCCCTATATGCACCACTATACAACAAAAACTTCCAAGAAAAAACCCTATCAATTTTTTTAATATTTAAATTTATTCATTTAAGGGGATTAATATTAAGTTATTATATCACAACTCGGAAAATAAAAACCCTGACCATACCAATCAATGTACAAACCCAAACTACAGTCCCACTAGACAACAACAGAAAACTGGACTTGCAGTCCCCCAGGACATCCTTATTCAACTCATGCAAACTATAATTCTCCAAGGTTACACTGTGCATACCCTCTCTTGAAACCCATCCCTATATCACCTTCCCAAAAAAACCCTATAATGTCCCATTTAATAACGATTCTATAACCACACTACAGTCCCACTGATCGATGTCAGTTTATGACTACAACATGACATAAAGGTAGATCATCTTCTCACATGCTCATCCATTCCATAATCATTCAATATCTCGGACTGAGACACCAACACACCCACCTATACCACCCCACATACAGAGCCCCCAGAACCTAGAACATAACACATTACATACCCACACCATCAAAACATGAATATTCAAATTTACCCAACATGTGTTCATTAATGTTCACATTAATATAATTGTGGTGATCACAGAACATGATTGATCTTGGGGCTTCGCTTTAATTATCCGAATGTATGTGATTAGTCATATTTCATGTTATATCAATACATTAAAACATGATAACTAAATATAACACCACTAATGTACAAGGAATAGCCACCAATGACCATTATTTTCAGAAGGCATAAACCACACCATCCATAAAAAATCAAATATAACTAAAATAAAATAGGACACCAACATCAAAAAACACCCTAAATATTATTTTTTTACACAAGTTATCTTTTAACCATATTAAATTATTGTTTATTTTTCTTTTCAAGATGATTATCTGGTCGTTTTATAAAGGGAACCATTAACATACCCACCCCACATGATGCAAAATTGAAGAGAAAAAAAATAAAATCCCTACTTGAATCGCCAATGATTGAAGTTCCATCTGGTGCCAAGAACATGGGATGGGATGACATGAAGGAAGAACTCCAAGGAAAAGCAGTATGGGAAATTATACAATAATATGACTCATCTTGGGAGGAATTCTCTAGGTGCACAAATAAAAAAATAGGAATAATGAAGAGAGGATCTTGGCATAAGAATGGGCCAGATCCTAAAAATAGAGAGACCATTTCAATGTACTTAAAATACAGATCATGGATTGACCACATGGATTAGCAGTTTCACATGTTGGAATTAATTAATATTTAATAACCCCCCTTAGAAATGTCGGTGATAGGCCTGTGTACATGTCTGATGTGATCGATTAAGATTCAATAGAGAAAATCACCTAACATAGGTGAAACTAAGAAAATGGCTAAAAATAGGAAATGAGTAACTGATGGGTGAGTCATCGGTGCCGAGCCATCGAATGGTGAGCCACCAACTCAACCTACCGACACTGAGCCACTAATGATGAGATACTGATGCCACGAACTACCGACCTAATGCCCTACTAGAACCACAACCTACTGATTCCATGTCCTACCGATGATAAGCCACCAATGATGAGCTACCGACTCTACAGCCTATCAAACCAATGACCAACCAACACCTCAACCTTCCAACACCCTGACCTATTAGTGGTGATCCATTGATGATGAGTTACTGACACCTCAACCTATAGATACCTACTCCCTCAACTCAATGATCCCAACACCCCGGACTTGCCGATGCGAATGCCCATGAATCATTGATACTCTTACATGCGAACACACAGACATGTCGATGGACTGAAATGCTGATGTACTGACAAGCCCATGCACTGATATGCCGACGCATTGACATACGGATATGAAAATAGATATTTAAAAAACTCCTGAAAATAGCCATTGTTTCTTCCCAGAAAACCCTTAAACTCTCTATTTCAGAATATAAGGGCATTGTTAATTGTCAGTTATTACATAAAATATTTCTTCATCTATTCTCTGCCACAAAAATTTCAAAAACTAAACTAGAAGGAAATAGGTCTGAAAAACCATCCCTTAAGATACCTCTCAGGAGTAATCCACCTTGTGTTGTTCTAAAGATGGAGAGATGACACCAACATACAAGGAAAAATCCTTGATATATATCTCCTAAAACACTGTAGTAACACTACCATATCACTACCTCGAGGAAACATGCAAACACCAAAAGTCACATTGTCCAGAAACATTGATTTGGAATATCATTCCTCCATGTTATGATACTATCCGCATTAGACGACATTGGCTCCCATGCACAAGTTTAATCACATCCACCTAAACATGTATTAATTAGGGATCAGGTGACCACCTCTCCATATTCATTACTTTTCACAAAAAATCATAGAACAAGAATACAACATATCATATCGAAAGGGAGTTTAAAAACCACATCATAACACAGGCACAAGGAAAATACAATACAAAATATCAGAATAGCTCTGAGGTCAAACATCACATAATAATTAGTGCACTTATTATGTAGATTCCCATGTCTTCCATAGATAAAGAACCTCAGTTCTAGGCCCCAAGGAAAAGGATGATGATTGGGAGATTATAATTGGAACTCCTGAAGCCTCTTCCCCACTGGAAAAAAATGGAAGGCCCTAAAACTAGAGACCTGCAAATGACAGGATTCCCCATAGAAAAACTCTCATGGTTTCCATCTCGTGGAAAACCTCATAGTATGTGAATCATTTCCACTACTACATTCATATTATGAACATCTATATGCATTGGTAGAGTGAAAGGAGTAACAATATACTGAAGAGATGGTCAAAGTTCCTCTTCCAACCATCTTGCATGTGACTCCTCATCCGGAAAGTTGTCCAGGGAAAAACGAAAGAGATCGTTTATCTTGATCCCTAAATCCCTTACAGACAAAATCCCCTACTGATGGGTGTGTAGCTCCTACCCCTTCTCGTCCTTCATCAGGGAGTAAAGGAATTCCACCTAGAACACCTTCTCGAAGTCATCCCATGAGACATCAGTATCCTTCATTTCCTTGAGGAATAACATCAACCACATACACACCACTCCTCACATCTGAATTAATACCATAGGAATCCTGTATTCTATCGTAGCTCATAAAAATCTAAAAATGATCACCAGCCCCTTGAGCCAGCTATCCATATCCATGTTTGACACACTGCCCTCGTACATTCCCCGAGTGTGTAGCCGGAAGGCACATAGTGTCATCTCACACTGGTCATCATTCTCATATCGATTAGTCCTCCAATAATAAACCATATCATGTTGTTGGTCCTTGATTCCTTGTACCACTCATAGATGATATTTGAGTGCAATAGCTAAAAAAGAAAACAAGAAACTCCTAATCCCGAGTACTGTAGAAATTTCATTTAAATTTTGTTTTAATGCTTTATCAATTTTAAATTACCAAAACACCAAAGAAACAAAGAAAAACTAGTCATTATGATTCCTGTACCTTTCATAGGGTCTCTAACATGTAATTATTGTAGCCACTCCTGGTCATTTATTAGGTCTAGAGCCCCTGCATTGGATCACAAAAGGCCCTAAAATCCCGTGTCCTAGCCGGTCATTCCTTTCTTATTTTATGCACCATGATTCCATATCATCATTTCCCTACCATCCATTTCGATCCTCATAATTACTAACCATAAAATTCATAATATCTCTTAAACATCAACCTTTAATACCATTCTATCATGACCCACATTCTCCAAGATGAGTGAAGGGATGACATAGTTCCTTGCCATTGCTTCCTCAAGATAAATGATAGTAAATGTCCCCCGAGCCCCACCTTCAACTGGCCCTAGAGTGGGGATTATTACCAAGGATATAGAATCTCTCATAAATGGAAGGAATTACGTTTTTTATTGAACATGATTAAGAGAAAAGATGGTAAATCCCAACAACACCAAAGACTAGAGGTAAAAGTAAATTCTAGAGTCTATTCCCACATAATAGTTAATAATTAAAACTGATGCAAAGTAAGATAAAACTCCCAAATAATGTACCAAAGAAAAGAGTCTAAATTGAAATAGAAACCATCCCATTGCCTGAGCTAGTAATGTCCAACATGGTTCTCAATGTATGCCTCGAACCCTTAAAATAGTTTTACAAATTTATGGTGGACATACATGTTAACTCCATAGGGATATTAAAGCTACTCATTCACAAGTGAGGTAACATACTAATGCCCTTGTGAGAAAATTGTAAAACCTCAAGAACATACCAATTAATACTAAAAAACCAATCCTCACCAAGGAACACTCACCCATGTAACAGAAGTCATGTAAAGTAATAATATAAGCACAACTACATTTTTGAATCCCGAACCACTTTCCCACTAGTTAGCTGCTCATTCCTAAGGATCTAACATCTTGACGGTGCCACTCATCCCACACACAGTCCCACTACTCCCTCATTCTCACAAACATTGAGGCCTCAAACCCCACATAACCATGCCTTCAGACACCGAGGCCTCAACAACCACATCTCTATTGCAAAGACACTGAGGGCTCATCCCAAAGACACTTTTGAAAGAAAACCTGGCATGAAAACACCTAGGCCCTTAATCCAAAACAAACCACATCCCAATGAATATTGGACTATGTTAAGCGTCAATAAATTAAATCTTTCATAAATATTCCCATGTGGTATGATCTCGAATAGGGTGTGGGGAAGAAAGCCAGTAACTAGCCATCCATCCTCTCTAGAAGATGTTGGGAAAGACACCCTCTCCCATGAATTTGAGATATTCGACACATAGTGTGAAAAAATGGTGGGGTGCGTATAGAAATAACAAGGAACTAATATATATATATATATATAGGTAAAAAAAGACTCAACCCCAAACTACATGTTTCACATGAATAGAAAACAAGCCCACACCAGCATTGCTTTTTGTACTACCCATATCTCAAAAACCATACTACAACCACTACCAATCATGAAACCAACCCCCTTTTTGTTCGATTGTAATTTTTTCTGGGGAATCACTTTTTATTATTTTTTCACTACTGGGAAACTAACAGCTGTAACCATACAAATCAACAAACAAAACCAAACAATAGTTTCACTACACAAAATCCCAAAACTAGACTTGAAGACCCACTACACATCTTTGTTCAACTTCTACCAACAATAATTCTTCAAGGTGACACCAATAATACCTTCCCTCAAAACCCATACCATTAGCCCTACTGCCCAGAAAATCCCCCCATGTAGTCCAACTACATAGTGAGAACATAACAATAATGCAGTCCCACTGGCTGCAATCGCTTCACGACCAAAATATGACATAAAGATAGTTCATCTGCCTACATGATTATTCATTTCAAAATTAATCAATATCTTGTACTAAGACACCGAAAACTCCATGTACCACCACACATATTGAGCCGACATAAACCAAACAAGAACACATGACACATACCCACAACAATCAAACCATGCGTATTCAAATTTAACCAATAGGGGTTCTTTAACTTACGCTTTAATATAACCGAGTTGATCACAGAAAAAGTTTGATCCCTGGACACCCCTTTATTTAACTACGTGTATGTGATTAATCAAATTTTATGTTACATCAATACATCAAAATATTACCCCCAAAAAGAACACCATCGGTGCACAAGAAAATGAAATCAACATCTATGATTCATAGAAGCCATACTACAACAAAAACGATATAAGAATCAATTATTTAAAAATAAAATTGGTGATGGAAATAAAAAACACCCTACTAATATTTTATTTATGCAAGTTATCATTAGATCATTGTAAATTTTTGTTGAATTCTATTTTGAATAAGAGTATCCAGCAATTCCATAAAAGGATCCACTTACATACCCACCTCGCATGATACATAATACAAGATAATCAAATGAAAATACCTTCTAGGATGATCAATGATCAAAGTTCCTTATTGTGCCAACAATAAGGGATGTCAAAAATTTCCTAAAGAACACTATGGATGAGCGGGATTTGATCCTACCCACGCGTATGACTCATTTTGTAAGAATGCCTCTAGGTGTACAATGATATGAAAAAAAGGATGAAGGAAGAAAGGATTTCATCTTATGAAGAGGAATGATCCTACAATTAGGGAGGCCATTTTGAAGTACATAAGATTCAGATCGTGGTTTGACCTCATGGTATAGGTGGTTTCACACAGTGGTAATATTTGAGATTTAATAATTCCCATTGGAAATGGTGGAGATTGTCCAATGGAAGGTTGTGAGTTGACAGATTAATATTTAACAGAGAGAAACACATAATTGGAGAGAAACTAGAAAAATTGGGAAAAACTGGAAATGAGTCAATGATGGGTAAGTCGCCAATGTTAATCCACCGATAGGTGAGCTACCTATGAGACCTATCGATGCTGATCCACTAACTCTGAACACTTGACTTCACATCCTACCAACCCAATGACCAACCAAAACTTTGACCTACCGACTCCACGACTTTCCGATGTTGATCCACTAACACTAATCTACTAAAGCCAGGACCTATCAGCCCAATGACCTTCCAAAGCCTCATCATACTGATTCCAAGACCTACAGATGTTGAGCCACTAAAACTGAGATACTGATGCCTTGACCTACTTACTCTAATGCCCTCAACTCACCGATGATGACGACCCGACTCACTAATGTCAACACCACTGACACACTGAAGCACATACATGCCAACACACTATCATCTCAACACACTAATATGCCAACACACTAACATGTCGACAAACTGACATGCCAACACACTCACATGCCTATGGAAAACAATAAATTTGGAAAACTCTTGATATAATCCACTGTTTCCTCCCAGAACACCCTTAAACACTCAATTTTCCCAATGGAATGTCCTAGATAAATCAAGATTATTATTAATAGACTTGTGATTATTATTATTATTATTATTATTGTATTAATCCTTAAAATAAATATAAATATTTAATTTAAAATTTCAAGGTGATGAGATGAGGGAGGCGCACCCCAATTTTTCCTACTTGATGTGTGACCCCCAATTTTCTCCATTGGTTGAGGCCCAACAAACCCATATTCTAGCTCCTATAAGAATGATTGATTTATCTAGTTCCATCATGAATGTTGTCGGTCTTGGTGAGATGAGTCCTTCACCATAAATTTCATTGTTCACATAGGCTATTTCGATCTTCGTCACCCAGTATCTGTTAGTAAAAAATCCTATATTCAATTTTAATATGGTTTATTCATATATTCCAATTCTAGGTGGTGTGGAATATGTCTCATGAACTATTGGTCTGTATTATAATGACTGCCACCAATGGTGATGTGGTTCGACTCAAGTCAGTTCAACACAATTTTTTTTGGTAAGGCAATAAAATCTATAATTGGTATCACAACACTTTAACTATGTTATTATAATTTTTTTATAGTTTTGGTTAATTAATTGGGTGTGATATAGTCTATACCACACTAATTATTGGTGTTTGTATTGTTGTTATGGTGTTCCAATACATTTTTTCTTGTTAGTGAGCATTGATGTTAATGTGTGTGTGTGCAAGTGAGTAGCAGTTTTGAGTTATGGAGCATGGATTTTCCATTCGTTGATGTAGGGTTCATAACTATTCCTATTTAAAAAATGTAGTTTTGTGATATACTTGTTTTTATAAATATGATTGCAATGTTATAATAAATTTTTTATTAGTGGGATGAGATAATTAATTTCGAATTAATTATATTCTTTGACATTGAAATTAAGATAAATCGTCAGGGGATTAATTATATGATATTTGTCACGACCCGTCCTCGGGACCCGTGCCATGACTACCCCAAGCCCACCTTCCATAGGCCAGGGGTTGCCGACTAGCACCAAAGGCATAAATCCCGACAAAAAGGGGAAGGTATTTCCTTTATAATGTAAATAAACACCACAAAGTATGCAAGCAGAAGTAAACACTAAGTAAAACTGGGCACAAAAGTAGTATGGAAAAGTAAGTGGGCCAGAATACAAACCCAAACTGAAAGTAAAGTACAACTGGAAAGAAAGTACAACAACTGAAAGTAAATCAGAAACGTCAAGCCGTCCATTGGAAGTCCCACATGAAGGGTGGGTACAGATAGCCTCCTCATCCCCTCAGGTCCAGCCGTCTACCCCGAGTACGTTCCGCCTAGTGGTCCACCTCCAGGTACTGACTTGCTCCACAAGCCTCAACCATGATCAGTGATGTCCGTCGTCTGCATCCAACACAACGTAGTGCGGGCATAGACCGTGCAAGGGTGAGTATACACTACTCAGTAGGGACCCCGAGACCCCCGAAGGACTCCCAGAATCCACAAAGGATAATACACCAAGGAAAGATAAAATCACGAAGTAACAACCAACACTACTTAGGTATATGACCATACATATAGCTAAGTCATCAATTCCTGTTCGGCTTCAATATCCGAGCCCAAGTTCGATCACGTCCGGATAGGATAGTACCACCAAATCCACACAGGATAACACGACCCAATCCACATAGGGAAGCAAGTCAATCAAATCGATGATATTGACTGAAAGTCAAGACTCATCTCACACATGTGTAATTCTTCGTAAGCTGATAGAGATGATTAGATATAGAATCTGATTCATCTATGTTGGGACCCACGTAGGATTCTAAACCAACTAAGCTGTCGGACCCACATAGGATACAGAAAAACTACTTTTCCAGACCCACGTAGGATAGCAAGAACAGAGTCATACACTACTAGACACAATTAGGATACAAGAACAGTAGTAATCATCGTCGAACCCACAGAGGATTTTAGTACGGTCTTCATCGCTGCCGAACCCACATAGGATTTCAGTGCAGTATTCATCGTCGTCGAACCCACAGAGGATTTCTGTATAGTCATCATCACTATCGAACCCATGTTGCATTTCAGTGCAGTCTTCATCACCGTAAAACCCACAGAGGAATTTAGTTCGGTCTTCATCACTGCCAAACCCACGTAGGATTTTAGTGCACTCTTCATCGTAGTCGCAGCCAGCTCTAGGGTTCCCGCACACAGCATGCTCAATTCCAGGAGGGTCCGCTCCACAAGCCAAGGGGTTCAATACATAAACTGAAACGTAGTCCGGAGTTTATGTATCCCTAGGTTTTGTCTCGACAAGAGGAACTCAACGTGACAAACGGCGTGTCAATCGGACGCCCGGTCTGAGAGTTATTGGCTTTCTCGTTCCAGGGGCCTGGTTGGTTTTTAATTCAAAATTAACCTGACCACACTCCAACTGAATCCAAACCTCGATTGGAGTATGCCAAAATGTCTATCTCACTAAGAGGAATCCAATAAAGTCGATGGCACGCCAATATGACATCTGGAGCTCATGTTATAAGGATTTCTGCTCCGCGGGACCGGTTGGTTTCGTGTTCAAACCAACCTAGACATACCCAAAGATCTCTAAAACCTTGAGTGTAATATACTGAAACGACTGACTCTTTCCCAAGATCTCCACGCAATTAACGGTGTGTTGATCGGAGGTCCGTAGCACATGATATGGAAAAAGAACAAACATGTCCGGTTTAAGGGGGTTTTGGGCCCGGACCGACTCGGCCCGAGACCCCCTTGGTCTTCCCGAACTGGGTCGACCCAAACCGGGTCCGGGTTCAGCCCGTTAGGGCTCGGCCCAGCCCAGGGGGTGTAGCCTAGCCCAACTGGTGCGGCCCAGCCTAGCACGCGAGGGCCGGCCCGGTGCGGCCGGTTGGACTGGCGCGGGCGCGCCCCAACCGACTAGCTCGGTGCTGGCCGAGCCGAGCGGAAAGGTGGGGCAGCTACCCCTGTTGATTGAAACCGCTACCCCCCAAGTTGGGACCTCTCCTTGCTAGATGAGGGTTATGAACCCTGGTATTTCCTCTGAAATGGCATGCCCGGTCCGGCCAGCCGGTGCTGCTGCCGCGGGACCGCCACGGTCCCGCCCCTCCAAGGTGCCGGTGTCCGGCAGTTCTGGACGCCCCGCCTTGCTCCGATGTGGATTTGAGACGCGGCCTTGTCTGACCGGCACGGCAAGATGGTATCGCGCCCCTCCGCCATGGTCCCGCTACGGCTACGGCCTCTTCGTGGTTCTCCGGCGCGGCGCGACGGGGCCACAACTTTATTTGGCCTCAACGGCGTGGCGCGACGGCGCCACACATCTTCACTCATTCATCATTGTTTCCATGATGTTCCATTGCACCGCACTGCCTTTTCTCGTACCACAACAAGTACAATCATCAAAGGGGGAGGAGGGTCGGCCATGTTCATGCGGTCCGACCTCATTCTGTTATTACGATAACAAGCGGCCCAATTAGAAGTCGATGAACGTCAAAGAAATAATTCATAGGAAAAAAACAATTAACCCATACCTCAAAGTGTTGATGAACGAAGGTTTGATGAGGGAAAAGGACGTCATGGAAGAAGGCTCCGTAAGGGTCAACTGCATCGCGGAGAAAAGGATCGTCAGCATCGTGGTACACGACGTTGTGTCGTCGATCTCTAGGGAACTGGCGTTCTACGTCGTCTTCTTTCGGAGGCTGGCGTTCTTCCTCATTCTTCACGTTCTCCAACGAAAAAGATAAATATTCAATGGCTTTGAGAAAATCCTCTCCCAATCCTTCTCGCACAACAAAACTAACCCTTAATGAAACAAGACATTGTCTTATTTAATTAAAACACACAAGCCAACATTCAATTTGAAATTCGAAATGAAATCCCGAATTAATTACATTGAATAACATCATCAATAAATTAATTAAGAGAGTTGACTATTCATTAAGGGGGGTGTTACACATTTAATGGGGGTTTGAGGAAGTTGAAAGGGTGGGTCTCGTGTGGGCCCCACTTCACTAATATGCTACCTAGTGGAGTTAGTATATTAGTGGGTCCCACTTTAACCACCAAGCTTAGGTTTAAACTACATACACTAGAAATAAAATTTGTAGCACAACATTTAATTTTATTCTTTACTTAACCCATTTAATTATTAACATCACCTGAGAAAGAACAACTCCGGAAAAGGTGTTCTTAAGAAATTACCGGCGTTGCGGTTTCATCGGTGCCCTCATATTTCGATTCCAATCACCAGTTCAAAAGTTAGGAAAACACGCTCTTTTGTTTACTGATCATACCCTAGCTAAACATCGGAAATTGATTTCGGGGGACACCGGGCCTCGGAATCAGGTGCTGTCAAAAACTACATCCTTGTAAAATCCCAAATAAAAATAAGAACAAATTTCCCTTGAATTTTACGAGTCTTTACATTACTCCCACCCCAGGGATTTACGTCCCGGAAAAGATACATCATAAACTAGGGGAACAAATGTGGGTACTGGGCACGCATCTGAGCCCCCTACTCCCAAGTTCTCTCCTGGAGGTTCTCGTGCTGCCATCTGATGCGCACTAGAGGTATCGACCGTCCACGTAGGACCCGCTCCTGTCGATCCTCGATCTCCACTGGGACCTCCACAAAGGTCTCCCCATTATCAATGACCAACTCCCCATGGTCGATGATATGCGTCGGGTCATGCACGTATCTCCTCAGTTGAGATACATGAAAGACGTCGTGCACCCAGTGCAACTAAGGTGGTAGATCCAGGCAATAAGCCACCTCGCCTATCCTGCTGAGTACTTGAAAAGGTCCGATGAAGCGCAGAGACAACTTGATGCCTTGGCCAAATCTCCATAATCCCCGTCGAGGTGAGACCCGCAAGAAGACGTGGTCGCCATCCTCGAACTCTAGTGGTCTCCGCCTCCTGTCAGCATAAGACTTCTGTCAGCTCTCACCTGTTGTCATCCACTCCTGGATGACCTAGACCTTCTCCATCATGGACTGGACCATCTCTGGTCCCACAAGTACAGAATCCCCAGGCTCTGTCTAGCACAGAGGTGATATGCAAAGTTGGCCGTACAATGCCTCGTATGGAGCCATCCCGATGGTGGAGTGGTAGCTATTGTTGTACGCGAACTACACTAAGGGTAGATGGTCCTCCAAGCATCAACCAAAGTCTAGGAAACATGAACAGACTATATCCTCAAGAGTATGAATGGTCCTCTCCGTCTGACCATCCGTCTGAGGGTGAAAGACGGTGCTCAGATGTAGCTGTGTCCCAAATGCCTCTTGTAACCCCTTCCATAGTCGGGAAGTAAATTTAGCGTCTCTATCGGAGACGATATATTATGGAACACCATGATGCCTTACGATCTCCTGAACAAAAAGGCGTCCCATGGACTCAACTGAGCCCTACTCTCTGATGGGTAAGAATTGAGCCGAATTGGTTAGTCGGTTGACAATCACCCTAATGGAGTCGTGGCCTCTAGAAGTACATGGAATACCAGTCACGAAATCCATAGATATCTCATCCCACTTCCACTTCGGGACCGCCAAGGGATGTACCAAGCCTCCTGGTACCTGGTGCTCCGCCTTCACCTACTGACAGGTGAGGCATCGAGAAACTAACTCAGCTACAACCTTCTTCATACCCGGCCACCCGTGCTGCCGTCTGAGATCCTGGTACATCTTCGCAACTCCTAGACATACCGCTAAAGGGGATGTGTGAAACTCCCTCAGCACCTCCTCCTGTAAAGCAGCGGGTACCATTGTATGTCCTTTTAAAAGGACGACGTGCTCTCCCCCAACAGAGAATCCATCTGGTTCCTATCATGAGGATATCCGTACATGCCGCATCTTACAGTCAACGTCCCCACGCTGTACCTCTCTTACCCGCTGAAGAAGTGGAGGAGTGAGTGTGAGTGACTGAAGAAAGGTTACTCCATCTATATCCACGAAGGATATTTGCAAAGTGGCTAGATGCTTCGTTGACTCCCCGAGTAGCTGAATGCATGTCCTCCTACTGAGGGATCAGCTACTACGTTCCCCTTTCCAGGAGTATAGACTATCTCAAAGTCCTAGACCTGGAGGAACTCGATCCATCGCCGCGGTCTCAAATTCAGGTCCTTCTACGAGAAGATGTACCTGAGACTCTGGTTGTCAGAGTAGACTGTAAAACGCTCGCCCATCAGATAGTGTCGCCACATCTTCAGAGTGAAGACCACTACTACTAACTTTAGGTAATGGGTAGTGTATTCATGCTCATTCTGCCTCCAATGATGTGATCCATAGGCGATCACGGCCCGCTCGTGCATCAGGAAACATCCGAGTCTGGTCTCTGATTCATCGCAGTAGACTACGTACCCTACTCCCTCCTCTGGTAGCATCAAGATAGGTGCGCTGGTCAGTCTCTGTCTCAGCTCCTTGAAGCTCTCCTGACATCTGTCCGACCACATGAAGGGTTTCCCCTTCATCCATAACGTTATGAAAAGCCTCAACGATTTCGCCTTTACCGAAAAGAAAAATCTGGTCCCATCCCCTGGATGAACCACATTCTTTGCCGAATACAGTCAATCTCGTCATGATCAGTTAATTCATTCCATGGATGATGTCATAAGGCCTTGAAAATACTACCAAGAGATCCAATCGTTACTCTCGCCTCCAATGGTTGAGTCACACTGTCGGGATCAGTGTGTGGTCACTAGGTCTCCTCCAGTAGGAATCTCATATGTTAGGGTCAAGTCAATAGTTTTTTAATTGAAACCTCTTAGTATTAACATACAAAAGACAAGAAATCAAAAATCACTATTTCAAGTGTCTTTTATTACTGCAACTCAAAGTACAAGGACACAAAGCAACACAAAAAATGAAGCTAGAGGCATTATAGGCAATGGCCTCAATGGCTGGAGCTAGTCCCGCACTTGTCCACCCTCTTCCGGAGATCCATGATCATAAGCTTCAGTTGCATGATGTTGTTCTCTTCCTTGTGGTCGGGATGGACCTCTTGGTGGTGGTGGGGGTAGAGCCTCAAGAGTTCGTCCTCCTCCTGCTGCTCGACCATATCCTCAGCCTCCTCCAACTGCTCACTGCGGACCTCCATGGTCGAACCTCTACCTCTGCCTGGGTGGTCCCTCAACCATCTGCTACCCCTCTGCATGGCGGGTCGGGCAGTCACAAGCCATGTGGCCCTGCCCACCGCATGTGTAGCACTGTCTACTACTCGGAAGGCTGGTTCTGTGCCGTGTGCCCCGCACCTCTGAGCCAGTGTCCTGAGGTCGTCCGCCTTATGTTCTGGTCTTCCTGGACCACTGTGACATCCGTCGACTGCCAGCTGCAAATGACTCTGCTACGTGCCGCCCTGTGGTAGGCCTCGTTGATGACATAGGCTCAGTAAGAAAGCTCTCCAAAAGAAGGGCTCGCTCCAGTACTCCTCCTGCGTCGGAATGCTGATGAAGATCATCGATGCCCTGATATCATGTCTCAGTCCCTACTCGAAGGTCCATGCCTAGAAGAATGGGTCCCATACCATTTCCATTGAATAGCATGAGAGGTCGGTAAATCTCATCGAGTATTGGGCAACCGTCATGCTGCCATACCGCAGCTGTATAAGCTCCAGGATGCGCACCGCATGGAGGGTGGATGGGATGAACTCTGATTGAAAGAGGCTCTCAAAGTCCGTCCAGAGGAGAGATTCCTTTTCGTGCACCTGGAGAATCAAGCTCTACCACCTGCTTTCTTTCGCGTGTAAGAGGCTCACTCCGAGGATCACCATGAGGTCAGCTGGTGTCCCTAGTAACCTGAAAACTTGTACAACCGCCTCCAGCCAATCCTCAGCTGCCTGAGGGTCCATCTCCCCATGGAACCTGGGCGGTTTCTGATGCTGAAACTCGCGCAGTGCACTAAGGAAACGTGCACTATCAGTGGCTGGAGCTAGTAGTATCGCTGGCTCAGCGGGTAGAGGTACCGCCGGTGCCTCCGCTGAAAAAGGGCCCTACACCGAGGCCTCGTCGCTCAGTGGGCTATCACACGCACAAAACTCGGAACCCTAGCTGGCTGCTATCGTGGGGCCATCCTGAAATGAAACATGTGTGCCATGGTCAAACAGTATACCTGGTGAGTTGACACAAAGTAATCAAAATGAAAACTTTTGAAACACACATGCAATCAATGTTTTCATGCATTGAGTCGGAAATCAGAAGTCAGGGTTCTGGTGTATAGATACGTCGGTTTCCGCACCAACACTGGAATCCCTGGACTGATAACCACACTCAATACCCTTAACATTATTTCTTCACATAGAAGAAATATCATAGTCCTGAGTTCTGCGGTAGAACTGAACCCCTCTGATACCAATTTGTCACGACGTGTCCTCGGGACCCGTGCCGTGACTACTTGAATCCCACCTTCCATAGGCTAGGGGCTGGTGACCAGCACCAAAGGCGTAAATCCCAAAAAAGGGGAAGGCATTGACTTTATACAGTAAATAAACACCAAAAAGTAAGTAAGAAGAAGTAAACACTAAGTAAAACTGGGTACAAAAGTAGTGTGAAAAAGTAAGTGGGCCAGAATAAAAACCCAAACTGAAAGTAAAGTACAACTGGAAAGAAAGTACAACAACTGAAAGTAAAGCAGCTATGTCGAGCCATCCACTGGAAGTCCCACTTGAAGGGTGGGTACATATAACCTCCTCATCCCCTCAGGTCCAGCCATCCGCTCCGTGTACGTTTCGCCCAGTGGTCCACCTCCAGGTACTGACTTGCTCCACAAGCTTCAACCATGATCATCGTTGTCCGTCGTCTGCATCCAATACAACGTAGTGAGGTCATAGCCCATGCATGGGTGAGTATACGATACTCAGTAGGGACCCCAAGACCCCCAAAGGTCTCCCAGAATCCACAAAGGATAATACACAAAGGAAAGATACAATCACGAAGTAAACACCAACACTACCTAGGTATATTCCCATACATATATCTAATTCATCAATTCCCATTCGGCTTCAACATCCAAGCCCAAGTTCGATCACATCCGCATAGGATAGTATAACCAAATACACATAGGATAACAAGACCCAATCACAATAGGGAATCAAGTCGATCATATCGAAGATATTGATTGAAAGTCATGACTCATCTCACACAATTATACATCATTGTAAGGTGATAGAGATGATCAGATATAGCCACTGATTCATCTATGCTGGGTCCCACAAATGATTCTAAACCAGCTAAGCTGTCAGACCCACATAGGATACAGACTAGCTACTCTACCAGACCCACGTAGGATAGCAAGAATAGAGTCAAACACTGCCAGACCCACGTAGGATACAAGAACAGTAGTCATTTCCATTGAACCCACATGGGATTTCATTATGGTCTTCATCGCTGCCGAACCCATGTAAGATTTCAGTGCAGTCTTTATCGCCATCGAACCCACATAGGATTTCAGTACAGTCTTCATCGTTGCTGAACCCAAGTGGGATTTCAATGCAGTTTTCATTGTCGTCGAACCCATAGAGGATTTCAGTACGGTCTTCATCGCTGACGAACCCAGGTAGGATTTCAGTGCAGTCTTCATCGTAGTCGTAGCCAGCTCTAGGGTTCCCGCACACAGCATGCTCGATTCCTGGAGGGTCCTCTCCATGAGCCAAGGTTGTTGATACATCAACTGACAATTATTCCAGATTTTAGGTATCCCAAGGTTCCATCTCGACACGAGGAACTCAACGTGACAGACAGCGCGTCAATCGGATGCTCGGTCTGAGAGTTATTGGCTTTCTCGTTCCAGGGGCTTGGTTGGTTTTTAAGTCAAAACCAACCCGACCGCACTCCAACTGCGTCGAAACCTCGAGCGGAGTAATCCAAAAGGTTTGTTTCATTAAGAGGAGTCCAACAAAGTCGACGAAACGTCAATCAGACATTCGGAACTCATGTTTTAAGAATTTCCGCTCTGAGGGCCTGGTTGGTTTCGTGTTTGAACCAACCCGACCATACCCAATGTTCTCTAAAACCTTGAGTGTAATATACCAAAACTACCGTCTCACTCGATGGATCTCCACGCAACTGAAGGTGCGTCGATCGGAGGTCCGTAGCCCAAGATATGGGCAAAAGAACGAACATGTCCGGTTTTAGGGGGTTTGGGCCCGACCCGACCCGACCCGAGACCCCCTAGGTCGGCCCGAACCGGGTCGACCCGAACCAGGTCCAGGTCCTACCCATTAGGGAGCGACCTTGCCTAGTAGGCGCAGCCCGGCCCAAAAGGCATGACCCGGGCCAGCCGGCGTGGTGTGACCCAGCCTGGGAGGCCCGGCCCGGTGCAATAGGTTGGCCTGGCACAGGCGCGCCACAAATGGCCAGCTCGGTGCTGGCCGAGCCGAGCGGAAAGGGGGGGGGGGGGAGGCGACTGCCCCCCTTGTTTGAAATGGTGGCCCCCACGTGCTGGCCGCTCATTGCTAGATGGGGGTTACGACCCCCGGTATTTCCTCCGAAACGGCCGGCCCGGTCCGGCCGGTCGGTTCTGCCGCCGCGGGACCGCCGCGGTCCCACCCCTCCGAGGTGTCGGTGGCCGGCGGTTCTGGCCGCCCCTCTTTTCTCCGCCATGGCATTGAGCCACGTCATTGTCCGACCGGCGCGGCGCGACTATGCCACGCCCCTCCGTCGTGGCCTCTTTGTGGTTCTTCAGCACGGCTCGACGACACTGTGACTTTATTCGACCTCAATGGCACGGCGCAACGGCGCCGCACTTCTTCGCCCGTTCTTCATTATTTTCATGCGGTGCCATTTCACCGCACATCCTTTGCTCGTACCACAACAAGTACAATCATCAAAGGGGGAGGATGGTCGGTCGGGTTCATGTGGTCTGACCTCCTCCCTTTATTACGATAACATGCGACACAAATAGAAGTCGATGAACGACAATGAAATAATTCACGGGCAAAAACAATTAACCCCTACCTCAAAGTGTTGATGAACGATGGTTTGAAGCGGGAAAAGGAATTTTTGGAAGAAGGCTCTGTAAGCGTCGTCGACGTCGCGAAGAAGAGTATCGTCAACGTCGTGTTACACGGCGTCACATCGTCAACCTCCGGGGAACTAGAGTTCTTCGGCATCTTCCGTCGGAGGCCGACGTTCTTCCTCGTTCTTCGTGTTCTCCAATGAAGAAAATGAAGATTCTAGGGCTTTGAGAAAATCCTCTCCCAATCCTTCTGTCTCAACAAAACTAACCCTTAATGAAATAAGACTTTGTCTAATTTAATTAAAACACAAAATCCAATGTTCAATTTGAAATTCAAAATGAATTCCCGAATTAATTACATTGAATAACTTAATCATGTAATTAATTAAGAGAGTTGAATTTTCATTAAAGGGGGGGGGGGTGTTACAAATTTAATGGGAGTTTGAGGAAGTTGAAAGGGTGGGGCTCGTGTGGGCCCCACATCACTAATATCCTACCTAGTGGAGATAGGATATTAGTGGGTCCCACTCCAACCACCAAGATAAGGTTTAAACTACCTAGAATAGAAATAAAATTTGTAGCACACCATTTTATTTTATTCTTTAGTTAACCCATTTAATTAATAACCTCACCTAAGAAAACAAAACTCTGGAAAAGGTGTTCCCATGTAATTACCGGCGTTGCGGTTTCATTGGTGCCTTCAGATTTCGATTACGATCACCGGTTCAAAAGTTAGGAAAACCCACTCGTTCGTTTACTGAATGTACCCAAGCTAAACATCGAAAATTTATTCCGGGAACACCTTGCCTCAAAATCAAGTGTCGTTAGAAACTGCATCCTTGTAAAATCCCAAATAAAATTAAGAAAACATTTCCCGATATTTTTAAGGGTCTTCACAATATTTAATTGAGAAAGATAATATACTTAATTATGAACTAATTAATTCACTTGAGATAATAAATAATCAGGGGATTAATTACGAGCTATTAAATTGGTTAAGATCCGATAATTATTTTTTAATTAATTATGTGCTTCAGGATAAAATTAACTGGGGATTAATTATGAGATATTAAATTGGTTATGGTGAGATAATTAATTCTAAATTGATTATTTTCTTCATGATGATAATTACTCAGGGAAATAATTAAGTGATATTAAGTAGTTTATATTGATATTATTAATTATGAATTAATTATGTGTGATGATATTTTAATATAGATAAATAATCGGGGGACGAATTATGATATTCAAATTTGGGGATAAGATGAGATAATTAACTTGGGAAATAATTATGTGATATACAACTAGATTCCCAGAAATAATTAATTGATGATTTAATTATGTGTTATAAACATGGTTTTCACTATAATAGTTTATTGTTGAATTAACTAGGGTCATTATTGAGATGAGGTAATTTTTTAGTAAAATAAATAACTTGTTGTGATTAACTAATTGCTGAATTATTCTTGAGAATGATTATGATAATTAATTGATGATTTAATTATATCATAACCAGTGAATGGTAACATGGACATTCATGGGTGGAGAAGTATGGAAAATTCACATAGACATGGAAGGGTTCAAGAGTGTGGATTGATAACAGGGACATTCATGGTGTGTGAGTATAGAATGGTAACATGGAAAGTCATGGTTCTGTTATTAGGAAATAGTAACATGGTTATTCATGGGTGTGTGAATATGTATTTCTAACATGTAAATTCATGGGTGCATGAGTATGGAATTGTAACATGGACATTCATGGGTGCGTGAGTATGGAATGGTATCATAGAAATTTGTGGTGCGTGATTATGGAATGGAAACATGGAAATCCAAGTGTTCCTGAGTATGGAATGGTAACATGGACATTCGTGGGTGCTTGAGCATGGAATGATAACTTATAAATTCATGTGTGAGTAATATAATGATAACATCATTCAAATGGGTTAAAAATAAGAATGGTAACATCCCCATTCGTTTGTTCGGATCAACAATGAATAATAAATAATGAGATAAATAGTTCATTATACATTATATATATATATATATTGTTCCTATTGAAACTCTCAATCCAGATATATATTAAAGTTGGTATTATCGTCAGGTGACCCTTTGGAACCTAGATGGTTTGTTGGTTATTATATCTACTCATTTATTTATTCCAAATACATGCACATAGTTTGATTTTGTTGTATTTTCTGGATTGAGTTATAAATCAGTGGTCCCAGCCTACTATGTTTTATATCTCACACCATATTTAGGGCGCCATTATATTGGGGGTACCTGAGTAGACTCTACCTATTTACAGGACCTTGGACATTTCTTGTTGATGTTTTCTTGTACCTAGGAGTTATGAGAAAAGGGAAGACCAGAAAATCGAGATGCTCGATGGTATTTCCATTAGGGTTTTGGGACTTTTTTGTATTTTTGGTACTATGATGTAATGTTGGATAATTTGTTTACTACTTTCAGATATGTACCACCATGACATGTATACTTTTTATAAACTGGCATTGGAAATTTTATTTGTTGAGTTGATATTAAAATTGGCTTCTACAACATTAGTAATTTTATTATACTGCATTTGTTGTTACCATCTATTTATATATTGTTATACTATTGTGAAAACTTTGATATGAGGGTATAGTCTCCCCATAGACTATACATACACCCTATCTGCATTTTAGTAGCCTCTGGTGTATGGGGAGGTGTACTTGAGGTCATGTGGTGATCGGTCCGGCTACTCCTTCGATGGTAAGACATGTCGCGGACCTGGTTTGATGATGTACTATTTATTTATTACTTTTGATAATGTTGAATGAAATATTTGATTAAATTTTTTATTGCAGGAATGGGAGGATTAATTATGAATTAATTTTATGTATTGAGGTTTTAAAATAGATAATCAATCGGGTGGTTAATTATGTGTAATTATTATGGTTAAGATGATATATTTAATTATGAATTAATTATGTTCAATGAGATAATAATCACCAGGGAATTAATTATTAGATTTAAATTGGTTATGATGAGATAATTAACTATGAATTGATTTTTTTATTTGAGGTTTTAAGATAGATAATTAATGAAGATATTATTTATGATTAATTAATTTGTTTTATATGAGATAATAAATTATCAATTAATTATGTTCTTCAAGATAATAATTATTATGAGATTAATTATGAGATATTAAATTGGCTCTAATGATATAATTAATTATCAATTAATTATATGATTTGAGGTAATAATTACCAGGGGATTAATTATGATATATTAAATAGGTTAATTTGAGATAAGTAATTATGAATTCATTATGTGTTATGATATTTCAATATATAGAATTCATTAAGGGATTAATTATAAAAATTTTATTTAGAGAAAATCTAAAAAAATTAGTTGTGAATTAATGACCTGATCCGGATATGGTTTCCTAGATATAGTTACATTATGAATTAATTATGTCGTATTGTGATGGTTACCTTATGACTAGTTATTTGTTGAATTAATTAATGTAATTGATGTGATTAGTTAATTATTTAATTAACATGAGTAATTTTTGGGGTAAGATAATTGTTGAGATAACTAAATTAATAGTTGTGTGTATCTAATTTTTGAATTTGTAATAAGATTGAAAATGATAATTAATTTATGAATTAATATTATCACGAAGCTGTGAATGGTAACATTGAAATTATTTGGTCTATAAGTACTGAACAATAAAAATTATGTTCATGGGTGTGTTTGTATGGAATGGTAACATGGACATTCATGGGTGGGAGAGTATAGAATGCTAACATGGACTTTCAATGTGCATGAATATGGAATGGTAAAATTGATATTCCTGGTTTCCAGATTATGTAATGATAACATGGACATTCATGGGTGTGTGAGTATAGAATGGTAACATGGACAGGAATGGTGTATGAGTATGGAGTGGTAACATGGACATTCATGGGTGAGTGATTTTGTAATGGTAAAATTAACATTCGTCGGTGGGTGAGAATGGAATGATAATTTGAAATTCAATTGTTCTTGAGTTATGGAAAGTTAACGTCACTCAAAATGGGTGAAATATAAGAATGGTTACAGGTTCATTTATATTGTATGGATATGATAATAATATTAAATATGTGGTAAATAGTTCACTATCCATTATTTATATATCTATTTTTATTGTTCAAACTCTTATTCTGACTACGAGCCGAAGGTGGAATCATCGTTAGGTGTCCCTTTGGAACCGGGATGGGTTGTTGGTTATTTATTAAAGACTATTATTTTATTGATATATTTGGACACTCTTTCATTTTAATGTGTTTTCTAGATTGAGCTGGACACCAGTGGTCACAGCCTACTGATATTTATATCCCTAACCCAATTTGGAATACCTTTCTATAAGGGTACCTGAGATGACACTAATTGTTTATAAGACCGTGGACATTACTTATTGTTGTTTTCTTATACCTGCGTGTTAGGAGAAAAGGGCAGAGTAGGAGATCAGGATGCTCATGGAGATCTCCCTTTGGGCTTTGGTACATTCCATTATTTCTATAATGATATGTAAAGCATGCTGATTTTTTACATTTATCTGATATATACCACTATGACATGCATACATTGTATAATATGGTATTATACATATTCGTTATTGATTAGAATTTACAATTTACTTCTACATCATTAGTTATTGGTTTATAATTATTCTATTGTAGTCAAATTTTTTTATATATTTATAATACTGTGAAAACTCTAATATGAAGTTAAAATCTTCCGACTAATTATCCTTACTCCCTCACTTCTAATTGGTAGATCTTCGAATATAGGGAGGAATGGTTGATGTCATGTGGTGACTGGTCCAGATATTGATTTGATGGTAAGCTGGGACATGAATTTAAAATGTGTTATAAGGGGGTAGGTTTTTTTATTTATTTTTTCCTTTGTCATTATATTTTGGGATGGAAGACATGAGACATGGAATGTGATGGAACTTGGTTAATCATCATTCCTGGGAATAATCACCCCATGTATAGGGAATAACCAAGTGGAAAGGGATATGAATTGATGTTTATTCAGTAAGAGGTTAGAGTTGATATGATTTCACTATGAATGACTAGTGTATTTTCTACATCTTATTTGTTTTTTAGAATTTTTGAAATTTTTAGTGGCCTAATATGGATAGGAAGTTACATTACATTTATCTTTATAGGCACATAAATATTCACATTCTATGTGTATAACATTCCATGTAGTTGCATTTTTATTATGCCTCATAATTTTTATTTTGTTACCTAGATGGAATTCCATGTTTCGATATTCTTTATCATGCGTCTTTAGATATCATGAATCAATGATAGTTTTAAATGGGACACATTATTGATTTTCATATGGCCACACATATCACATGTGGGGTTTCTTTTTGTATAATCCTGATTAAATAAATGGGACCCTTAGAGGTTGTCTTTTGATTAAATTAATTTATATGGTTAGAGGAATGTTTAAAATGAAATTATACTGAATGATAGATGTTTGAAGTGGACGTTTGTAATAGCATGACTATTTTTACAGCGGGGCACTGATTGAAAACTAAGTACCTCATTCTGAAATAATACTTGTGTATTTGTTAAAAATTTATTCAAATAGTTAAAAGAATAAAATTAATTAATTAAATGGATAAAATAAATAGGGTATTTTAATCTTACTGGATTATATTTTGTGTGACCAATAGATAGGTTTTATTAGTATGATTTGTAAGGGACTAGACCATGTTAGGTAGCACCCATAAAGATGAGACATCTTGTTTCCTCTATCATCTTTTTTACATAGATACCATATGGGTGTTGTTATTCCGAGTAGGAATTTATAGTTTTATAGAATTACATCCATGTTTGGATGGGTGTTCATTGTGTCTTGATTCTTGATATGGGAATAAGAGTTGGTTAATTCATTGTTCAGCAGGTTAAACATGCCTTGGGCATGGTCATCCAATATTTATTTCCTTGGGTAAACTCTGTTGTGGAGTGTATGGGGCATTAAGGTAAGTTAATCCAACTTCCCGGGAAGACTTTGGGGGCTCGTCTATTTTGAAATGATGATTAGTTTAAATTTATGATTTCATGCGTGATGATTGTGCAAGGATCTTTGTTCGTGGAACATCACATATCTGTTTAAGGTGTTTCTGAAATAGAACAAGTTATAGAAACTTGTATTTTCAGAGCACAACATGGACACACTTATGGTGGGATGTGTTACATTAGTTATGTTAAACATATTGGTGCTTTAGGAGCAGCATGAAATGATATTATTGGCACTATGCACAACTTTTTATGGAAACAATGTATGTTTTTATAAGTATTTAAACAGTAATATTTGAATGAACATGAATTCCCTGGGTGAAATAGGCATAAATTTTTGGTTGATGATGCATCGACAGGTGATTTCGAGATTTGAAAAAAGACTTAACTCATGATAGTTTGTTTAGCCTTCATACTAACCTGGGTTTACACAAAATCTTCTATTCTGATTGAGATGATGTTATCCCCTATCTTGACCTCATTACCGAGTCACTGAGATATCTTTATTCTTACAACATTATAATGTTTTAAATGACATTGGTCTTGATAAGTGGTCTTTATCTGGGTTGTATGTGGGATGCATATTTCTCTGTGATACACATTTTTTCATGTGGGGGAATGATAACTTTAAAGTATTCTTATAATGTATTGGCTTGGGAAGGTCACTTGGAAATGGGTAGGACTATCATATACATGAAATAGGTGTTGAAATTGATTTAAAGGCATGCTTCTAATTTAACGATGGGTATGGATTTCATGGGTTGGTGATGTATTTCAATGAAAGAGATTTGGTTTCGGGTTCTATAATGTTCTATGGTGAATTGGTAATTTGGGAATGAAACACAAGCACTCAAATGAGGATACATGACCATGGTGGGCTTGTTAATGTTGTAGTAATTCCCGATGGATTCTCAGAGACGATAGGTTTTTAAGGTGGGTTGTTTGTAGAGTCTTGTGTTTTTTTGACTATGCAAAAATATAAATGTTTTTTATCTTTTTTCCATTATATGTATTTTTTTAAATCCATGCTTCAGAAATAATTTCCCAAAGTTGGGATCTTTTAATGTGTTGATAACGAGCTTTGGTAATGGATTGACGAGTTTCCAGGATGGGAAGATGTGATTCAGGTGTACTGGACTAGGCAGCGATGTTCAGATAGGCTGCACATTGTCAGGCAAACTATTAGGGTCAGACATGCATAATAAAGTAGAAGTCTAGTAGTGGATGTACGTTTTTCACATAGACTTTCAAACTATGAAGGTAAAACCATGAGGTTTAGCGAGTTTTGAGTTTACGGTTAAATTAATTTAATTAAATTCAAGGTTGAAAGGAATTTAACTAAATGAGTTGTTGGTATTTTTTCTTAATTAAATTATAGTTTAGGGAATTTTATTAAATGACATTGAGATGGAGAATTTATTTAATTAAATTATGATGAGATTAATTTAATAAAATGACCCCAAAATGAATATTTGGGGTTTCATTTAAATAAATTCATGTTACAGAGGAATTTAGTTAATTAATGTAAAAAGGATTATTTATTCAATTAAATTAAAGGTTTAAAAAAATATTATTAGTTATTTTAAATTGATGGATACTATTTTATTAAACTGACGATGACAGAATTTAATTAAATAATGTTTATGAGTAGGATTTTTTTATTTAATTATATTGTGTTCAAGTAATTAAATAAAATTACATAATTGTAGAAAATATTCAATTAATTTCAGTTGGAACTAATTTAATTAAATTTTGATTTATGAGGTGTCAGGTTTTTTAATTAAATTATTCTAATATAATTTAATTAAATAATAATGAGTTGGAAGTTTTATTTAATTAAATTTGGTGGGAAATGTGTATAATTAAATGATGTGTTAAATGTGCAGTTGGGGTCCTATCTAATTATGTTCAAGGATAAGATGAATTTATTTATTGGAGAAAAACATTGGTTTTACATAATTAAATTATGTTGAAAGATTTTAATTCAATAATGATATTTTTGGAGAATTTATTTAATTAAATTTGTTGGAGAATAATTTCCTTAAATGAAGTGTTAAATGTGATGTTGGGGTTTTTTAATTTAATTCATGCAAAATAGTGGTATTATTTAAATAAATAGTGTATAGAGAATTTAACTAATTAATGATGTGTTAGATAATTAATTTAACTAAATTTATTGGAGATGAATTTAATTTAATTATGTTTTAAATGTGGAGTTGGGGTTTTATATAATTAATTTTATGGTTAAGATGAATTTAATTATTGGATGAAAAATGGGTGTTTTATTTAATAAAATAGTGGAAAGAATATTTAATTAAATAATGATGTGTAGGATAATTAATTTAATTAAATTAATTGGAGAAAATATTTATTAAATGACATGTCAAATGTGGAGTTGGGGTTTTATGTAACTAAATTCAAGGTTAAGATTAATTTAATTATTTGACGAATAATGAGGGTTTTAATTAGTTAAATTTGGTGTAGATAATTAAATTAAAAAAATGAATTCTTAGACAATTGATTTAAATAAATTATTTAGAGAAGAATTTAATTTAATGATTTGTTAAATGTGGTGTTGGGGTTCTATCTAATTAAATTCAAGGTTAAGATGAATTTATTTATTTTATAAGAAATGGTGGTATTATTTAATTTAATTGTGTGAGAAAATTTTATTCCATAATGATGATTTAGAGAATTTTTTTTAATTTAATTATTTTAAAATGAATTTAATCGAATGAGGTGCAAATGGGGAGTATGGGGTTTATCATAGATGTATTTTTATTAAATGATAATAATATTAATAATAAACGGGAATTATTATTATAATATTAATAAATAAAATTTTTATTAAGATAATAAAGAGGGAGAGATGCATGACCTGGGTGAGGCGCGACCCCTGGCTCTCGGATGGGTAGTGCACCACCCATCCTTCCAACTCCCTCTTTATTGCCAGATCATGGTGGTATCTTAACAGAAGATCTCCTTCATGGCAGGGTGATTCATTCTCTATGCATTTTTCATTAACATAGGTTGTTTCTAATCTCTATCACCCACGACGTACCAATGGTGCAACACCCATGTGTGGCGCACCACCCCTCCCCCCATCTCCACTTCACGCAACTATCACCCTCTGGTTCCTTCATGAATGTTGTTCGTCTCAGGGAGGTGACTCTGTATCCATGTGTTTATTTCATCACATCAGTCGTCTTTACTCTCCTACACAAAATATCAATGAGGCCAAAAACTCAAGGTCTAGTATTGATTCATGTTATTCATTTCATCCAATTCTAGGTGGTGAAGATAATGTCTCAAGACCCGTTGGTCTGTATTTCGATGAGATCCACTGAAGGCGAGATGACTCGGTTTGATTTAGTTCGACATCTTCATATTTGGGTAGGGTTATATAACTGATAAATGGGTTTTCACTACATGAATTAATTTCTTATGGTGGAAATGGGTTGCAGTTGATTATATTTTATGTGCATTGGTCCCTACCACTATAATTGTGAGTGCCAGTTGTGGTTGTTAGGTGTGGAAATAAATTCCAAGTTCGCATGCATATTAATGTGTATGTGTGTTTGTGCGAGATGGTTTTTTTTTGATTTTGGAAGCTTTGGATTGATCTAATTCATTGAGGTGGGGTTCTAAACATTTGTTAATTTATAAAATGCAGTTTTGTTTATTTATTACTTTTGATAAAGTTGACTAAAATTCTTGATTAGATTGTTTATTAGTGATATGAGATGAATAATTATGAATTAATTATGAATTAATTTAATGATTTGAGGTTGTAAAATAAATAAATAATTTATTGGTTAATTATTAGTATTTAATTTGGTTAATATATGATAATTAATTATGAATAAATTATGTTCTTTGAGATGAAAACTATCAGAGGATTAATTATGAAATATAAAATTGGTTATAATGAGATAATTAATTAATAATTATTACTATACTTTTAGGTTGAAAAATATTTAATTAATCATTTGATTAATAACAAATGATTAATTTGGATAATATGATATATTTAATTATAAATTAATTATGTTCTTTGACATAATAATTATATGTGAATTAATTATGAGATATTTAATTGGTTGAGATGAGGTAATTAAATTTTAATTAATATGTGCTTTGATATAATAATTATTATGTGATTAATTATGAGATATTAAAATGGTTATGTGGATATAATTAATTACAAATTAATAATGTGTTATGAAATTGTAATACAGTTAATAAATAGGGGGATTAATTGTTAGATTTTGATTTGGAGATAAGCTTAAATAATTAATTTGTGAATTAATTATTTGATATCGAGATGGTTTCTTGGATAAAATTAATTTAGGAATTAATAATGCAGTGTAGACATGGATACCCTATGACTAGTGAATTTTAGAATTTACTAGATTAATTATTGTGATAAGATAGTTGTTAAATTAACTAGAGTAATTTTTGTGATTAGTTATTGATGAGTAAACAAATATACATATTGTGTTTATCAAATTTTATAATTATTAATGGGATTGATAATGATAACTAATTAATGAATTAATTATATCATGTACTGGGGAATGGTAACATTGGCATTCATGGGTGAGTGAGTATGGAATGGTAACATGAACATTCATGGGTGAGTGAGTATGGAATGGTAACATGGACATTCATGGCTTCCTGAGTATTGAATGGAAACATGGTAATTTTTGGTGCGTGGGTATGGAATGGTAACATGCACATTCTTGGGTGCATGAGTATGGAATGGTAACATGGACATTCATGGGTGCATTATTATGGAATGGTAACATGGAAATTCATGGTTCCTAAGTATGGGATGGTAACATATGAATTCATGGGTTCGTGAGTATGGAATGGTAAAATGGACATTTGTGAGTGTGTGAGCATGGATTGATAACTTGGAAATTCATGAGTGTGAGAGTTATGGAATGATAACGTCATTCAAATGGTTGAAATATATGAATGGTAACATGATAATTTATTTTGTGTTTGAACAGAGAATATTAATCATTTTGATAAATAGTTCCTTATAGATTATATGTATCTATATTTATTTATTTATATTGTGTTTGGACTATTATTCCGGGTTTTAGTCAAAGAAAGTGTCACCGGCAGGTGTCCTTTGGAACCTGGACTAGATGTTGGTTATTTATTAAATTATGTAATTTCTATGACATACATTCAAGATATTTAATATTATTTCATTGTCTAGATTGTGATAGAAACTAGTGGTATCTGCCTAATGATATTTATATCTCAATCTTTATTCAGGCCTCCATTGCACTTGGGTACTTGAGTATACTCAAATTTATATAGAACAATGAGCATTAATTGTTATTGTTTTCTTATACCTGAGAGTTAGGAGAAAAGGTCAGAGCGGGTTCTCCGGATACTTTTTGAGATCTCCCTTGGGGCCTTGGGACTTTTTATTATTTAATGTACTGAGATGTATAGCATACTGATTTGTTTACTACATTTAGATATGTACCACCATGAAATGCATACATTGTAAAAACGAGAGTTTTCCATTTTAATTATTGAGTTATTATTACAATTGACTTCAATTTCATTAGTTATGACTTTATACCACTTCTTCTATTGTCACCTATTTATTTATTTTAATACTACTATGAAAACACTTATATTACAATTCAGCCTCCCCTCTGACT
Organism: Viscum album; assembly: GCA_963277665.1. Taxonomy (NCBI): domain Eukaryota; kingdom Viridiplantae; phylum Streptophyta; class Magnoliopsida; order Santalales; family Viscaceae; genus Viscum; species Viscum album. The sequence continues at coordinate 1,201,379,883 of OY728155.1, read as the reverse complement.
ATCCTTACACCCCTCTAATAGTTGGTATCCTCTAATGTATAAGAAGGTGCACATGAGGTCATGTGAAGACTGGTCCAACTATCAATTCGATGGTATATACATTTTCTAAAACCTCGCTTTGATACAACTTTGTTCCATCTCGATCCATCTTACCTTCAAACCAGTAGCCGGGTCGGTCACCAGAAGACCTCATGGGAATCTCCCCTTATGTTAGAGTCAACCGACTACTAGCGAGGGTCTATGGAGAGTTAGTGGGGTGACTATATCCTCATATTCAGAGTGCACATCAGAAATAGATAATAATTTCAGACAATTGCAGAAATATGTATAAAACAATAATCAACTAAATAATTAAAAAAAAGGAAAACTATATTTTATACTATGAATTCATGTCATGGTGATACATATCTGAAATCACACAATTAATTCATTGGTAATTATCTAAAATAATCCACCTTAATAACTAATAAGTACCAATTAAACCAAGTGTGTCAACATGTAAAGGATGCAATACATCCCCTAGTTAAGGAAACCAATTTTCAATAAATCAAATATCTTCCTATAACTAGAAAACCAAATAAAAACACATATCATCAATCTACGAAAATATATCAGACAAATCACAATGTTTTTATCCTGAAGGATATGCACCTCAATTGAGGGGATTTGTTACAAAAACACAATTATGTAATATAAAAATTATTTAATACCAATATAAAATTCATTCTGAATTTGTAGTGAAATTTATCAACAATAGTAACTAAACAATTAAAATGTTTTATTAATTACGAAATATTAAAGACCCTATGTCAAGGATTTGGATAAGAAAATGCTTTCTAAATCAATCTGAAATCTCCTCACATACCATGATTTCAAAACAAACACACACATAATTGGAATTTGTCACCAATCCTTTGAACAATAATTGTAACCTAAAATATGTGAGGCGAGGACCATCATAGACCCATTTAATTAACCAAAACTCAAATAAACCTTAAAAATCTAATTTAAAGGGTTTGAAACCAATTTATGTGTATTTATCCATACTCTAAATTTACAGCGGTGAACCAAAATTGAACATAAATTGATAATAAAATCAGATAAAAGTGAAAGTAGATATAAAAAAATAACCAAACGAATTATGAAAATGGCCAATACTAGCTTAAAGAATGAATTCATGTCATGGTGGTACATATCTGAAAGAAATAAACAAATTAGTTTGAATTACATCTCACTACAAAAAAATGAAAAATTCCAAAGCCCCACAGGAGATCTCCACAAGCATCCAAAGCTCCAGCTCGGTCCTTTTCTCCAAACTGCCAGGTATAAGAAAAGAACAACAATCAATGTCCAAGGCCCTATAAAATATAGAGTCTACTGTAGTACCCGAGTGCAATAGAGTTTAGAATAGGGTGTGAGATATAAATCTCAGTAGACCTGGTCCACTCGTGTATTACTAAATGAAGAAAATTCATTAAAATAAAATAAATTGCATGTATATCGACGTAATAAAAGAAATTAATAAATAACCAACATCTTGTCTAGGTTCCAAAGGGACATTTGATGGTGATACCTAGTTCGGCTTCTTTCCATATTAATATTATCAATGATAACTATATATATAAATAATTTAAAATTAATAGTGTATCACATTATTTAATATTATTTGTTTAACCACCCAAAAGATTTAGCATGTAACCATTATAATATTTTCCCTATTTGAATGACATTATAATTACATAACTCACAGACACTTGAATTTCCTACTTATCATTCCATGCTTATGCACCCATGAATGGCCACTTTAAAATTCATACACACACAACCATGAATTTTCATGTTAGCATTTCATTCCCACACACCAAGAATGTCTATGTAACCATTCCATTCTCATGCCCCATTGAATATCCATATTACCATTCCATACTCACAAACCAAGAATGACCATGTTTAAAATCCATACTCATGAACCCATGAATGTCCATGATACCATTCCGTACTCACAAACCATGAATGTCCATGTTACTATGTTATACTCAGGCACCCAAGAATGTCTATGTTACCTTTCCATACTCATGCACCACGAATGTCCTTGTAACCATTCCATACTCACAAACACATGAATGTCCATGTTACAATTCCATACTCTTGAACCACATGTGTCCATGTTGACATTCAATACTCACTCACCCAAGAATGTACATCTTACCATTCCATACTCATGCACCCATCACTATATATCATAATAAATTCAAAAATTAATTATCTCATCTAACCCCCGAATCAAAATTTTATAATTAATCTCCTAATTAATTATCAATATTACAATCTCATAAAACATTACTAATTCACAATTAATTATCTCAACATAACCAATTTAATTAATCATAATTAATCGTCTGATTATTTTTCAATTTTACAAACTGAAAGAATAAAATTAATTCACAAATAATTATCTCATTCCCTCAATAAAAAATTTAATCCAACATTTTAGCCATCTTTATCAAAAGTATGAAATTAACAAAACATCATTTTATTAATTATGAAAATTTTAGAACCCATCCTCAATGAATATGGTCAATCCAAATCATCCTAACTAAAATCTAGACTCTTTCAGGAACACACACATCCACATTATGTATATACATACATGGAATTGATCACAAAACCTAACACTCACAACCAACATTCGCAATTAGTGCGACAAGACCAGCACACACCAGAATGAACAATCGTAACCCAATTACATCATACGAAAAAAAACAATTTATTAGGTATTTATCTATAACAAAATATAAATTAGAATATCAAAATCACGTTCAGTCGATTTTCCTTTAGCGTAAATCATCAGAATACATACCAACGTGTCTCGAGACATCATTTTCACCCCCTAGAATCCAAAAAAATGAATAAATAGAATCAATCATGGACATTGGGGTTTCATCCAAATGTAGACTAGGATCAGGAGAGCTATGACGGCCAATGAGAAGAACAAAACATGTGGAGAAGTACTTACCTAAATATAATTGAATAAACTTGTGAAGATGCTAGGATAACCTAATGTGTGGAAAGGGATTCGGGGGAAATGGGTTGTGCTCTACCCATGGGAGAGCCGAGATGGGGAGCGGTCGCGCCTCACCTGTGTCGTGTGCCTCTCCATCTTGATTTCTCAATTAATAAATCAAATTCATTATTTTATTCTAAGAATTAGTATAATAATAATAAAAATAATAATAACCATCATCTTATTATTATTACCCTTAATATCACACATCATGGAAAACCACAACTCCCCAATTACACATCATTTAACTAAATTCTTCTAAAATGAATGTAATTAAATTTATTATCCAACTCCTCATTATTTAATTAAATTCTCACAACATAATTGATTAAATAAAACTCTCATTTTCATCAAATAATTAAAATCACCTTTACCTTGAATTTAATTATATAAAACCCCGACTCCACATCCAACAAATATTTTAATTTATTTTTTTTTCAACCCAATTTTAATAAAAAAAATTTATAGATCATTATTATTTTAGTAAAATATCATAACATAATTAAATAAAAAAAATCTAGACACCTAATTAATCACAATTTAATTAATTTTATTCCAACTAAATTGATTTAAATAATTTCTCCAATTCATGTTATTAAATTAAATTTTATTAAACAAATTTATTTAAATTTAAAACTCCAACCCATAAACATTATTTAATTTTAATATCTCAACAGTAGTTTAATTTATTAATAACCCTGATTTCGTAATGAAAAATTAAAGTCTTCTTATCCTTGAATTTAATTAAATATAAAATCTATTTAACATTAAGTAATTAAACTCTTCTTTAGCTTTAATTTAATTAAATGAAACCCCAACTCATCATTTACACATAATTTAATATTTCCTCTCTTTGATAACACCAACTCCCCATTTACATGTTATTTTATTAAATTTATTCTCCAAAAAATTTAATTTATTAAATTCTCCAACACATCATTATTTAATTAAATTCCCTCAACAAAAAAATTAAATAAAACCAACATTTTTTTATCAAATAATTGTATTCATATCAAACATGAATATAACTAAATAAAACCCCTTATGCACATTTAACAAATAAATTAATTAAAATCCTCTGATATCAATTTATTTAAATAAAGACTCCAAATCTATATCATTTAAAATAAATTTAATTATTTTAATCTCAATTTAATTAAATAACATCACCATATCAATTTCATTTATTAAATTCTTTGAATATTGATTTAATTAAAATAATCCCTCAATAGCTCATTTAATTAAATTCCTTTCAACATTGAATGGAATTAAATTAATTGAAACCAAAACTCAAAACTGGTTGAGCTAGACAGTTCAACATTAACATTTTGATAGACAACGCAAATAATATGATCCCAACAGTAGAACATGGGAATTTTTTATTAATCATAAATAAGGGAGAAAAAGATGAAAAAATGAGAGAGGCACAGTCAAGAGGGTATAAAATAAATGAAAACCAAGGTAGTCCACACGAAAAAAATCCACATACTCATGAGTTAATGAGCCCAAGGAGGAATAAATAATAGAAGGATCACAAATGGTGCCTTGGGCAGCCAGGCAATCATTAAGAGCGTTTCCCTCGCGCCATGAGTGTGTCAAGTGAGCTTGACCAATGAAGTTCAAGCATCTTATGATAATATAAATAATGGACCAAGGGGTCCATTCTTTCCCTATAAGGTGTTGAAAATAATTAAGGAGTCAGTTTTGATTTCGCTGAGGATAAAATTCCTGTCTCGGCAACACTGAAGCCCATTAAGCATCACCTTAGCTTCTGCCATAAGTGAGTCACCATAACAATAGTAACAACAAAAATAAATAATGACTAAGCTGAGGGAATCTTGAAAACTCATCCACCTCTCATCATACCATGGATACAAGATCCATCAATATTGATTTTGAGGCCATGTCCAGGGGGTTTCTAGTGAACCCATCGACCCAGTGTTGGTAAGTCCCTAAAATTTGGTGCATATCTTTGACCATTAAATAAAAACCTCATGGAAGGAGCATCATCCTCACCTTTCAACAGAGACCCCAAGTCCACCTCTATTCTAATGGAATGAGTAAACATCACTAAACCCATGATTGTCATGCTATAGACCCAAGCATTATTCCAGTCACACCAAAGCTACTAGAAACTGGACAACATCAGGCTAGTTATCGTATTGCACTCCACACTGCTATCCGTGATCATATTGAACAAGGAATGGGAAAAATTATCATTGTTAAAATTTGAAATATACACACCAATGATACTGCCAAAACTGTACCACACCGTCTTCGCCTAGTTTCCATCAAAAAACAAGTGCGTGATTGATTCCACCTTCTAACATTGAAAAAAAATTTAAACTCTAAAGAGACAGCTCTTTGTTGAATCAGGTCATCAGTTAGAACAAAATGGTTCCAGAAATGCCCAACATGAAAATTATATTTGATTGGAACCTCCTTGAACCATAAAATCTGGCCCACACGTGCATCAGGTAAAATCCAAGTAGCATGATGAAATGTCTTAGTAGATAAGACTCCAAAAGAAGTGTCAGTGAACACAAGCTTGTTTGTATCAGTATAGCAACAGTTTCTGTGGAAAAATTTCAGTTGGTGTGGGTTGAGTGAAGTATGAATGAGCTTGAGAAATGTACAGGCTAGAGAAAAGGAGATATCTATGGTAGGGTAGGCCAGGAAGCTGAGGATCTCTCCCACCCAATTTTGGTGCCAAAATATTATATCACACATCCAACTAGCTATCTATATTGGCATTTCAATTCTAGAATATGCCTGCATAACATCTTCCACATGGAGGAAACCTTCCCTTTAGGTTCACTTATGTTATCTATGTACATTCCAGTCACAAATTTTCTCCATTGATAATTTCATTCTAAAGAACCCCAAGCCATCTTAGCTTGAAGGATATCTATAGTAACAATTACACTTCGAAGACCATCACCGCATGCGTCCACTGATTTGGAAATCCTATCCAAGGATACCCAGTGGAAACGACCCTCTCCGTGTGCATACAAAACAAATGAAACCACGGTGTATTCAATGTTCCGAAACATTTCTTTTGGGACTTTACGTAATGAGAGGAAATGCATCACAAAAGATGAAAGAGCATAGTTAATCAGAGTAATACGACCCCCAATCAATAAGAAATGACTCATCCAATTTTTGATGCACCCCATTATTTTTATAGTTATATTATCAAAGTGTTGGATACGAAGACCACTGAGGGAAATCAGGCCCCCCAGATATTCTAATGGATATGGATTCCTAATAACCCATAGTAAGTCCTTATTATTTTTGACATGTCTCTCAAAAAATTATTTAGAGATATAGATGTTTCTCTTCTTTTCATTGATACATTTTCCACTCCACTTGCAATATTCCTGCATGACTTTGATCACCACCTAAATTGATCTCTTGCATCTGTTAATTAAAATAAGCATGTCGTCGGCAAATAGAAGGTGACAGATTCCATTGAAATGAGACCTATATATAACAGGCAGTATATTTCTATTATGAATGAAATTGGATAAGTATTTGCTAAATTAGTCTTGAGCCAAAATGAAAGGGCTTGTGGACAAAGGATCTCCCTGTCTTAATCCTCGTACAGATTTTAAAAAGTCACGGATCCTTCCCATGAATTAACTGAGAACTAGGGAGAGCCTAAGAACCTGAATAATGAGTCTCACCCCAAATTGGAGAAACCCTAGAAGATCATGATTTTAAAAATGAAACCCCTTTTCATCATATCATACTCATTTTCCATGTCATTTTTAATTGACATGCTGGATATTGTGGTTTTCTTATTGTTTTCTTCAACCCTCTCTTGGGAAAGAGAAATTTCCTCCTGAGTTGACCTACCTCTAAAAAAACCATGTTGTTCTTGTGAAATCCAATTAAAGAGGTGAAGGCTAAACCTCCTGTTGATGACACTAGTAAGAAATTTATATGGGAAGTTACACATACTAATTGGCCTATAATTCTTGATAGAGGAAGGGTCTTTATCCATAAAAATAATAAATAAGGCTGTAGAACAAGACACACGAGGCATGTTTCCCCCACAAAAGAAGTCCTGCATAATGTTAAGAAAATCCTTTTTAACCACCTCCCAAGAAGCCACAAAAAAGGAAAACGGAATTCCATCCAGCCCAGGAGAACATTCCTGATTAAGATAGTTCCATACATCCCAAACCTCCTTCTCATCAGGGATCCTTCCCATATCAGAATTAATACCATTAGACCCTAGATCCGGAATACCTTCCCATAGGGAACACTGACTATGAGAATATCCCTCTAGAATCTCAGGATTACTGCACGCAAGAATGGATTTAAAATGAAATTCCACCATATCACCTATATAATCAAGATTTCTTGTTTAAGAACCATCCACTTTATGAATGTTGGGTGGGGGGAGGTGAAACTTTATCTCTTTGATTCTAGAATGAAAAATGCTGTATTTTTGTCTCCTGCCTTAAGCCATTTCTATCTGGATTTCTCAACAGCAGAATGTTCCTCTATGAGTAGAATATCCTACCATTTCGTCTTTTAATTAGTGACATCCCTGAGCAAATCATAATCCTAGTTTTCCTCAGGACTTGATTCAGCCTCCTCAAGTTCCCACTCAACTATTTCCAAATCTTGAAAGCGAGTGGGAGACTTCTAATCCATGTAAGCAGATCCCCTTTCAACCTTTTGAGTTTTTATGGAATCCATGCCACAAAATGTCATCCATTGTCTTGCTCTAGGATGATTACACCATAGAAAGAAAATTAGGATTGGAAGTCCACTGTTAAGAGAAGAAAAACATGGAACCATAATCTTAATCAGAAGACATATGAACCAACAAAGTGGAGTGGTAAGAAAGGGCATGAACAAGGTGAGAAACATGAACCCCTAGATATTCAGAAATTGTAAGAATGTTTTCCAAACACTGATCCAATATACTCTACAAGTGATGACCCATTTTGGATTATTGAACCATGTAAATGTGACCCCAGTGAAACCTAAATCTAGGAGTCCATTTTGAGCCATGATTGAGGAAAAGGAATGAATTTCCTTTCGATGATAAATTTCACCTTTGTTTTTGTCAGAAGGGTTTAAGATAACATTGAAATTCCCAGAAATAAACCATGTGATATTCCCCGAATCGAATCATTCAAGATCGATCCATAGTTGATCCCTCATCCTTGAATGACATTTTGGAAGAGACAAAGGTTAAATATACACTTATTAGCACTGTTATCAACCAAAACTGTGACATGATGATTAGAGATATCATGAAGATTAACTGAAACAAAATCCACCTAGAAAATCCAGATGTGCTGGTCTGTAGGTTCACCATGAAGAAAATGATGATGTCCCATTCTAAAACTGATGTCACTAACCATAGAGATAGGTTATTTCAGTTCAAGAACTGATAAAACAACATACTTTTTCCTAGATAATTCATTGGAGAGAAAATTAGTCTTCACCCCATCCCCGAGGCCATAATCATTCTAAACAATGAATGAAATAATTGGAATAGGTTGCGCCTGGTTTTGGCCCAAAGCGAGGTGTGGTAGTTCAGGTGATATGACGGGCATGCTAAGATCATCTTGGATTGGGACCTCGTAAAAACTCTAGAAGGCTATAAAGAGGGAGACAATGATTGAGTGTATCCCTCCTCTGTGTCATAAGACAACACAATGAAAGAATTAGAGGTTCTTACTGGAGTGATTGACTGAGATTCTGAATCATGGGAAAAAACCACCCAATGAGCAACTTCCTAACCAATCAAGTGAAAACCAGGCTCACCCAAGTGGAGATGATCACCTGATAGAAAAAAATCCAAATCTCACAAGAGAAGGGATTCAGCAAGGGTGATATCAGTGATATGATGCTGAAGCAGTGCATGCAAAAAAGAACTAATGAGGAAGCCATAGGATGAAGGAGAAACATTTACACTCGTGTTGAATAGAACCAAATCTAGGTAGGGGAGGGGCTTCAATGGGGCATAAAAGACTGCAAGTGGATTAGAAGGCAAGGGATAAATAGAGGAGTGACCGTCAGCTTCTTTGGAGGGGATGGGAACCACTAGAGGCACAACAACCTCAGAATTCCAATCAACCGACGATGAGATGTGCAGATCACTATCAAATGCAGGATACTGATGTTGATCTGGGATGTACGTAACATGCAGACTATAGCATGCTGACACATCATTTTCATGAATGTGGTATGAAGATCAAATCCTATGAGGGTTGGGATAAAGAAGCCATTATATCCACTTTGAAGAACCTTCAACCTGAAGGAGGAGCTGAGATGTAAACTCGTGAGAGAAGCCCATAGCCACAAAGATCCGGCCAACAGATTCCTCTCAGAGATGAACAGAATTATCATCAGTGCAATGGAATTCCCCCAGATGATCTCTAAACCCAAGAAGAAAAGACAGACTGAAGAAGGGGAGTGGGAGGCTAGGAAGGAGAATCCAACTACCGCTAGAGGAGACTTCTACCCATGGTGGAAATCTATGGACCATAAAATATGGATGAAGTGCCATCGGCTCACAGAACGGGGTGTAAAGGGCCTAGCCTTGAATAAATCCTCCCTTGAAGCAACAAAATTTTGAAGGAGCGGCGGTTGAGCACAGAGATGGAAACATGAGCCTCTAAGTTGTAGGAGTCGATGAAAGATTAGAACACGGGATGTGGAGGCTTATCTGTGCCGAATATCACCGCAAGAGTCCATCTGTGTGATCTGATTCCTCCTCAAATGACGACAACAGGAAGACAAGGACTTGTTCCCCCTTCTTGTGCCCGAGAATTCATCGGGGTCTACTACAACACTGGCTAACCCACCATGGTCAAGAAGTCTTTTTTTAATGATCACATTATGTTCCCAAACACCCAACACATATTCCAAAAATTTTGAACCCCAAGCCTTGACTCATTCATTGAATGAATTATCTGATCTAAGAAATGTGTACACATCGTTAAACTAGAGATGTTCCTTTAAAATAATTTCAACACCAACTGCAAGTAAGTGAATGTCCTTACTCGACTTCCAGTGTTATCTCCTAATCATGTGATCACAATTCTACTTTAAAACTATAGTTCTCAAGCACAAATAAAGGAGTAACCCAAAGAACCACACTTCCCTAATACAAACTAGATATCAACCACTAATCATGCACTAAAACTATTAAAACATTAGAATGGCGTAAGACTGATGCTATCTCAGTGTCTCGAGGATAAAGTCATGATTGGGGGAATTATCTTCTTAATCAAGAAGAGCACACTATGTGTAGACCCAGTTCACCAAGAAGGTCAATCGATCTATCATCATATAAATCCTTATGAAAAGAATGAATTCACCTACTAATGCATCATCATACCAAACACAATGCCTATTTTACCCAAGGATTTATTGTTCATTCAATGACACGTAAATGGTTGCAGCATAAATATCTCATAGTGGAAAAAAACAAAACACTCCTTTAAGCATTTTACATTCAGTGTCATTTCATTTTAAATATGTAATTCAGTATCTTAATTTCTATTTAACAGAGAGGTGATCTACGATGGCCCCATTTATTTTAATACAATGTCTTTAAAAAGAAACAATTAACAGTTCATTCACAAGACACGACAACTTAGCATTTATAACCATTTTAATAAACATTATGGTTATTCAAGGATCAGTATCATGGGGTTTCATCTAACCATCGATAAAGAATACACACACCATACAACTTGAATTTGGATCCCATTTATCACATTCATTTTACAATTAACATTTTTAACTTTATCAGCCCATTTTTTAATTGTATAGTACACATGTTACCCTTTTCCCAGTCATAAGGTGCATAATCACCTTATAACTGAAATTGGATCCTCTTGTGACTGAAATCTGTCAATTTCTACTCATCCATCTAGTTACACATGAAAAAATATGTTACATGTTTTCATAAGTAGTAACACAATATCATGAAAAAAAATAGAAGCAAGGCATATAATAATTGAAACATGTTATACTAGCAGGCATGCTAATGTGGATCAAATCATGGCATTCCACCCAACAGACACAATCAAAATTAGCATGCATCATACTAATGAAACAAAATGGAATGTCATATTCATGGAATGTGAATCTTTATATGCCAATGATGATGCATGTACATAAACATCCATTCCATATCATCCCATGTAAAACTATGAAAACTCCAAAATCAATAAGTAGTGGAAAATACACCAGCCACCCAAGGTGAAATCACACCAACTATAATCTCAAACAGTATAAAAATAAATTCCCATCCCAGGACACATGGTAATTTACAATATATGGGGTGGTTATTCCCAATCATGGCTATTAAATGATCACCTAAAATTCCCTAGACTCCTGACTATAAACCCAAAAAATAATGAAAAATAAAAAAAGAATGAAAAAATGAATGCCAGAGGCTACTGACTAGTAGTGAGAGTATCTGGAGAGTGATATGTAGAAAATAACCTCATAATCAGAGTGGCACAACAGTTTAATGGTGGTCCCAAAACCCACAGGTAGGAGGATCAAAGCCTCTTTCTAATACAACTTTTTAACATCCTGGCCCAACTTATCAATGAACTGGTAGCCAGACAACTCTCCAAATGACCTTAATCGAATCTCCCCAATTGTAAAAGGCTACTGACTAGTAGCGAGGGTATATAGATAGTCAATAGGGATAAATTAGCTTCATATTCAGTGTTTAGAGTGGAAATATATAAAAAATCAGTCAACAGTAGAAAAAGTATAAAACAATAATCACCTGAATAGAAAAGAGGAAAATGCCAGTTTTTACAATGCATGCATGTCATGGTGATACATATTTGAAAGTTGTAAACAAAAGAACCTGATATACATAAAATAACTGAATTAAAGAAAAGTCTAAAATCCCTAAGGGAGATCTCCATGATCATTTCATGTTCCCACATGATCCTTTTCTCCTAGATCCCAGGTACAAGAAAATAGAAATAATCAATATACAATGTTCTGTAAAAAAGTAAAGTCTACATAGGTACCCATGTATAATGGAGGCCTGAATATTGTGTGAGATATAAATCTCAGTATTTTGAGACTACTGGCGTCTTGATCAATCTACACAATTCAATAAAATTAAACAAAATTCATGTATACCTAAGCAATAACATAATTTAGTAAATAACCAATAACCCATCCAGGTTCCAAAGGGACACCTGATATTGATACCTGCTTCAAATCCAAGCCAGAATAAGATTTTTAATAGGAACAATATATATATAAATAATTTATAATGAACTATTCATATCATTATTTAATATTCGTTGTTTAAACAACAAATAGAATTGGCATGAAACCATTTATATATTTCACCCATTCAAATTATCTTATCATACTCACACAGAGTTGAACGTCCGAATTATCACTCCATGCTACCGCACCCACAAATATCTATGTTACAATTTTATACTCACACACTCATGAATTTCCATGTTACCATTACATACTCATACACCATGAATGTCCATGTAAACATTCCATACTCACACACCCATGAATGTGAATGTTACCATTATATACTAACACACCCATGAATACCCACGTTACAATTCCATAACCTCGCATAATGAAAGTCCATGTTACCATTCCATACTCATGCACCCAAGAATTTACAAGGTATCATTCCATATTCACACACACATGAATTTCCATGATACCATTCAATTCTGAGGCACCCATTAATGTCCATGTAACTATTCATTTAGTAAAAATTAATTCATCAATTTATTATTCAGCACCAAACCATTTCTAATTCAAAATTTTTTAAAGAATACAATCAATAAGTTGACACTAAATATACTAATTACACAAATAAAATAAATTAAATAATCAGTTATTTAATCAAAATCACAATTAACATACAATAATTAATATTCCAGAATTAATAATCTCATTCAAAATCTGGAATGTTCCATAAGTAATTTCCAAAATTAAATATCCAAATAATTACTACAAAATAATATAATTAATCCACCTTTAATTATAACAATTTATCCAAAATAACATATCACGATTAGTCCCACAGTAAATTAAATCAATTAATCAATTCAATATCTCATAATTACATCCATGATAAATTGTCTATATTACAATCTCAAAGAACACAATTATTTACCAACAAATTGTCACAAAATATCTCCATTTGTAACTCATAATTTCCAATCAACCAGAGAGTGTCAACATACAATGGAGGCAATAAATATCTTAGTTAAGAAAACCACATTGCTATAAATTAATTAGCTTCCTCTAAGTAGATATTAAAATAAAAACACATATCAGCAAGATACAAAATAATATCAATAAAATCACAACGTTTTTAGTGTGTAGTGCACCTAGATTGAGGGGTTTTATTACAAAAACATTCTTTTGTAATATAAAAAGCATTTTTTACCAATTTAAAATTCAGAATTCATTAGAATTTGAAATTTTCAAAAATAGAAATTAAAAAACTACTGCTTTTTGTTAGTAAATTAGTGTTGAGGACCCTAACTCAAGGATTTGACTGAGTCAACGATTTCTAACAGAAACCACAATATTCTCACATAACCACATTTCAAAAAATGTTCACACACACTTGTAATTTACCTCTACTACATATAACTACAATTTAAACCCAAAATAGGTGCTGTAAGGACCAAATCACACACTATTAATTAACAACTCAAATAAACCGTAAGAACAAAATTTAAAAGGTGCAGAACCAATTAAACAAAATTTAGCCATACCTAAAATTGATGGTGGTGAACCAAAATCAAGACAATCCACCTCTCCTTCAGTGTCTATCATCATAATGTAGACAAATTGTCCTGAGACATCATCCTCACCACAAAAATTCATATGAAACGATGATAAATAATGAAACCTGGACTAGGGTTTTGGATGAACTAACATCTTGGTGAAGGAGAGCCGAAATGGTCGATGAAAACAATGAAACATATGGAGAAGGACATACCTCGATGATATGGAAAACTATCATGAAGGGACAGGAAGGATATATTTTTGCAAAGAGGGAGATGGAAGATGGGGGTGTGCCTCAACAGGGGAGATCCAGGGGGTCTTGCCGAACCTATTGTGTGCCTCTCCCCCCTTCTTTCACCTCTAATAAAGACACAAAATACTATATCTCTAAAAGGATTAATATGATAAATATAATAATGATAATAATAACCATCATATAATTATTTTTACCCTATAATATTAAAACCCTTTAATAAACTGCAAGCTACCATTTACACATTATTTAATTATAGTCTTCTCAATATAATTTAATTAAATGAATTCTCCACCTCATGATATTTAATTAAATTCACAAAAAATTCAATTTAATTAAACTAAAACCCCTATTTCACATCAATTATTTAAATTTTTCTTAACCTTGCATTTAATTAAATAAAACCAACATTTCACATAATTAAATTAAATGTTGTTTAACACAATTTAATTAAATAAAAAACTCTATCTCACCTCATTAATTAAATTCTTCAACATCAATTTTATTAAATAAATCCTTTAAAACGATAACCATTTTAATTATAATAATTTAACAAAACCCTTTTTTGATAAACCCCAAAACTACCTATTTAATCATTATTTAATTAAATTATCTTCATCAATTTTAATTAAATATAATCCACACTTCCCATAATTTAACAAAATTCCATTTCACTTAATTTTATTAAATAAAATTCTCCACCACAAAACATTTTATAAAATTCCCCAACCTATAAATAATTAAAAAACCAACGTAATAATAAAAATAATTATTCTTATCATTTAACAAAATTATTCTCTGATAAAACCAAAAACTCCACATTTAAAAATCAATTAATTAAATTTTATCAACATTAATTTAATTATATAAAATCCCCTATTCACAAAATTTAATTAAATACCTATATAATAATTAATATAATTAAAATAAAAAAAATGCTAGATTTCAGAACTCAGTGAACTGAAATATTGGACTCGCACAATTTCACTAACCATGTGCATCCCGTGCAAACACCACTTCTAGGTCTTATACTCCCAATCCCCATAAAGCCACCTAGTAACCCATCAAACCTTTACCCCAACCCAATAACATCACTCAAAAAGGTTCTAACACATGGAACATTATTCTGAAACTCTGTTTTAAAATAGATATGTCCAGTTAAAAGGAAATGTTCAAACCAATTCCCATATTTTAATCTGGTTAAATCACATGACATTACATTTTACCCACTATAAATGCCACTCGTCCCCATGAACCTATTATGAACTTTTAAAGCACAAAACAACCCACCAAGGGCCATGAAGTCTCATTTTAATAGTCTTGTTGCATTTCCAAATGTCGAACGTACCCCTATCAATTTCACAATCCCAACGACTTAAGCCTTTTAAAACAATATCCAAGGCTCTAAATCGATCCCAAAAATTGAAGTTGTGTTTAACTGAGACCGTGAAACTAGATATGTGATCCCATCTTTTTATCATTAACCATCCACTCATTGGTGCTTTCCACCAATAGTCATAGCATTCAACTATCAAACATTGATACCACGACTCCTTCTATGAAGGTCATCACCTACCCATAAAACCCACGCTCGGCCTTCTACTGATCACATGTCGTTAAAATTATTCCATCACCAACCACATATAATACAAAGTACAACCCCAACTTCTAGAGACCTTCCCATGTCAAGAATTCACTTCAATATTTCAAAATTGTTGTTCCCCAACATGAATAAAGGCATAACCCAAAGAACCATTCCTCCCATGTACAACCCACATAACAATAACTATACGAAGCCCAAAATCTTTTAAAACATTAGCACATCCTATGACTGATTCTATCCCAGTGTCTCTAGGATGATTTCCATATATGGTACATGATCATCTCATTTAGAAGAACACACTAAGTGTAAACCCAGGTCACCCAAAGAAGTTCTTACGAACTATTACCGATTGAATCCTTTAAAAAGGAATGGCTTCACATTCCAAAATGTAATCAACAAATCCTCAATAACTATATCTCTTAATGAAAATAGGCTATTTCAAATAATACAATTGAAACTCTTCCACAACTAGAAGAGTTTCCAATGGATTGTGCACACCATCAAACTGATCGGTGCTGTGCTGTCATGAAAGCACCGACACATATACCGAAACTAATATGACACTACCCACCATAGGATTGTCCATGTCATCGACGAAAATATTAGTCTCTATAAAGAAAACTAGATAAAAAATATCTTAAATTCATATGTTACATTCCATGAACAACAACCATAATGTTAACATATTTCATGAAAGCTGAAACCTAGCCCTATCGGTGTGTCAAAACACATATGTTCCATGATTTCCTCTTGAGCAGTGGGATAATCATACCTTAAATCTCCAAACACTCTACTCCAAAGTTAACCCAAGGATTTATTTTATGTTTGAACATGGCCCAAGCATGTCTAACCTGTTGAACCAGTGTTTCCCAATGATTTTTTTCTTTTCAAGAGTCAAGATACAATTACAACCCCTCAAAAAAGGGTTTCATTAATAAAACCCAAAAATTCAACCAAGGATGTTGCCACATTAATGGTACCAACATCCAAAAATAATGGTGGAAATAAAGCATCTTATGTACTAAGGGTGCTACCTAATTCGAGCTAGTAACATACAAGGCATATGCTTCGACCATATCTATTGGTCACGCAAACCAGAACTCACTAGGCTCAGAATACATCTTTTCATTTCCATCCATTAAATCATTTCATTTCAACCTATATACATTTGAATGAAATTAAAAAAACTAAAAAGTAGTATTCCATTATATGGAACATGGTTTTCAAATAATTCAACTCATCTAAAATAGGAAATCTATTACAAAATTCCTCTTAATCAATTAACATTTACTGCCATATCATTTTACAGAAGAAATTTAGAAACTAAATTGATTTTAATCATAAGGAAACCTCCAAGGGTCCCATTTATTCAAATTCACATTCTTCAGTAAGAAACACCACCACAGTTCATTTCACAATAAACCAATACTTTTATATTTATAACCATTTTCAAACACACTATGGATATACAAGAATCCGTCACATTGGTAGCCATCTAACAATCATTAATGTGCTCATACATCGCACCGCTAGTTTTTGGATCCCACTTATAATATCCAATTTCCATTTAACATCATGACTTTAGAAACATCTTTTCAATGGTTTGAATACATATGTATCTGTTTTCCAAACTATATGGTGACCATACAAATTATAACTAAAACTCGATATCGTTATACACAAAAAGATGAATTTTTAACTCATTCATCAATTTACACATCAATACATCTCTAGAATGTTATCATAAGTAGTAACACAATTGAATGATATAAGACAGATGCATGGAACAACATCAAAACATGATATCAACAAATGAAGCATTGAATATAATCTCCCAAGCAAGTTAAATGTATCACTGAGACATTCTATCTAAAGAGGCATGCTAAATCAGATCAAAACATGGAATTCCACCCAAGGCACACAATAAAAATTAGCATGAAACTTATTAATTATACTACATGACATGTTACATGTATGAAATGTTTTTCTATAGGTTCCTATGTTTATTCAAGTATGAAACTTGATTTTCATATCATTCTACGGAAAATATTAAAAAATTACTTAAATTAATAATCAACGGAAAGTGAACTAGTCATTTAGGGTGAAATCATTTCAAATGTAACCATGAATAGTATAAACATCAATTCCCATCGCTATCCACTTGGTCATTTTCCATACATAGGGTGATCAGTCCCAAGAATGAATAATAACCGAGTGTTGACACTTTCCTATTATCCTATCTACCAACCCAAAACAAATACACAATGGAAAAAAAAGAAAACTTCAACCTTATACCACTTTCTAATATTGTTACCTGGCTTACACTCGAACAGGTAGTCAGACCGGTCACCACATGACCTCAAGTGAGTCTCCGCATAAGTTAGAGGCTTTTGACTAGTAGTGAGGGTCTATGGATACTCTGTTGTGATATTATACATTCATATTCAGAGTGTATAGTAGAAATATACATAAAACTCTTAAAACAATAGCAATAGGTCATAATAATCATCAATTAAATAGTAAAAATAGCCAAGTCCAATTTATAAAATCCATGAATGTCATGGTGACACATATCTAAAAGTAGAGAAAAAAACCCTGATATACATCTCATTACTGAAATAAGGAAAAGACTCAATGTCACAATGGTGACCTCCACAAGAATCTAGATATCCCGCTTGGTCATTTTCTCCTAACACAGAAGTACATGAAAACAACAATAATAAATTTCCAAGGACCTGTAAACAAATAGAGGCTACTCAGGTACCCCAGTGAAATGATAGCCTGAATAGGGTGTGTTATATAAATCTCAGTAGGTCGGGACAACCAGTGTCTTTCTCAATCTAGAAAATTCTATAAAACTAAACATCATGCATGTATATTGAATCAAAAATAGAATTTAATAAATAACCAAAAAACCATAGAGGATCTAAAGGGACATCTGATAATGACACCTATATTGGATCTTAGTTTAAATAAGATTCCCAGCTGAAAAAATATATATATAAGTAGTGTACTTTGAACAGTTCATCACATTATGTTATATTCCTTGTTTAACCACAAAAAATAATGAGAATGCTACCATTCTTATATTTCACCCATTTAAATGATGTTTTCATTCCATAACTCACAAAAACATGAGTTTCCTAGTTATCAATCAATTATCATGTGCCCAAAAATTTCCATGTTGTCATTCCATACTCACACACACATAATCTTCTATGGTATCATTCCATAATCAAGCACCATGAATGTCCTTATTACCATTCCATACTCATGCATCAATTAATGTCCATGATACCATTCATTCAAAAACAATTCCACAAGTAATTATTATTAAATAGCCTGTTACTAATTCAAAAATTAGTTTGAAGCATCCATACAATTAGTTCTCTCAACAAATAACTAATTACACAAATCCCATCAACTAATCTACAGTTAATTAATCAAAAATAAAAATCAAATCTCATAATTAATTTACCTCAATTAATAACCTCACTCAAATTATAATCTTTCCATAATTAATTTACACAATTAATTATACAAAAAATTATTACAATAAAAAAATTAGTCCACTATTAATTATATCAACTAGTCAAAAAAAACATATCCCAACTAATCCTTATATTAATTATCTCAATTAACAAATTAAATAACTCAAAATTAATCCACAGATTATTTATCTATATTACAATCTCAAAGAACACAATTAATACACAACTAATTATCTATAAATATCCCCCTAAATAACTCATAATTACGTACTAAAACAATTGTTTTAACTTGAAAAGTGGAAAAAATCTCTTAGATAAGAAAACCACATTTCTATAAAATAAATAGCTTCATCTAACTCAGAAAGCTTAGAAAAACACATATCTTCAAACTAAGAAAACATATCAAAAAATATCAGTATGTTTTTAGATTGATGGAACTGCACCTAAATTGAGGGGTTTTATTACAAAAATAGGATTTATTAATTTAATTATTATTTTAAACTAATATACCATTCATTCAGAATTTTCGGTCAAATTTATCAACAACAGTTATAAAATACTATTGTGTATTATTAATTAACAAATGTTGAGGGTCATACCTTATGGATTTTTCCAAGACAATACTTTCTAACTAAAACAACAATCTTCTTATATAAAAGTATTTCAAAAAAAGCATACGCAAACCTGGAATTTATCACTACACATTTTGGAAATAATTGGAACCCCAAATAAGTGTGGAGAGGAACAGCTCACTCCCAATTAATTAACCAAAGCTCAAAGAAACTATAATCACATATTTTAAAGGGTGGAAAAAAAAATTAACGAGTATTTATCCTTACCCAAAATAAACAGTGGTGAACCATAATCGAGCGGAGCCACCATGAATTCGGTGGTGGTAGTCAGAATGTTGACCAATGGTCTTAAGATATCATTTTCAGCACCTAGAATCATAAGAAACAAAGGAAAAATAATTAATCCAAAACTAGGTTTTTGTTTGAGGTGAAATCTAGCTGAAGGAGAGACAAAATGGAAGATAAGAACAATGAAATTAATGGAGAAGGACATACCTTGATGAGACAAAAAAACATTCATGAAGAGACCGAAATAAGATAGAATTGCGATGAGGGAGCCCAATGATGTGGTGTTACGCCTCACCATGGGAGAGCTATAGGGGGTCATTTCTTAATGACTATACAAAACTCCCACCATCAATATGCTCTAATAAAAAAATCAATACCAAAAAAGTAAAATGATTATTCTTATAACAATAACAATAATAACCAAAATGTTATTATTATTTCCCTTTAATATTATACACATTTGATAAACTACAAACTCCAATTTACACATTAATTAATTAAATTATCTAATATAAATTTAATTAAATAAATTATCAAAATCATGTAATTTAATTAATTTCTCTCAACATTATATTTATTTAAATTAAAAACCCAGTTTTGAAATAATTAATTAAATTCTTTTTAACCTTGAATTTTTTTAATAAAACCCCCAATTCATGTTATTTAATTGAATTTCATATATCTAAATTTAATTAAAGAAAACTATCCGTCCCACTTAATTTAATTTAATTTCTAAACTTCAATTTAATTAAATAAACCCACCATAATAATAACCATTAATATTATTATCATTTAATAAAATTCTTCCTTGATAAATCTCAAAACACCCCATTAAAACATCATTTAATTACATTTTTCTTAATAATATTAGTTTTATAAAACCCCTGCATCACATCATTTATATAAAAAAAATTAGCTTAATTTAATTAAATAAAATTATCAATCAGACCTAAATTAATTAAATTCCTCAATGTCAATTTAATTAAATAAAATCATCCAAAAAAACAATCTTTATTATTGTTATCAATTAAAAATTGATTCTTTGATAAAATTGAAAACTCCCCATTTAAAAATTATTTAATTAAATTCTTCTCTTGAATTTTAATTAAAAAAACACTCAATTCAAATCATTTAATTGAATTCAATTTAAATTAGTTTAATTTAATAAAATTATCTTCCCCTCCTTGTTTAATTAAATTCATCGATATCAATTTAATTATATTAAAAAACATAGTAATAACAATTACTATTATCATTTTATAAAAAAATTCATTCAAAAACCCAAATCGCCCCTTTGAAGCATCATATAATTAAATTATTATAAATAATTTTAATTAAATAAAACCCCCACATCACACCATTTAATTGAATTCCATTTAACGTAATTTAATTAAATAAAATTCTCCACATGAACTCATTTAATTAAATTTCTGTACCTAAGTTAAAATAAATAAAACCACCATAATAATAACAATTATTATTATTATCATTTAATAAAATACTTCATTGATAGGCCACAATAAATTTTTTATTTTATAAAAATAATTTTTTTGGTATGTGGGAACCGTACATAAAGATACACAACAATAATGTATAAAAAAACAAACTCCGCCATACCACATTCAATGTTCAAAATCAACATTAAAATTCCAAAAAAATTAAAATCAAAACTCCACTAGTGCCATAACCACTTCCTCCATCAATTTCAAATTTTGAAATCCAAAGAGTCAGTCTGTCATACAATCATCACTCCCTCGGTCTCCAAACCGCCTCGTGACCCTCAGTAACACTAAAGACGTCGACCATCATATCTCTATAAAATCAATCCACCATAAACCCTCATCACCAAATTGGGAATCATCCTTTTCACCATAGATAATCACCATAAATACACCATCATCGTCGATGAGAAGAACCATCTCCACAGACCATTATAAAATACACCATAGATCATCACCGCAACTAGAACTATCTTTCATAGACAAACACAACAGACCTTCATCTAAATAGAGTCGGAACACCACTATCATCGTCCGCCCATCACTATAGGAGATCCCAAAACTCCCCATTTAATTATCATTTAATTAAATTGTATTAAAATCGATTTAATTAAATAAATTCAACACTTAAATAGTCATTTAATTAAATCGAATCATCTTTAATTTAAATAAATAAATCCCCCACATCACAACATTTAATTATATCCCACTCAAACCATTAGTTTAATTAAAATAAAAAATATCCCTGATATTAAAACAACGTGAACCACAGAGTTTGACTCACACGATCTGACTAATCATGCATAGCTTGTGCGAACACCACTTCCAAGTCTGGTACTCCCAAAACCCATCAAGTAACTCTTGAACTCACAAAAACATTACCCCAACCCAATAAAGACACTAAAATTTTTCTAATACTTAGAACATCATTATGAAACTCATATTTAAAACCGAACCATCCTGTTAGAATGAAAAGTTCAAAAAAATTCTCTTATTTTAATTCGATTAAAAAACATGGGATATTATAATTTATCCACCTTAAGAACATCTCATCCCCGAGAAGCTATTAGGAGTTACTAAAGCATCAACCAACACACTAAGAGACATGATGTATCATTTGAATAGTCATGTTGCATTTCCAAATACAGAATGTACCTCTAACCATTTGACAGTACCAACGGATTAAGGCTGTAAAATATTGCACCAAAGCTCAAAATCCATCCAAAACATCGAAGATGCGTTTAACTGAACCTGCATAACTATATAAATGTTCTCGTCTGAGTTTTTTAAACATACACTCATTGGTGCATTCCACCAATTGCCTTAGCATTCAACATTAATTCTCCAAAACCATGGCTCCTTCCTTAAAATACATTTCCAACCAATAAAACCAACACTATCTCTTAAACTGGTGGTGTTCCATTAAAATGATTCCATAACAAACTGCATGTAATCCAACATCCTCACCATACTTCTATTGACCTTCCCATGCAAAGCCATAACATAGCTATTTTAAATCTGTCGTGCCTCATCATGAATAAAGGAATAACCCCAAGAACTATGCATTCACCATACAAACTAGATAACAACCACTATAAAAACCCAAATGTCTTTTAAATATTGAGCACAAATTAATACTAATGCTATCTCTGTGACTCCAGGATGAGGCCAAGATAGGGGACATGCTCATCTCATTCAGAAGAACACACTAAGAGTAATCACAGGTCACCAAAAGAGGTTCAATTGAACTATTATCGGTTGACTCTATTCAGAAACCTCTACCTCAACTATAGAAAAATTAACTACCAAAACTGAATGACTATATCACCAAAGGAGTCACAGTTCTTTAAAATATTACTACTGAAACTCTTCCATAAGTAATAGAGTTTGTAATTTTTTCTACACACCGAAAAACTCATCAATGTTTTTCAGCAATTAAATAAAAGACACCTATACCAAAAATGATGTGACACTACCCACCATAGTAGTGTCCATGTCATTAAATAAAAGATCAGTCTCTCTCCATTTCTCTAGTTCAGAAACCCCTTAAACGCACATGTGAAATTCCACTAACCATGATCACCACGTTAACATCTAACATGAAAGACCAAACATAAAACTATCAGTGTGTTAAAACAGATGAGTATGAAAAATTTCTCTCGATAAGTGGGATAAATGTACCTTATTGCTCCAAACACTCTTATCCTATGTTAACCCAATGACATATTTAAAATGTGACCATGCCCATGGCATGTTTAACCTGCTGAACGAAGCATTTCCCAATGTTAATTCCCTTTTCATGTGTCAGGATATAAATACAACCCCTCAAAACAACTATGTAATTATTTAAACACAGTATTCCTACAATGGAAAATGGAACATTAATTTTACCAGAATCTAAATGCCAAAAATGGAAAAATGTATCTTAATCTCTGTTGGCGCCAAAAATATGGCCCGAAAGGAAGGAACGAAAAAGACAGCCGGCGTGCTGCATCGCGAAGCACAGCCGCGAAGCACAGCCGCGAAGCCCCTCCGCGAAGCGCCCCAACCCTGGCGGCGCCGCGAAGCACCAGAGGCGGTGATCCTCCGCGAGCGCGTTTGACGTTAGCGAGCCGCCGCGAAGCACCAGAGGCGGTGATCCTCCGCGAGCGCGTTTGACGTTCGCGAGCGCGCCGCGAAGCTCCAGAGGCGGCGCGCGAGCCCTGCTTCGCGGCGCCCCTTCCCTATAAATACTCCACTCCCCCTGAGTCCACGGGACGGACAATCCGACCTTTCGGCTTCTCCTCTCCCGAATCGCGAAGCAAGCTTTGCCCCGGGAATCATGAGCTCCGCGAGGTATTTCTACTTCGCGAGACGACTCTGATTTGTTTCGTCCTGAGCCCCTCTTCCGAGAGGGATGCCCTTCGCGAAGCCCAAGGGCGTTCGCAAAGGAAGGGGATTCCCAAGGGAACCCGGGCAGCCGCGGAGCACTCGTGCTTCGCGAAACACCCAACCCATGCTAGTAATCCCTATGCCAAGGCAGGATAACTATGCATCGCGAAGCACTTTGCTTGGCAGGACCCTGCTTCGCGAACCACTCCTTCGCGAGGCAGTGCTCCGCGAACACTGTTCCACTTCGCGAAGCACCTCCCACTTCCACCTATGCCCCATGCTAAGGCCAAGGCACCCCACTTCGCAAAGCACACTCCTCTGCTTAGCGATTCCTCCTTCCGTGCGACCCTCCAGGTTTGCACGATGTGATTTCAAAGTCCCATGGACAACACCTCCCGTAGCGTTGCTTCGCCCAATGCCCCTTCGCATAGGCACGCTAACGGCTATTGCTTCTTCGCATAGCCACGCTAACGTGGACCCCTCGATGGTTCCTCCCGCGACCCCCCTTTACCATGGCCTTACCGATACCTTCCCTTCCCCAAGGACCAGAGGGTACCGGTTATGTAAGCCCTAGGGGTGTGGAGTGAACCCACCTCGTCCGAGCTGTAGGACGTTAAACTGCCAAGCACCACGTCCTCAACACATGACGTTAAACTGTGACCCAACCTCGTCTCCCTCACGAAGGGTCCCCCCAGCTCGAGCATTCATTACACCACTCGTCTCCACGGGAATGGAACTCTTCCGCATATGGAATGAGATCCTCCTTGTCGGAGTGGTGTATGTTCGCAGGGGAAGGGTCGCCTCAGAGCGTAAATCCCTAACCTTTGGTACGGATGATTGCACCCGTGCATCTCGGTACTTCCCCACTACCAAGGTCAGTGGAGGACGTGATAGGGAACGAGGCACCTCCCATTGTCGGACCAAGGTCCATCTTCCCCGCGCTTTGTCGCGCCATGGGCCTCCATCCTGGAGTAAGTCCCAACACAATGGGCCGCTCAACGCGTAAGCCCCATTTCGCTTCTCACGGACGCACCCTTCGCGACGTGATCGTCAGGTCCTTGCAACCTCTTGTTTCTCACACCGAGCATGGCTCACGTGGGCTTAGAGTGAGCACCGACCCTGACAAAACAATCCGAACTACGAGGACTTTGATCCGTGTCAAGGCATGGTACGTAGGAAGCCTCCACGAGGTTCAAGCCCACCATCAGTGGACCAAGGTCTACTCCCCATCCGAACTACGAGGACTTTGATCCGTGTCAAGGCATGGTACGTAGGAAGCCTCCAAGAGGTTCAAGCCCACCATCAGTGGACCAAGGTCTACTCCCAATCCGAACTACGAGGAATTTGATCCGTGTCAAGGCATGGTACGTAGGAAGCCTCCACGAGGTTCAAGCCCACCATCAGTGGACCAAGGTCTACTCCCCATCCGAACTACGAGGACTTTGATCCGTGTCAAGGCATGGTACGTAGGAAGCCTCCACGAGGTTCAAGCCCACCATCAGTGGACCAAGGTCTACTCCCCATCCGAACTACGAGGACTTTGATCCGTGTCAAGGCATGGTACGTAGGAAGCCTCCACGAGGTTCAAGCCCACCATCAGTGGACCAAGGTCTACTCCCCATCCGAACTACGAGGACTTTGATCCGAGTCAAGGCATGGTACGTAGGAAGCCTCTACGAGGTTCAAGCCCACCATCAGTGGACCAAGGTCTACTCCCCATCCGAACTACGAGGTCTTTGATCCATGTCAAGGCATGGTACGTAGGAAGCCTCTACGAGGTTCAAGCCCACCCGTCTTTCACGTCGGGTTTCACCCCCGTCCAGTATGACGTTAAACTACATCCCGGTCCAGTGGTAAGCCATTGCGACCAAACCATTTGAACTACGAAGTCTTTGATCCGTGTCAAGGCATGGTACGTAGGAAGCCTCCATGAGGTTCAAGCCCACTCATCACCCAATTCACGTCGTGTTCTACCTACGTCCAGCACGACGTTAAACTACATTCCAGTCCAGCGGTAAGCCGTTGTGACCCATTCTCACCTGAACTATGTGGTCTTTGATCCATGTCAAGGCATGGTACGTAGGAAGCCTCCACGAGGTTCAAGCCCAACAATAGTGGATCAAGGTCCCTCACTTATGTCGGCTCACCGACACCCACCACCCGTCGTTTATTCACGTCAGGGTTCATTACCGTCCCGCATGACGCTAAACTGTATCATTTGAACTACGAGGACTATGATCCATGTCAAGGCATGGTACGCAGAAATCCTCCCAGAGGTTCAAGCCCAACCCCCACCGGACCAAGGTCCACCCTCATGTAGGTACGCTGACGATGCCCATCGGACCAAGGTCCACCATCACGTCGGTTTACCGGCACCATCCCGAACTACGCGGACTTTGATTCCCTGCCACGGGGATACGTAGGAAGCCCCTTTAAGGCTCAAGCCCAACTTCGTCGTCACCACCCCTGCGATGGTCCCATTCCATTCTCAACCGTCTCCGCGAGACGTTAAACTCGCGACCTACCTCGTGGTAAACATGAGATGCCTGAGGAAAACCTCGGATGGAACGCTTTTGGCGTAACCGTCTTTGCTAGACGTTAATCTTGCAAACATACCCTGTGTTGAACACGGGAAGCTGAGGAAAACCTCAGGTACGTGTCTATGACATGTAACCCCCCGCGCTCGATGTGGGATGCCTCGGGTTTCCACGCCCTCGAGAAGCCTTGTGATCAAGGACAACAGACAGACATGCCAGGCACCCCAGCATCCAGACACGCTACTGATGCCTCAAACGTGATTACTCCCCTGACCGAAGGTTGCTGCCCTGACTGGACCCTTTGGAATGTCCCGACAGAAGCAGCGTAATTAACCAGCGTCCATGGAAACATGGCACTGGGAAGAGTTTCACGAACTACGTATTAAATCTATAAGGGAGACCCGGACTAGGTGACGAGTTCTGAGGAGGAATCCACAGGAGGAAGAACCGACATCCCATCATCCCGTTTCGATCAAGGAGCAG
Source organism: Viscum album (assembly GCA_963277665.1). Taxonomy (NCBI): domain Eukaryota; kingdom Viridiplantae; phylum Streptophyta; class Magnoliopsida; order Santalales; family Viscaceae; genus Viscum; species Viscum album. The sequence goes on along the minus strand of OY728155.1, from coordinate 1,201,352,434 downwards.
ACGTACCTGAACAAGGAACGAATGCCGCCCGCCTTTGGAAAGCGGGAATGCGGGGCAACAAAGCCGCGCGTACCCCTCCTCCGCGGACGGATGCGCGCGTGCCCCGGCGAAAGCGTCGGAAACAGAAATGGTGAACCCGACGTGAAATTCTTCTCCTCAGCTTGGAGATTAGTAGCGTTCGAGACACCGGTAGATTGACGTGTCACCGGATCCAGGTATCCGGTGCCTGGCCCCGCCAAGCAAATGGCGGGCCTGTCGTGGAACTCACCGGAAGTCGGGGTAGTAGAACGTGGGGCGCTCCGCTCTGCAGCGTGTTGGCGTGGATCCTTCTCACAGACATGGGGATGGAAGAATGCTGGGGCACTGGCTGTCAATCACTTTCCTCTCAGTACTGATGAGTTGATCCCTTCGTTTGTCAGGAATCAGGTTGATATGCGGTCACCATCCGCTCCTCGCCCGCGCAGGGGCAGGGGAAACACCACTACGGCCACCCCACATGACGCCACTACCGCCACGACGGCCGGCACGTCGCGGGAGGCGGGACGTCCACGTCCCCTTTCCCCATCAGAGGTCATCCAACGAAGGGTGATCAACAGCCTCGTGCGCAGGTATGAGGAACAAGGGGTCATCCCGACCAGGGATATGGCCCGTTTGGACCTGGAGGCTTCCAGGCCCCGCCGTCAACGCCGCCCTAACAGGCCGCGCAGGGAGCCCCCGCTCCCCACCCAGACATTCAATCGTTTCGGGAGCCTATCCCCGGAACGCCTTGACGACTCTTCGCCTTATGCTGAAGAGGCAGGTGTTGTCCGGCTCAGTCCGCTCAGGGCCCTGACCCGGGACTCCCAGGCGAGAGCTCCCGTCCGGCCACGTCAGCGCCGCCGTCTGGCCCCGCAGGAAGAACAGGCGGACTATGTCCCTGCGCCACCTACACCGGCCCGCCTGACCCGACGTCAGCGCCGGGCCCGGGCTGAGGACGCTCGCCTAGCCGCATCCACGTCGACAGCTACAGTGGCCCGAGCCACCACCGACGTACATTACGAGGCCCCCGCCTACATTAAGCAGGGGCACCCCTTCGCCCAACCAGGATCGAGACCCCAACCGCCCTGCGGGCAGGCCGGGTTGACTCTTCGGGTTGCAGGCCCAAGTAGTGATCGCCGCGAGCTAACCCGCGGTGATGCAGGTCCTCCCCGTACCACTACTCCACAGAACGTGGGCCTTCCCCGCTCCGAGGGTCGTCGTGGAGGCATGCCTCATGCCGCCCCCATCCTGCAGGAAGACCTGCCCCGGGGCAGTGATGCTCAGCGCGGAAACATTTCCCGCGCCCGCTGTACAGGGTATGAAGTCCATCCGTCTGAAGGCACCGTCCATCCGGTCCTTCGACGTGGGGGTCCCCCCTACGTCCTCTCTGCGACTGACGAAGGTCCTCCTCGCCTCAGCAATTCGAGGAGTGAAGGCAGCCTCGCTCCACTCGCATCGACCGTGGAGGCCTTCCCCATGCTCCTGCCGGTTCCAACAGAGGCCCCGCCCACGTGGGTACTGTTCATGGAGGTCCTCCCCATGTACCCTTTGATATTTGCCCTGGTGCCCCTCGCACCCCGGCTGTCTCAAGTGGGGGCCCTCTCCGCCACGTCGCTAGCGCCGCCCCAGGGCTGCCTGATAGAGGTCAACCCTGTCCCGAAGAGCCACCCAGGGGCAGAAGAGCGGGTCGTCGCCGCCACGGGAAGAATCTTGGGAAGGCCCGGGGGGATCAAACCTGCCCGCTTCTCCGATTCGGAAGCGGAATGCGATTCAGCGATGGAACCTTCTCCCAGCTCCTCCCTATCAAGGACTGGGGCAGGAACCAGACGCGTCAGCCTCGTTCTCCCCGAATTTGAGGTCCATCGGATTCCCGTCTCTCTCCGCAGGTACATCTAGGAGGAAGAAATCCTGGGAATTCCGCAGGTTTCGACCGCGCAGTCACCGCCACCGTCGCCCGAAGCGCCCTCTTCCTCTACCCGGGATCCCGAGGAGCTGTTTTGGGGGTCAACGGTGGTAGAGCCACGACATGACCGGACACCGGTAACGGCGATTCCCGTACCCGAAGTAGCGGCTATTAGCCCGTCCTATCGTGACATCGTGGTCAGGTCACCTTGCTCTTCAGAGGAAGGCCCAGAGTACGGTGGCCAGTCTGCTCGCTTGCCGTATTCTCCGCCGCCGAGTTTGCTATCCCAGAGGTCCGCCTCGGTGCCGCTACCGGTCCCTCAGCCGCCCCCGGTTGATGAGTGGGGAAATGTAGGGCCGAACTCCGAGGATGAACCCAGGAGCTTCTGGAGTATTCTTGCAGCGGACTATTTCCCAGAGAAGTTCTGGCCCGCGGCAGCGTTGAATTTCCGCATACCCGAGTCGCTTACCCCTGAAGAAGTGGGATGCCTTTGTCGGACCCTGTGGGCGACGCACTTCCGCCTCCGTTGGGAACGGGTAGTGTACCCCAGGAGTCGGGAGCACTTCGAGGAGATTGGCAAACAGTGCCGCCTGATTGATGCAGCGGTGCTCCTTGTGGCCCAGCACCCCGAGTCGCCCGGTCATCAGGGTGCCCTCCAACGAAGATGCGTTCAGAGTTTCAAGGCACTCCGCAAGATTGTCAGGGAAGCTACCCCCCATGTGCAAGTCCGTGGTTGGGGACGCTATGCCGCTCTCCTCTTCGACCCTATTCTACGACAGCCTGATTCGCTATGCGACATTGAGGATATGCCCTCAAGAGGGGTCACAGTCCACATGGCCGACGTTGTGGATAAGGAAGATGAGCTTGAGTTCCTTGATGGGGACTTACCACCCGAGTGCGTACCGCCACTACTCGACCCATCAGGGAGAGTCACCCATCATCAAAGGAACCTGCTAGGCCTCCCTGTACCCACCGAGTCAATGGCGCTCGGTCGAAGCACTGGCAAGGGTAAGGAGCACGTCGGAATAGCCAAGCACTCCGACCCGTCCGCCTCCGTGCAGAAAACGGACGAAGATCCTGAGAAAGCCACGTTGCGCCAGCAGCTTGCTGAACAGAAGAGGCTGGTCGATGAACTTTTGGCTGAACGCGCCGCAGAGCGACGACCCGACTATGGTAATCCCAGGCCGGGACAGCAGGGGCAGGAACAATTCCCCCCGGTGAGATGCCTCCGGGCAACCCTGATCATGCTATTGCCGCGGACAGGGCGGAAGCCGGAACGTACGGCAAGAGGGCGCGATACGTCTCGCCAAACCCCCCTGAGCGACGGGGCAATCTGAAGAATCCAACCCGGGTTCCCCCGGCCGCCCGACAGGTCATTCAGCCAGTTGACCCGCGGGCAGCAGAAGCCGTCTACCGCGTTGAAGAACCTGGCAATGCGCTTGCGGTTAGGGATCCCCGTCAAGACAGGGACCCCCACCCGGAGGACCTTATTGCGGCACTCACAGCCCGCCTCGAGGCGTTGGAGACACGGCAGGTGGCGGTCCCACCCGATGGCAAGCCTTATCCCGCGTGGGTGGATGATATGCCCGCGCCTCCGGGTTTTGGGAACCCCACATTCTCGCCTTTTAACGGGACAGGGGACCCACCCCAGCACTTGGCTCATTTCTCTTCCAGGTGTGGCCCCATGTTGGGGACCCCGGCTCAGCAAGAAGCCGCTAAGCTCCGATGTTTTGTACAGACGTTGGAAGGTCCGGCATTCGTCTGGTACAGCCAGCTCCCCATCGGATCAGTGACCGGTTGGGAAGATCTTCGCCGGCAGTTCTTGTACTAGTTCAGCTCCACCACGCGGAAGACCAGCATCGCGGACCTCTTTAAGTGCAAACAGAGGCCTGATGAGCGGGTTGCGGACTTCATCGCCCGGTGGAAAGGACTTACGTATTCTCTCGATATGCCACTGACTCAGGAGCAATTACTGACGATGTGTGTGGGGAACGTAAAGACAGAGCTGGTACCCTCCTTGATTACCCAGAATTACCCTGGGGGGTTCAGAGATTTCTCGGATAAGGCCCAGCGCCTCGAGGAGGCCCTGCAACAGGCTAGTAAGGCACGTTTGCTGCCCCCAATGATCCCAGCCAGGAGGGCCGCCAGGGCTGAACCCGCCGCAGTGGCTCAAATAGAATCCCCGAGGCAGCTGGAATTGCTACCGGCGGTACCACCCCCGCAACCCCGCAGAGGTCCTCCACCTCAAGCACAGGCTCCTGCCCAGCAGCGACCGCCTCAGAACCGACAGGTTCCCCCGCGCAACGCGCCACCGCCACCTAGGCGAGACAACCAGGCGCCGCCCCCTCGGCAGGCCCCTCCGGTCCCTCGACAGGATCAGGCCCCCAGGGCTCCTTACCCGGAAAGAAAATACCATACCTATTCGTTCAATGAAAATCAGGTCCCTGGTTACTTCTGAAGTGCTCTGGAGCAAGGGATTGTGCGTCTGCCTGAGTGCAGGAGACCGGCAGAGGCGCATCTCACTGATCACCCCAACTACTGCCCTTATCATCGGATCCTGGGGCACACCCTCAAGCGATGCTATGTGTTTAAAGACTGGCTTCAGGACCAGGTCAACAACAACATAGTCAAGCTGGGCCCAGCGCCAGCGCAGGTGGCAGGCGTCTTTGCGGGATCAGAAATCGGCAGTGACAGCGAGGGTGAGTGGCAGCAGGTCCCTAGCCGCGGGTCCCAGAAATACGACAACTGGATGGCTCGAAAAACTGTTGTCCGTGCCCAGGGTATCATCCGGGCACGCCTGAAGCAGCCGGAACCTTCAGAAGAAGTAGCCGGTGCCTCAGCATCGTCCTCACAGTCGACCTCTACCCAAAAGGGCAAGCAGCGGCGACGTAAGAAGAAGCAACGTGCACCGCCAGTGCCGTCGTCATCCCGCACTCTTGGCGACTTTATGCCTCCTGAAATGGGCATTCCCCCTAGAATCCGCCCAGCGGTGGATGACTCTTCGAGTGATAGTCAAGGGTACGCTTCGGTTAACACCGTGGAGCTGGTAAAGCCCTATATGACCCCCGACGAAGGGGAACCCCAGGCAGACCGCCCCAATGTTTCCAGCCGACGTCAACGTCGGCGGAATCGCAATCGCGCCGGTCACCGAGGTATGTCAGCAGGCACTTGTGACCAAGCCGTGCACGCTACCGAGACGAGGCAGCAGGCTCAGCGCAGATCTCAGCACGCGCAGACCCATTCAGCACCCTCGGCTCTACCTCCACCGCCATTCGTGTTGCTGGATCAGGGAGAGCCGCCTCGTTCGTATCACAGCCAGTCTCGCCCGGCGACGGGCCAGCTCCCGCTGTTCGACCTTAGCCCGGCGACTACTCCCCAGGCTTCTACTAGCAGGCAGCAGGATGTACCCAGTGCTAGCCGACCGCCAGTTCAACCAGCAGGACCCGCTATGCCTCCAAATGCCGAAAAACCCCCTGTAAGCAGAGGTTCGCGTTTGGCACGCAAGTATGATGTCCTAAAGCACTTAGCCGGCATTCCGGCGAGGCTTTCCATCCTTGAGGCCCTGCGCTTGTCATCCGAGATGCGCGAGGCACTTGCCGAGGCCCTAAGGAGCCCCCTCCAGTTCTAGACGGAAGTGGCAGCCGCGGAGGCCTTCCATACCGAGACGATTGAAAACGCCGAATGTCAGGCTGTTATCTCGTTCTCTGGTGAAGACGAAGACCCTCCTATACAGGGGCACATTCGCCCACTGTATGTCACTGGCCACTTTAACGGTGTGGAAGTCCGCCGCTGCCTCGTTGACACGGGTTCTGGAATCAATCTAATTCCGACCCGGACGTTGCGAAAACTGGGTTTGTCTGAAGGTGATTTGACTCCCTCTGACCTCAGGATTCAGGGGTACGACAGGACAGAGCAAACCCCGGTCGGCAAGATCCGCCTGAAGACCCAGTTCGGTGGCTTAATTGCCAGCACCGAGTTCATGGTTGTTTCTCCGGACACCGCCTACAACGCACTGATGGGTAGGCCATGGCTCCACCTGCATGCTGCGGTCCCCTCATCGTATCACCAGTGCCTTAAGTACTCGCTCAACGGTCGAGTAGGCGTGATCCAAGGAGACGCGTCCCCCTTTGCTTTTTGTGAGGCCCGCTATCTGGATGCGGGTTATTACAAAAGCAAAGACAAGCAGATCCTGGTCAGCGAGGATGAGCCCGCTCCAATCGCAAGTAATCCCTGGGCGAGCATGGACGACGCCTACATCCTCCCGATCCACCGGTTGGAAGCCACGACCCCCGACATGGGACAATGTTTTGTTGTTTCGGGTACGCAAGGAAGGCATGTTCCCGCGTCCAAGCGACGGCGGAGAATCACCTCGTACTCCTACACCAACCAGGCTCGGGTCATCCCGGAATCTCCTACCCTTGTACGGTACCGGGATGTCAGGCTCATGACAACAGCGGTGCGCCATACGTGTCTATTTCGCCGGGATGGAATCAACCGACTCTGGCCGACACGTCACCACTGCTTTGATATCGTCAAGCGTGGCCCCTTAGGCCGAAGGCCGGATGGGATAGGGTCAAATGCATTCATTGCTATGGTCTCCACGACGAGTGAGTCTCCTGATGTGATGACTGCTGCTGCCCAAGTCGGCACCAGCTGCCCCTCGGGTTTTGAGAGCCCAGAAGCACCTTCCGTCACGGGAAGTCCCCCCCCCCCCCCCCGGCTGGGGAGGAAGACTTGGAGGATGCTCCCCCAGCCTTTGAAGAAGGCGTCTCTACCACGGTTGATGAGCTGGTGCAGGTGAACCTTGGCAGCGAGGCAGATCCAAGACCCACATTGATCAGTGCGGCCATGTCCCTCGAGGAGCGACAGTAGTATGTAGACTTCCTCAAACAGCACCGCGATGTGTTTGCCTGGAGTTACGATGAGATGCCAGGACTGGATCCCCAAGTGGCCGTCCACCGTCTGGGCCTCCCGGTAAAACATCGTGGGTTTAAGCAGCCTCCCAGAAAAATGCACCCTTCCCATGGCGCTATGGTTGAGGCTGAAGTTGATAAGCTAATCAAGGCCAACTTCGTCAAAGAGGTCCAGTACCCCAAATGGCTCGCCAACATTGTGCCAGTCAGGAAGAAGAATGGGCAGATTAGAGTCTGCATCGACTTCCGCGATCTCAATCGCCACTGCCCAAAGGATGACTTCCCACTTCCAGTGACGGAGCTGTTGATTGACGCCACGGCCGGGTTCCAAGCCCTCTCTTTTATGGACGGATATTCCGGGTATAACCAGATCCGGATGGCCCCCGAAGATGAGGAGTCCACTGCCTTCAGGGCTCCCCAGGGTACCTTTTGCTACCGGGTAATGCCATTCGGTTTAAAAAATGCAGGTGCCACTTATCAGAGGGCTATGCATCGCATATTCAAACCGATCCTCGGGACATTGGTGGAATGCTACGTGGATGACCTTGTAGTCAAATCATATCAGCACCAGGACCATCTCAAAGACCTTGAGAAAGTGTTCGGTTTCCTCCGTTCCCGTCACCTGAAGATGAACCCGCTGAAGTGTGCCTTCGGGGTCACCTCCGGGAAGTTTCTGGGCTTTGTTGTCAGATACCGAGGTATCGAGATCGACCCGGAGAAGATCAAGGCCATCAGCCAAATGCCTCCCCCGAGCAACATTCGGGAGCTTCGAGGCCTGCAAGGCCACTTAGCCTATATACGCCGATTCATTGCGAACTTGGCCGGCAAGTGTAAGCCCTTTTCTCGGCTCATGAAGAAAGGCGCTGCCTACGAATGGGATGAGGAGTGTCGGATCGCCTTCGAGGAAATCAAGCAGTACCTGCTTCAACCTCCGGTCTTGATGCCACCCGTCTCTGGAAAGCCGCTGGTCCTTTACGTGACCGCCCTGGAAAGATCCCTCGGCGCGCTGCTCGCCCAGAAGAATAACGAGGGCACTGAGAACAGTCTCTACTATCTCAGTCGCATGCTTCTCGATACGGAGGTCAGATATTCCCTTATCGAAAAGAGCTGCCTTGCGCTCGTCTTCGCCGTGCAGAAGTTGCGACACTACCTGCAACACCACGAGGTGCAATTGATCTCTCGGGTGGATCCGCTGAAGTACATCCTGAACCGCCCCATGCTGACTGGCCGACTAGCGCGGTGGGCAGTAATTCTCCAGCAGTTTGACATCAGGTTTGTGCCTCAGAAGGCCGTTAAGGGACAGGCGTTGGCAGACTTTTTAGCTGCCCATCCAACCTCCGCGGATCAATCCCTGGACCTGGATTTCCCCGATGAGACGATTCTCTCGGTCGATCACGCTGTCCCGTGTTGGCAAATGCATTTCGACGGCGCCTCCCGGAGCCCCACCGGTAGAAGGCTCAACGACCCCAAGCTCAACAGAGTGGGTCTGGGTATTGTTTTCATTACCCCGACGCAAGCCGTCCTGCCGTACTCCTTCCTGTTGTCAGAAGGTTGTACGAACAACGAGGCAGAGTACCAAGCTCTCATCACCGGCCTCGAGTTGGCCCTCGAGATCCATGTACCCCATCTACATGTGAAAGGAGATTCTGAGCTGGTAATCAAACAGGTTAATGGCGACTACGTCGTCAGGAAGCCAGAGCTTGCACCGTTGCTGGAGTACACCCTCCTCCTGATGGCCCAGTTCTCTTCTCGGCCAGAGGTTACCCATGTCCCGCGGTCGCAGAACGGCCAAGCGGACGCCCTAGCTGGCTTAGCCGCATCGCTCGCAGAACCCGAGCAAGATGATTTGGTCATACACGTGGCCCACCGGAGAGTCATTGCTCCCGTCACCCAAGAGGACCGTGATAGCCTGCGGGTAAGTCATCTCACCGCCGGACCCTCCGTATCGGAAGTCCCGGGTTCGTCGGATGCAGTGGTTGAAACGACCCCCGATTGGAGAGCACCTATTGTCGAGTATCTCCAAAATGGTCAGCTCCCGGACAACCGGGCCGAGCGCGAGCGAATCCGACGCCGTGCACTTCAATTTACCCTCCAGAGCGGCCCTAGTCTTGAGCAGACCCTCTATAAACGGAGTTTTGATGGTGTCCTCCTTCGTTGCATCCAAGGAGTAGAGATACCTCAAGTTATGCAAGAGGTTCAGGCCGGTTCCTGTGGCGCCCATCAAGCTGGGCCGAAGCTGTCCCATCAAATCCGGAGGCTAGGGTACTTCTGGCCCTCCATGATCCACGATTGTATTGGATACGCCAAGAGATGCCACGCGTGCCAAGTGCACGCCAACTTCTTGCATCGGCCGCCAGAACCCCTCCACCCCACAAAGTACTCTTGGCCATTTGCGGTATGGGGACTCGATGTAGTGGGACCGTACCCGCCGGCAACAGCCCGCCAGTGTAGGTTCATCCTGACTGCTACAGATTTCTTCTCCAAGTGGGCAGAAGCAGTTCCGCTCAAAGAGGTCAAGGCCCGTTCCGTCTTTGACTTTGTGAGCTCCAACATCATCCACCAGTTTGGGGTCCCTCACGCCGTCCTCACTGACAACAGCACCAACTTCCGAGCAGCTGAATTGAAGAAATTGTACGCTAAGTACGACATCCGGTCAAACCATACCTCCCGCTACCACGCACAGGCAAATGGACAGATCGAGGCGTTCAACAAGACCCTCTCTAACATTCTGCAGAAGATGGTTGGTCAGAACAAGAAGAGTTGGCCGAACAAGCTCCCCAACGCCCTCTGGGCTTACCGGACGACGACTCGCAACTCTACCCAGGTGACCCCATATTCCCTGGTGTATGGAGCTGAGGCCGTCCTACCCATTGAGATCCAGCTGCCGTCGCTACGCACGGCCGTTTATGATCACCAGACATCAGATGAGGTAGCCGAGATCCGTCTAGCTGAGCTAGAGGCACTGGACGAGAACCGGCTTCGTGCCCTGCACAATCTGGAAAGGCATCAGGACAAGATGGCAAGAGCTTTTGACAAGAAGGTTCGTCTCCGCTCTTTTCTACAGGGTGACCTGGTGCTGGCCCTGTGAGCGCCAATGATTCCCGGAAGGAAGCCGCCCAAGTTAGAACCCAAATGGGAAGGTCCTTATATCATCCATAAGGTTTACCCCAATGGAGCTTACTCCTTGGTGACCACAGATGGAGAGCGTGTAACCCCTCCCACCAATGCCAGATTCCTCAAGCGATACTTCGCCTAGGGCAAAAGATGGTCCTGCATGACCCTAAACTGCGAGATGGTCCCGCATGACCCTAAACTGCGAGATGGTCCCGCATGACCCTAAACTGCGAGATGGTCCCGCATGACCCTAAACTGCGAGATGGTCCCGCATGACCCTAAACTGCGAGATGGTCCCGCATGACCCTAAACTGCGAGATGGTCCCGCATGACCCTAAACTGCGAGATGGTCCCGCATGACCCTAAACTGCGAGATGGTCCCGCATGACCCTAAACTGCGAGATGGTCCCGCATGACCCTAAACTGCGAGATGGTCCCGCATGACCCTAAACTGCGAGATGGTCCCGCATGACCCTAAACTGCGAGATGGTCCCGCATGACCCTAAACTGCGAGATGGTCCCGCATGACCCTAAACTGCGAGATGGTCCCGCATGACCCTAAACTGCGAGATGGTCCCGCATGACCCTAAACTGCGAGATGGTCCCGCATGACCCTAAACTGCAAGAGGGTCCTGCACGACATTAAACTGCATGGGTCCTGCACGACCCTAAACTGCGACTTGGTCCCGCATGACCTTAAACTGTATCTCCGTCCTCACTGCAAGACGTTAAACTGCAAGTCAGTCAGTTCTTCCTGACCGAGGCTCAGCCTCAGGCCCCTCGGCCTCTTTGGGCCCCTGGCCCCGTCTCCACCGAGGTCTGGCCCCAGGCCCCCCTCGTTTCTCTCCGACTTACCCTCTTACGGGATTGTACGGTACAGTGTAGGACTACGTTCTCACGTTGAGATCATGAACATTCCGCACACATCCCCGAACGAGATACCCCTCGTCCCGCATGACGTTAAACTGCATGTCAAGAACTACGTACGGCTTGATTCTCATCTTTATGGGATACGTAGGAACGCTCGGACCCCTCGTCTTGAGCCCAGCCCCAAGCTTCTCTCTTCCACTATTCCCCCTGGGAATGGTCTCCTTGGAGGATCTTTGTGTAGCAGGGCGTCGGCCTTCTTGGCCCCGCTCATGCAACCCCACTCACGCAAAGATTGTAAAGGTCGCACCATGCGCCCGCTCCGTTCTTCTACCCTCCCACGTCCTTACCGCATGACGCTAAACTGCATGGCCTTCAAGAACTACGTATGGCTTGATTCTCATCCTTATGAGATACGTAGGAACGCCCAGACATTTCGTCCGTTGGCCCAGCCCAAAAGCCGAAATCTTCCCCTCGGGTTAAGACACGGCAGGGTGCACATTTTTTGCCCCGACCCACGTCGAGCAAGCCTCGACCCGGCTGCACATTCCCCCCTGGAGGTGTTTGCCCCTTTCGTGGATGGATTCACACCCGGAGGGGCCCCCCAAGAACGGCCTGGATACAAAGCCCAAGGGCTCTCCTACCGATACGGGCCAACGCCCCTGAGGGTTTCTCAAGCAACAAATTGAAACAAGTCCCGCGTTGCCAATTTGGTCAGCGGTCGACCCTCAATTGTTGCCCCCATGCGGGTCACCATAGGAACGCTGTGTTTCGACTATGGTCAACAGTGATTCATTCTGCCCCATCCTGAGGTGATAAACTTCCCCCAGGTGGTGCTAGTGATCGGGACCACAGCCCACGATTTCTCACCTGGAGTGTACGGTGTGGTGTGGGACTACGTCCTCATTCACGTCGGGATCATGTACCACGCCGTACAACTCCCCTTACGAGGCTCAGCCTCAGGCCTCTTAGCCTCCTTGGGCCCCTGGCCCCCCGTCCTCATGTAAGACGTTAAACTACAAACCGGTCAGGCCCTCCTGACCGAGGCTCAGCCTCAGGCCCCTCGGCCTTTCTAGGCCGCGGCCCAGGACCTATCTTATAGGATTGTACGGTATGGTGTAGGACTACGTCCTCATTCACGTCGGTTTTTCTCCATACTATACACCTTGCTCAGGAGTATAGTACTCCCCACCCAAGTCCCGCATGACGTTAAACTGCACTTCAAGAACTACGTGTGGCTTGATTCCCATTATAATGGGATACGTAGGACCACCTGGATGTCCAAAATCCGGGTCCAGCCCCATCTCTCGGGAATCCTCATCCCATCTTGGCCCCTTGGCCCATCCTTCCTCCATGAAGAGATCATATGGTGCGGTGTGGGATTATGTCCTCATTTACGAGGGTCTTGTAGTGACCACGCCATGTTTCCCGCACCACCGAGCTGTTTCGTCGATCCCTCTTTCGGCTGTTCACCAATGTGCTTAAGAGTACTCTGGTTCATTACCTGGAATGCCAAGCTTTACTCGGACACGTCCGCGCCCGCTTTCCAGGCTTTGCGTATCCCCGCATCAGGGCTTTCACCATTTTTCACACCCGGAGGGACCCCCAAGTACGGCCTGGATACAAAAGCCCAAGGGCTCTCCTACCGATACGGGCCAACGCCCCCCAGGGTTTCGGACGACAAATCGATAAAATCCCGCGTTGCGAATATGGTCAGCGGTCGATGCTCGTTTGTTGCTCCCACCTCAGGCTAACGCGATACAGACGCTGTGTTTCCTTCATGGATAACAGTTTTCCTCTGTCGTCACGCCAACCCATTAAGCCCAAATGCCGGGTACACAATTCACACCCTTCATCACTTCATCGTGTCCAAGTAGAATTTCGGGACTCTCGGTACTTTTTCCCCCGTGCACGTCTGCGCGTTTGAGGAACAAGCTACATCAAAGGTGTCCTTCGGAACTCTCTGCTGACTCCCCTTTAATGGATGCCCCAAGTGTTGCAATGAGGGTCCCCCCCTTGTTTCCCACACCGAGTTTATCTCACGTGGGCTTAGGGATTGGGTTGACCTCTGTGCTTACTTGGGAGTTGTCACCACCCACGGTCCGAGCTCTAAGACCATAAACTAAGATTCTCATCTGGAACTACGTTCAAGACCTCTTGTCTCCGAACCCAGCTTGAGTTCAGCAAATTTACCCCTCTAATCCTGCCTTCAGGACCCTGATCACAGGACTGCGTGGCGCAGTGTAGGACTACGTCCTCATTCACGTCGGGTACGCAATAGTTGCACCACGCACGCCCCATTCTGAGGTTCAGTCCTCCTATCCCCTGTCCTGCATGACATTAAAAGGCACCCTTTCAGAACTACGTATGGCTTGATTCCCATCATAATGGGATACGTAGGACCACCTGGATGTTTAAGATTCGGGTCCAGCCCCACCTCTGGGAGATATCCTGATTTCCCGGTCACCTAGACCACTTGGTCCATCCCTCTCCAGCGGGGGGTGCGTAGGTATGATACAAGGTTGTGGGCATCATGCCCCCCTTCCCCTGGGAATCTGCCATCTCTCGATCACCCTCAAGGTTGAGTCCCTTGGCTCCCCGCAGCGGTTCACCCATGTATTGAGAGTACTCTGGTCTAGGACCAAGAGTGTCAGATTCAACTTGGTCAAGTTCCTTCCACTTTTCAAGCTTCGTGTTCCCCTCTATTCGGACTTCCATCATCTTTCACACCCGGAGGGACCCCCAAGAACGGCTTGGATACTACGCCCAAGGGCTCTCCTACCGATACGGGCCAACGCCCTCCAGGTTTACGGACAACAAATCGATAAAATCCCGCGTTGCGAATATGGTCATCGGTCGATGCTCGTTTTGTTAGTCCTCATTTCAGGCTAACGCGACAGGATGCTGTGTTGCGAACATGGTCAGCAGTAATCCTCTGTCGTCACGCCAGCCCCTTCAGTCCTTGAATGTTGGTTGCATGATTCACATCATTTTCCACCCCATCATGTCCAGGTGGAATCTCGACACTTTTGGCGCTATCCCTCAGTGCACCTTTGCATGTTAGGGGGACAAAGCTGCAATCTGGCGTCCTTCGGGACTCCCTGGTCCGAGCTCTAAGACCATAAACTAAGACCCGTTCGGGACTACGTTCACATTCCCATCCTCATGGGACACGTAGGACCGCCCAGACGCCCTGTCTCCGGGTACAACCCATTCAGGAAGCCAGTCTCTTCCCCTGTTTTACCTCCGGATGGCGTACAATTTGATGTGGGATCATGTCTCTGTCAAATGTGTTTTATAAACACTGCGCACATTTCCCGCCTAGCATCTTCTCTGCTACGTCTGCGCTGCATGACGATAAAATGCATGCTTGGTCCTATCATACGACCCTAAACTGTGACATTATCGTCCTGGCCGCACGACGAAAAACGGCACCGCATTGTGGTGACCTCGCTGTAGAGGACATCACGTTGGGTACTGGCCACGCGCCATGCCATTTGTCAACGCCCATCACGGCTTGATTCTTGTGGCGACATCACGACCTACAGTTCTAGGCCTGTAGCTTCACAAAAAAAAACCATTCACCTCAAAGAACAAACAAGATACATCAAATTCCGCTTCTTTTAGTGCAAGGGCCACGTCCGCACTTCCCCTTTCCCCTGGCACCGGTACCTTACCCTGCCACCTTCCAGAACTACGTATGGCTTGATTCTCATCCTTATGAGATACGTAGGAGCGCCCGGGTACTTCCCCGCGGGTCCAGCCTAACCCTTGAGTTCGGTCCCTCGACTCGAGCTCATTCACGTCAGGTTGTGATGTCATGCGTCCCCTGATCCCCTTTTTCCAATCCATGGTCCGAAGTCTATGACCATAAACTAAGATCTCCCCAAGGGAAAGGAATCTGCTCCCTCTCTAATACGTTTCGTTGACGTATTCAGATGTGTTTTGACAAAAAGCCCGAAGCATGGGATTTTCACAGGGACATTCCCCTCATCCCATGACCAACCTTCGTGAGCTCACTATTTGGATCCTCATCCTCTTCCACATCCAAAAGGACCCTCGGACGACGTGGATACTAAGCTTAAGGGCTCTCCATGAATGCTGGACCTAAGGGCCCTACAATCGTTTCGGGCCAACGCCCCTGCGGATATTCGACAACATTTGTGACATGGTCCCGTGTTTCGAACATGGTCAACGGTCAACCCTCATTTGTTTGTCCCCATTTCAGGCTAACGCGATAGGATGCTGTGTTGCGAATATGGTCAGCAGTAGTCCTCTATCGCCACGCCGTCACCATCGTGATCCGAATCTCGAGCGTCATGATTCACACATTTCCACTCCTTCATGTCCAAGTGGAACTCCATCATACTCGGCTCCTTCTCTTCGCGCATCTAGATGCGCTGAATGATCATGTTAGTGTCATTGGGCCGGTAGTCACCGAGCATCCCTTTGCCCTCACCTGCCCCTCTCTGCGTCGGGAAATTCCCACCACTACTGCTTGTTTCCCACACCGAGCAC
The DNA here is from genome assembly GCA_963277665.1 of Viscum album. Taxonomy (NCBI): domain Eukaryota; kingdom Viridiplantae; phylum Streptophyta; class Magnoliopsida; order Santalales; family Viscaceae; genus Viscum; species Viscum album. Next base: position 1,201,337,101 of record OY728155.1, on the reverse strand, counting down.
GACTCACGTGGGCTTAGTAGTTTTGGCCGGATGTGTACCAACACAGTCAGGCTGCTCCTCGTCCTGCATGACGTTAAACTGCACTTTCAGAACTACGTATGGCTTGATTCCCATCGTCATGGGATACGTAGAGACACCCAGGCATTTCACCTAGGGTCCAGCCCCAGGAATCGCAAAATCCTATTCCTCCTCATTTCCAGCCCTCGCCAGAGAGGCCCTATCTGGAAGAAAGAATGATCCGGGATCAGATCGATGCGCCCATCTGGCGTACACCCACCACGGTGGTGTAACTACTGAAGTGTTGGATTCTGTTTGAACAAACCATCACTCCATATTCCACGCTTTGCGTGCCCCTTATTCGGACCCTCGTCTTCTTTCATGTCTGAAGGAACCCCCTAACGGCCTGGCCCCATGCCGCATCGGCTCACCTACCGTCCTGGGCCAATGTTCCGGAAGACGGGTCATGTCTGGAAGGACCCCCTAACAGTAAGGATGTCTGACCTATGGTCCACCAACTGTCCTGGGCCAACGTCCCGAAAGATTAATCGACAACAAATTGATAAAATCCCGCGTTGCGAATACGGTCAGCGGTCGATGCTCATTTGTTGTCCCCGTTTCAGGCTAACGCAGTAAGGATACCGTTTCTCCGCCACGGCTAATGGTTGTCCTTTATTGTCCCGCCGCCTCCATAGTATTCCGAATTTGGGCATCGTGATTCACACTCCCCATTTTCATCTGTTTGAACTGATTTCAGCGCCCCTGGTGTTTCCCCAATCGTGCATACGAGCACATTGGATAAACGGTAATTCGGCTATCCCGGAAGTTCCTCCTCCGATCAAGCCTTCCCCATCTTTCGGGAATCTGGGCTGGTTTGAGGGAATTGTCGTCAAACGTCCCGCAAACATTGTAGGGATGCAACAAGACAATTCAACAGTGGAAATCCTGCGTGCTACGGAACTCAAAACAAAGGAGAAAGGAAGAATTGAAGCACAAAAGTGTTAATAAAAGTTTCTTCGGGTTCGCTACAGTACTCGGGGGTTGACTTCCCCCATGGACGGGTTGACTCCGTCGAAAGAGCGTTGCAGCTCCGCCACCCGTTGACTTGCGGCGTCCAGAGCCTGTTGCCGCTGATTTAACTCCCGCTCCTCTTCAGCAGCGGCGGGGCGTAATCCGTCAACCCTGGCCCGGGCCCTTTCCACCTCGGCCTGGACGACAGCCATCCTTCCAGAGGTTTGCCCCATATGTTCCTCAGCCTCCGCTAGCTGAGCCTTTAAGTGTGAGACCAGCTCAGACTGCGCATTGAGAGTGGCTGAAAGCTCGTTGGCCCGGATCTGCATCTGTTGGGCCTCGCCTTCAGCCTCCTGGAGCTTCCTAATGTTGGTCGCCTTCCTCCTCTGCCATCCCATGCTCAGCCCACGATCATGCTCCCGGATCTTCTCAGCCATGAGGTCTCGGACGAGCGCGTGAGGGCGTTGGGCATCCACTCCCCCGGCACACAGCTCGCGCAACCGCGAGCGGAGCCTATCCATTTCGGCCAGCCATTGCACCTGGGGGGTGTCCCTGATAAAGCGCGTGATCAGCTTCCACGACCGGCGACGGACTATGCTGCTGTCTTCCTCATCAGAGGCCGTTTCGTCCCAATCCGCGCGGTCAGCAGGCTCGTACGCGGGATATGCCTGCAGGAATTCCTCAGCGGGATCCGCATCTGGTGTCGAGTCTGGTACGACGCCTGACGCCGGCGCAGGCACGACAGGACTGGGACTGACCGGTTGATCCTCTTCCTCAGAGTCCACCTCGATGACTTCAGGTATGGCCCTACTGGTGGTCCCACCAGTGATGGTGTGCACCGCAGCTGGAGGAGGTGAAGGGATTATCGTCACCATCACCGGCATGCCCCTGGGAGGGACGCCGCCAGACATCCCAACCAGCCTCGCTGCAGCAGCCCACGCCATTCGGAGAACTGTATGACAGAAAGAGAGAAAGAGACATAAACGTTAGTTGGCATGGCCCACGTGTGGCAACGAAGAGGCTGGTGAAGGAGACTTACGAAGATCAACCTCCGAACACTGCTCCCGGGCCGGTACCGACGGGACTCCAAGACGAGGCCCCCCGTATACTGTTGGAAGGCCCGGAGAGTCCGGAGGAGCCACCTCAAACCCCCCGGTTCCACCAGGTGCAGAACTGGACGCAGCCATAGGCGCGGGTTCTGAAGGCCCCGCATTGTCACCCGCCGAGGAGCGAGAACGAGGCCTACGAACGAGATCCTCCTGCTTGACCCAAACATTGGTGAGAAGTCCGTATGGATTCAATAACAGATCGTAAGAAGAGAGGTTCGGAATGCTACCTCGAGAGCCTCCACGGAGTCATCGGATTCTGAGCTTCGGTCTCCGACCTCGCCCTCCTCCAACGGGCTCCCTCCTCCCACCTCATCCTCCCGAGAAGAGCCCCCTGATTCCTCCGGCAAGGGGAAGCGCTCCCTCAGGTCGGCAGCCGATAGCTGTGGAGGGACCGTCTGATTCAACAGTACCCTCACCCGGTCTGTCATCGGGCGAGTGGCACCACTGGAGTGGATGCAATCCTCCAGTTCGTTCAAGTATTGCTCCGCCTCCACCGGAGACACCATGAATCCGGCCCGGACTGGGCCTATGCCCGGCAGTCTCATCCCGAGGCGATTCAGGTGGGCCCACACCTCAGATGGGCTGAGGAATTGCCGGTTGACGTCCCAGACGTCCCAAGCCTCCGGAAAGACAGCATCTCCTGCCATGTCAATGTGACGCAGCCGCTTCCCCGGAGCCTGAGCGGATATCCGACGGAATCCCCTCGGTGGCCGCCCCTCTGGATGACCCTGCTCTCCCGGAACCACCGGATCCGCCGCTGCTGCCATGCCCTCGGCCGGTGCGGGTCCCTCTGCCACGGCAGCCCCGCTGCCGCGGGCGGCCCTAGCTGCCCTCCGACCCCGACCTCGAGATAAAGGAGGCCCACCGTCACCAACCCGGATCGTTGGCTGCTTCAGCATCTCCCCGGGATAAGCAGCCTCCCAGCTGATGGCGTACTCCTTCACTAAGCCGAAGGCGGCAGTGGGTGGAGGCAATGTGATCTGCATCCTTCCATCCTCACGTGTGAACATGAGCCACAGCTGCCTCATCACACACGGGTTCTCCTCGTGACGCACCTCCCAGTATACCTGCGGGGTCAGCCGCTGGAGGCACCGGAACTGCCTCGCAAAACGGTGCGGGGTGTATGGTTCACAGATTGGCTCACGATCTATCCGAGCCACCAAAACGCCGCCTCGGAAGGCCAGGAGGTAAGCCCGATGCTCCTCCGTTCCCCGTCCATCATCGGTAAGCCTTCCCGTCGGTAGTGGAAAGGGATGAAAGTTGAACTCGTCCGCCCTCCACACCCTATTCAGCACCATCGGAACGGCCAGTTTGAATGGGAAGCTCCCAACTACGTTCAGGATGGAAGGGCGAAAGTCTGATCCCGGCGGCGAAATGGGGTTTGGATACTCGTAAATCCCCCTGATGTGCGCCGCGATCCACCCATACAGGAGGTGGAAGGGCCCGCATATTCTTGGCGGCTTCTTGCCCTCGCTGATACGTCGCAGCAATCTGTATAGCTTGGCGAGCATCGGGATCCCCAGGTTGATCCGCTGCCCCATGGCCAGCATCGATGCCATGATGAACGAGCTGGGCCGTACCCCCATGCTTGTATCTCTCACTGGTAGGATCCACCCACATATGAGGGCCGCGATGAACGCCGCCAGCCTAACTATTGGCTGTTGTTCGGTGCTGACGCTGAAGCCCCAAGTCTTCCATTGGCTGTCCTCCAAAACCCGCCAATACGAGTGCCCCTTACCCCGCTGGGCTGCCCTCGGACAAGTCCGAGGCCTTGGAGGGAACTCTCGATTCTCTGGAAAGTTCAGGAAGCATTTGAACCATCTTCTGAAGTGGACGTCCCTCACTGCTTCCTTGTCATCCGCGGGGACAAACGCCATCAGCGCTGACGCCAGTCGCGGCATTTGCTCCGCATCTTCCCACACGCCGACGACGGGGAGGAACTCGTCGTACATGGCCCCCAAGATCGGGACCCCAGAAACCTGGTGGACATCCCACAGGCTGATGCCCACCTCCCCGTGATGTAGATGAAAAGTGTTGGTCCTGGACGACCATCTACTCAGCAGTTCCGGCATCAGCTGCTTTGGCTGGTAAATGTGGAACTGGGAGGCCCATGCCGCCTCGTACAATCCCACTCTCCTCAGCTCAGCCTCGAACTCCTCGCATGAGGCGCCTACCCAGTAGGCCCAGGCCCAGTCGTCGGTAAAATTGCCGCCCTGGCGCAGGTCCCACTCATCGGACCATCCCTTCTTCGGATCCTGCAGAGCCGCCTTCAGCATGGTGCGGTAGAGAGGAGGGGACGTCTCCGGTTGCAGTGGCCTCCCGTCAATGTCGTTCACATGATTGTAGAGACAATCGGCGGTGACGGGTGTGAAATCCTCCTGCGCGTGACCATCGGCCGCCCTGAACCATTGGTGTTGGCACGGTGTGCTCCTGAACCAACAAGCTGGTTCATCCCTTCCCGCCTCAGGGATGAAGACGTCATCCCTCAGCCCAAAGCCTTAAAACGGCAGCTTTTTGCACTGTGGATAGTCCTTCTGACCTTCCGACAGCAGATCTGTCAGAGAAGTGTGGTCTGAATGGCTACGAACCATTTCCCCCAAGCCCGGGCGGTTGGCCATCTCATCCCGGCGAGCAGCATCTGCAAGCACTTCCCGCACAGCTTCTTGATGAGCCATGTTAACTCTGGCCCTCGGAAAAGGATTCTTCCGGATGAATCGCGAAGCTCGGTCGCGAAGTTCGGTCGCGAAGATGGATTGCGAAGATCGGTCGCGAGATCAAACCGCGAAGTCCGGCCAAGGCAGGCACGCAAAGATTCGCTTGGCGCGGACGCAGAGTCAGAGACTAGCGGTTCTCCGCGAAGCTCGATTCGCGGAGAGCTGTCGCAGAGTACGCGGAGCTTCGCGAAACCGAGAGCGCAAGAAGACAAGGAAGGCGCGTAAAGACAAAAGAGGGCGGACCCCCTATTTATAGACGCCGACCCCGGAGCATCGCGGCGCGCCTCACCCGCGCGGAGCATCGCGGCGCGTCCGGATCTGCGGCCCCGACGAGCATCGCGGGCCTCCTTCGCGATGCCGCATCGCGAACCACCGACAGTTTTGGCGATCTTCCCTCAGACTTCGACCCTTCACCCTCCGCGGCTCCAAGTCTGAGGGGGGGCATTTGTTGGCGCCAAAAATATGGCCCGAAAGGAAGGAATGAAAAAGACAGCCGGCGTGCTGCATCGCGAAGCACAGCCGCGAAGCACAGCTGCGAAGCCCCTCCGCGAAGCGCCCCAACCCTGGCGGCGCCGCGAAGCACCAGAGGCGGTGATCCTCCGCGAGCGCGTTTGACGTTCGCGAGCCGCCGCGAAGCACCAGAGGCGGTGATCCTCCGCGAGCGCGTTTGACGTTCGCGAGCGCGCCGCGAAGCTCCAGAGGCGGCGCGCGAGCCCTGCTTCGCGGCGCCCCTTCCCTATAAATACTCGACTCCCCCTGAGTCCACGGGACGGACAATCCGACCTTTCGGCTTCTCCTCTCCCGAATCGCGAAGCAAGCTTTGCCCCGGGAATCATGAGCTCCGCGAGGTATTTCTACTTCGCGAGACGACTCTGATTTGTTTCGTCCTGAGCCCCTCTTCCGAGAGGGATGCCCTTCGCGAAGCCCAAGGGCGTTCGCAAAGGAAGGGGATTCCCAAGGGAACCCGGGCAGCCGCGGAGCACTCGTGCTTCGCGAAACACCCAACCCATGCTAGTAATCCCTATGCCAAGGCAGGATAACTATGCATCGCGAAGCACTTTACTTGGCAGGACCCTGCTTCGCGAACCACTCCTTCGCGAGGCAGTGCTCCGCGAACACTGTTCCACTTCGCGAAGCACCTCCCACTTCCACCTATGCCCCATGCTAAGGCCAAGGCACCCCACTTCGCAAAGCACACTCCTCTGCTTAGCGATTCCTCCTTCCATGCGACCCTCCAGGTTTGCACGATGTGATTTCAAAGTCCCATGGACAACACCTCCCGTAGCGTTGCTTCGCCCAATGCTCCTTCGCATAGGCACGCTAACGGCTATTGCTTCTTCGCATAGCCACGCTAACGTGGACCCCTCGATGGTTCCTCCCGCGACCCCCCTTTACCATGGCCTTACCGATACCTTCCCTTCCCCAAGGACCAGAGGGTACCGGTTATGTAAGCCCTAGGGGTGTGGAGTGAACCCACCTCGTCCGAGCTGCAGGACGTTAAACTGCCAAGCACCACGTCCTCAACACATGACGTTAAACTGTGACCCAACCTCGTCTCCCTCACGAAGGGTCCCCCCAGCTCGAGCATTCATTACACCACTCGTCTCCACGGGAATGGAACTCTTCCGCATATGGAATGAGATCCTCCTTGTCGGAGTGGTGTATGTTCGCAGGGGAAGGGTCGCCTCAGAGCGTAAATCCCTAACCTTTGGTACGGATGATTGCACCCGTGCATCTCGGTACTTCCCCACTACCAAGGTCAGTGGAGGAGGTGATATAGAACGAGGCACCTCCCATTGTCGGACCAAGGTCCATCTTCCCCGCGCTTTGTCGCGCCATGGGCCTCCATCCTGAAGTAAGTCCAAACACCATGGGCCGCTCAACGCGTAAGCCCCATTTCGCTTCTCACGGACGCACCCTTCGCGACGTGATCGTCAGGTCCTTGCAACCTCTTGTTTCTCACACCGAGCATGGCTCACGTGGGCTTAGAGTGAGCACCGACCCTGACAAAACAATCCGAACTACGAGGACTTTGATCCGTGTCAAGGCATGGTACGTAGGAAGCCTCCACGAGGTTCAAGCCCACCATCAGTGGACCAAGGTCTACTCCCCATCCGAACTACGAGGACTTTGATCCGTGTCAAGGCATGGTACGTAGGAAGCCTCCACGAGGTTCAAGCCCACCATCAGTGGACCAAGGTCTACTCCCAATCCGAACTACGAGGACTTTGATCCGTGTCAAGGCATGGTACGTAGGAAGCCTCCACGAGGTTCAAGCCCACCATCAGTGGACCAAGGTCTACTCCCCATCCGAACTACGAGGACTTTGATCCGTGTCAAGGCATGGTACGTAGGAAGCCTCCACGAGGTTCAAGCCCACCATCAGTGGACCAAGGTCTACTCCCCATCCGAACTACGAGGACTTTGATCCGTGTCAAGGCATGGTACGTAGGAAGCCTCCACGAGGTTCAAGCCCACCATCAGTGGACCAAGGTCTACTCCCCATCCGAACTACGAGGACTTTGATCCGTGTCAAGGCATGGTACGTAGGAAGCCTCTACGAGGTTCAAGCCCACCATCAGTGGACCAAGGTCTACTCCCCATCCGAACTACGAGGTCTTTGATCCATGTCAAGGCATGGTACGTAGGAAGCCTCTACGAGGTTCAAGCCCACCCGTCTTTCACGTCGGGTTTCACCCCCGTCCAGTATGACGTTAAACTACATCCCGGTCCAGTGGTATGCCATTGCGACCAAACCATTTGAACTACGAAGTCTTTGATCCGTGTCAAGGCATGGTACGTAGGAAGCCTCCATGAGGTTCAAGCCCACTCATCACCCAATTCACGTCGTGTTCTACCTACGTCCAGCACGACGTTAAACTACATTCCAGTCCAGCGGTAGGCCGTTGTGACCCATTCTCACCTGAACTACGTGGTCTTTGATCCATGTCAAGGCATGGTACGTAGGAAGCCTCCACGAGGTTCAAGCCCAACAATAGTGGATCAAGGTCCCTCACTTATGTCGGCTCACCGACACCCACCACCCGTCGTTTATTCACGTCAGGGTTCATTACCGTCCCGCATGACGCTAAACTGTATCATTTGAACTACGAGGACTATGATCCATGTCAAGGCATGGTACGCAGAAATCCTCCCAGAGGTTCAAGCCCAACCCCCACCGGACCAAGGTCCACCCTCATGTAGGTACGCTGACGATGCCCATCGGACCAAGGTCCACCATCACGTCGGTTTACCGGCACCATCCCGAACTACGCGGACATTGATTCCCTGCCACGGGGATACGTAGGAAGCCCCTTTAAGGCTCAAGCCCAACTTCGTCGTCACCACCCCTGCGATGGTCCCATTCCATTCTCAACCGTCTCCGCGAGACGTTAAACTCGCGACCTACCTCGTGGTAAACATGAGATGCCTGAGGAAAACCTCGGATGGAACGCTTTTGGCGTAACCGTCTTTGCTAGACGTTAATCTTGCAAACATACCCTGTGTTGAACACGGGAAGCTGAGGAAAACCTCAGGTACGTGTCTATGACATGTAACCCCCCGCGCTCGATGTGGGATGCCTCGGGTTTCCACGCCCTCGAGAAGCCTTGTGATCAAGGACAACAGACAGACATGCCAGGCACCCCAGCATCCAGACACGCTACTGATGCCTCAAACGTGATTACTCCCCTGACCGAAGGTTGCTGCCCTGACTGGACCCTTTGGAATGTCCCGACAGAAGCAGCGTAATTAACCAGCGTCCATGGAAACATGGCACTGGGAAGAGTTTCACGAACTACGTATTAAATCTATAAGGGAGACCCGGACTAGGTGACGAGTTCTGAGGAGGAATCCACAGGAGGAAGAACCGACATCCCATCATCCCGTTTCGATCAAGGAGCAGACGTACCTGAACAAGGAACGAATGCCGCCCGCCTTTGGAAAGCGGGAATGCGGGGCAACAAAGCCGCGCGTCCCCCTCCTCCGCGGACGGATGCGCGCGCGCCCCGGCGAAAGCGTCGGAAACAATCTCTACGGGTGCTATATACTATAGGATAGTTCCTTAAAAAGGATATGCCTCAACCCAATTTCTCTATCCTGAATACCATAACTCACTAGGATCATAAGCCTACTTTTCATTTTTATCCAATTCATTAATTAATTTCAACCTATAAACAATTAAATGAATTTAAGAAAACTCACAAGTATTATTCAATAACAAGGAACATGGTTTTCAAACAATTCTCCTCATCCAAAATAGGAAATCTATAACAAACTTCCACTTAATAATTTTTCATTTAGTATCATTTCATTTTATACAGAAAATTTAACATCGAAAATTCTTTTAATCAAAAGGTTACATTTGAGTGTCCCTTTTATTTAAAATTTAGGTTCTTCAAAAATCAACACACCATACTTCATTTCACAAATAAATCAAAGGTTTTATATTTATAAAAATTTTCAACAAAACTGTTGTTACACTACACTAAGTCACATGGGTGGCCATCTACCAATGTTTATGGTGCTCATACACCTTTCTGTGGGTATGTGGCTCCCATTTATCATATCAAATTTCCACTTAACATTTTACCTTTAGATAATGTTTTTAAATGTTTTGAATTAATGGGTTTCCTTTTTCCTAGATATAAGCTTCCCATACACATTTCAACTGAACTGTCTCCTATTATAAAAGAAAAAAATCAATTTTCAACTCATGCATCCATTTAGACATCAAAACATCACAAGAATGTTATCATAAGCAGTAACACAAAGACTTTTTTATTATAGAAACGTGGAACAAAATCAAAACATGCTAATAATTGAGGAATCAGGGAAAATAAACACCTAATAATGTTAAGTGTATCTCCTAAACATTATATAGAAAGAGTAATGATAAAGAAAATCAAATCATGGTATTCCACCCAAGTCATTGAATCAAAAATAGCAGGAATAAAACTAATGAAACTACAAGGAATGTTACATGAATAACATGTAAATCTATAAGTTTCTACGATGATGCATGCATATAACTAGATTTCTATATTAGGCCATGAAACATTTTCAAACATCACAAAATCAATAAGCATGAAAAAATACACCAGTCACTCAAGGTGAAATCATATTAACTGTAACCACGAACAATATAAACATCAATTCCCACCCTTAGTCTCTTGTTCATTTCTAATACATGTGGTGATCATACCCATGCACAACTATTAACTGAGTGCCGAAACATTGTTAGTCTCCATATACCAACCCAAAATAGAATCACAAAGGAACAGATTAATAAATCTTAACTCTAATTACACTTAGTTACATTCTTTCCCAACTTACCCTCAAATAAGTAGTCAGACTGGTTTCCACAAGAACTCAAGTGAATCTCCCCATATATGAGAGGCTGCTAAATAATAGTGAGGGTCTACGGATAGTCAGTGGGGAGACTATTGCATCACATTTAGAGGGAACAATGGAATTAGATAATAAAATAAAAAAAGTGAAAATAAGTATAAATAAATAATCAATATAATAAAATAAACGCCAACACTAGTTTATATAAGTTATGCTTATCATGGTGATGAATATTTGAAACAATTAATAAAAAAATATTGATATACATATCATAACCAAAATAATGGAAATAATCAACACCCCTAGGGAAATCTCCATGAGCATCACTTATTCTGGCTCGTTCCTTCTCTCATAACTTCCAGGTACAAGAAAACATCAAGAAATGTTGAAGGTCATGTAAACAAGTAGTGTCTACTTGGGTAACCTAGTACAATGGTTGTCAAAATATGATGAGAGGTATAAATCTGATTAATCCAGGACCATAAGTGTCTAGCTCAATCTAGAAAAATGCTAAAAACGAAATAGAGTTCACATGTATCAAAGCAATAATAGAATTTAATACACAACCAACAACGTGTCTAGGTTCTAAAGGGACTGCTAACATCGATACCTGCTTCAGATCGTACCCCAAATAAGAGTCTGAACAAGAAATATATATATATTTGATTTATAATGAGCTTCTTAGTATATTAATTAATTTATATTTTTTGACCAAACAAAAGAATGAGCATGTTACCAATCTTATATTTCACCCATTTGAATGATGTTACCATTACCTAACTCCCACAGACATGAATTTCCCAGTTATCATTCCATGCACTTTCACCCAAGAATGTCCATGTAACCATTCCATACTTAGGAACCCATGAATGTCTATGTTATCATTCCATACTCACGCACCATGAAGGTCCATGTTACCATTCCATACACATGAATCCAAGAATGTCTATGTTACCATTCAAAAATCACAAACCCATGAATTTCCATTTTACCATTATTTTACTTTGTAACATCTTAAAAACATATACTTGAACTAACTGCCAGATCAGTTTCCACATTACCTCATATGAGTGTCTCTATATGCCAAAGGAAACAGACTAGTAGAGAGGGTATATGTATAGTTAGTTGGGAGACTATACCCTCATCTTCATACTATACTAAAAAAATAGTTAATAAACTCAAACAATGTGGAAAATTTTTATAAAATAGTAATAAAATAAATAATATAAAAGGACAAATTCTATGTATACAATGCGTGCATGTCTTAATGATACATATCTGAATGAAGTAAAGAAAAATGCATGCTATAAATTATATAATTTAATTAAAGAAAAGAATCAAATCCCCAATGGAGATATCTATGAGCATCCCATGTTCTTGATTAGTCCTTTTCTCCTAACTCCAAGGTATAAGAAAATAGAAAAAATAAATGTCTACGGTCCTATAAATAAGTTGAGTCTACTTGGCTACCATAGTGTAATGGCAACCAAAATAGGGTATGAGATATAAATCTCAGTAGGTTGGGAGCACCATTTCTTAGCTCAATTGAGACAATTCTATAATATTAAATAGTGTGCATGTATATCAAAGCAATAATAGAATTTAAATAATAACCAAAAACTCTTCCAGGTTCCAAAGGGACACCTAACAAAGATACCTGCTCCGTCTCTTAGCTGGAATAAGAGTCCAAACATGAACACTATATGAATACATGAAGTTTAATTAAATTTTCATGACATTATTTAATATTAGATTCTTAAATACAAAAAATAATGAGCATGTTACCATTATTATATTTCACCCATTTGAATTACAATATCATTGCATAACTCACAAACACTTGATTTTTGTCATTATCATTTCATACCCTCACACCCACGAATGTCCATGTTAATATTCAATACCCACACACCCATAAATATACATTATACCATTCCATACTCACCCAACACACATTTCAATTTTACCATTCCATAATCACTGACCCAAGAATGTCCATGTTACCATTCCATAGTCACACACCCATTAATTTTCTTATTACCATTCCATACTCATGAAGCATGAATGTCCATGTTACCATTCCATACTCATGCACCCATGAATGTCTATGTTACCATTCCAGACTCATGCACCCATGAATGTCCAAGTTACCAATCCATACTCAAGAACCAATGAATTTCCATGTTACAATTCTCTTAGATAAAATTATTTCCTCAATTAATTTTTCATCAACAACCATTGAATAATTCCAAAATTATTTTAAAGCTTCCAATCAATTAGTAAACTCAATAAATAAATAAGTACACAAATAACATTAATTAAAATAAATTAAATTCTCCATAAAACATTATTTAAATAATATTATTGATAATAATTTAATTTAATGATTTTTAAATATTGAATTTTGGGTTTTATCAAGGAAGAATATTATGAAATGACAGTAATATTAATTGTTATTATTAGGAATCTTGTATTTAATTAAATTGTGGTTGAGGAATATAATTAAATGATGTTATATGGATATTTTTTTAATTAAATTAAGTCAAATGGAATATAATTAAATGACGTGAAGTGGGATATTTATATATTTAAATTACGTTAAATGGTATTTAATTAAAGTATGTGAATTTGGGTGTTTATTTAATTACAATTTTTTATAAGAGTTTAATTAAATGATGTTGAAATGGGGAGTTTTTTGTTTTATAAAAGAATAATTTTATTAAATTATAATTATTTTATTGTCATTATTATGGAAATTAATTTAAATAAATTGAGGTTGATGAATTTATTTGAAAATTCTGAGATAAGGTGTTTTATTTAATTAGGTTGAGTTATACGGAATTTAGTTAAATTATGTGAAATGGGGGTTTTATTTAATTATTTTCATGGTTAATAAGAATTTAATTAATTGATGTTAAACTGAGTTTTTAATTTAATGAAATTGAATATTGAGAGAATTTAATTAAATTTCATCAGTTAGAGAATTCATGTAATTTAATTTGGTTGTGGAGAATTTAATTAATTAACGTGTTAATGGGATATTGGATTTTATCAAAGGTTTATAATATTAAATGTTAATAATAATAATATGATGATTAATATTATTATTATTATATTATTCATTTTAATTTTAGTTATTTGTGTTTTTATTAAAGGGGAAATAAGGAGGGAGAGGCGCATTATAGGTGAGCCCCCCAGCTCTCCCATGGTGAGGTCCAATGCCCCATCTCCCAGCTCCCTCTTCTCATAGATATATATTTCTAATCCCTTCATGATTGTTGTCAATCTTGTCTATGTAAGTCCTTCTCCATGCATTTCGTTGTTCATATATACCATTTTGGATCTCATTCACCCAAATTTCAGTTTTTCCAAGACCTAAGTTCGAGTTTAATTCTTTATATTCCTTTATTTTTATTCTAGGTGGTGAAAATGATGTCTCGGGACCATTGGTCTATATTCCAATGACCACCGATGAAGGCCTTGTAGTTTGGCTCAATTTCAATTAACTACAGACTATTTCCAGTATGGATAAATACTCATTAATTGTTTTCGAAACTTTTGATCAGGTTTTTATGGTTTAATTATGAAGTGGTAAATTAATTTGGTGTGCATTAGTCCTTATCACACTTATTTTGTGTTCCATTTTTTGTTATAAGGTGTAGTGATAAATTTCAAGTTCACATGCGTTTTTTTCAATTCGGGTATGTGAGAGGATTTTTGTTTGAGTAATAAAGCATTGGATCAACTGAATCTTTGAGGCAGGGTCATCAAAATTGAATAATTGATAAATAACAGTAGTCATTTGATTACACTTGTTGATAAATTTGACTGATAATGCTGAATAAAATATATATTTGTATTAAAATATATGTGAGATTAAAAATCATGTTTTTGTAATAACACCATTCAACTAGGGAGCACTACCTCCATCTTAAAAACATATTTATTTGTTTGATATGTTTAATTATCTTACTAACATGTGTTTTGTTATTCTTTACTAGTTAGATGAAGCTACGTAATTTATAGAAATTTGGTTTTCATAACAAAGAATTGCATTCCCTCATTTTCATATTGGCAGACTGGGGTTAATTAGTAATATGAGTTATTGTGGTGGATAATTTATATAATTATTTGTAAACTAATTTTTTTTCTAGGTGATTTTAATATAGATAATTTATCAGGGGATTAATTATGAGATATTTAATTGGATAATTGGGATAAAGAATCTAGGCATTAATTGTTATTTATTGTTTTGTTGAAATTGATATAATTAATGGTTGAATAATTATGTGATTTTGTAGTTATTATTTATATATTTCATTGTTGAAATTAATTATGGAAAAAATAGATTTTTAATGAGATAAAAAACTATATATAATTAATTATGAGACTTGAATTGATTTTTTATTAATTAATTGATTATTTAATTTATAAGATTTCTATAATTAGTTATTTGTTGAGTTAACTTGTGGATAATATTCTTTAATATTATTGTTGAATTAGTAATGGATGGATTGTGATTAATTAATTGTGGAATTATTTTTGACTGAAATAATAGTATCATATACATTCATGGGTTCATGAGTAAGGAATGGTAACATGGAAATTCATGGGTGAGTGACTATGGAATGGTAACATGGTGGTTCATGGGTGAGTGACTATGGAATGGTAATACGGACATTCATTTTTTCGTGAGTAATGAATGGTAACATGAACATTCATTTTAGGTTAGTATGGAATTATATTATTGACATTCATGGATATGTGTTTATGGAATGGTTACATAGACATCCATGGGTACGTGAGAATTGAAATCAGACATGGAAATTCATGGTGTGTGAGTATGGAATGTTAACATGGACATTCATCGGTTCATGAGTATGGAATGTTTACATGGAAATTCATGGGTGCCTGAGTGTGGAATGATAACTGGGACATTCAAGGGTGTGTGAGTGTCAGAATGATAAATTCATTCAAATTGGTTAAATATAAGAATGGTAATATGATCTATATTTTCTGTGGTTAAACAAATAAAATTAAATAATGTGATGAATAGTTCATTGAACATTATATATATATATATATTGTTCATGTTTAGACTTGGATTCTGGCTACGAGCTGAAGTACGTATCGTCGTCAGGTGTCCCTTTAAAACCTTGATCGGTTGTTGGTTATTTATTGAATTCTAGTATTTATTAGAAATACATGAATGGTGTTTAATTTTATATAAATGTCTATATTGTGAAAGAAATCAGGTGTCCTTTCCTTTTTACATTTTTATCTCATGCCTTACTCAGGCCACCATTGCACTAGGGCACCCAAGAAAAATCTACTTTTTTGTAGGACCATGGATCTGGCTGGTTGATGTTTTCTTGTACTTGGCAGTAAGGATCAAAGGATAGAGTAGGATCTTGAGATGCTCATGGAGATTGCCCATGGGAATTTAAGTGTTTTCCTTATTTCTATACTGAAATATAAAACATGTTTTTTATGTTTACTGGTTTCATATATGTATCACCATGTCATGAATTCATTGTATGAACTTGCGTTGGCCACATACTTCTTTCAGTTGACTATGGATTTACATACACACTTTCTATTTTCTA
The DNA here is from genome assembly GCA_963277665.1 of Viscum album. Lineage (NCBI taxonomy): Eukaryota > Viridiplantae > Streptophyta > Magnoliopsida > Santalales > Viscaceae > Viscum > Viscum album. The sequence goes on along the minus strand of OY728155.1, from coordinate 1,201,321,315 downwards.
AATCAAATTTATTTTTTTGATGTAAACTCATAATAAAGAGGTACAGTCTCCCAAATTACTATTCATAGACCCACACCACTAGTGGAATCCTCAAGCGTACGTGGAGATATGATTAAATCAATGTGGTGACCCGTCAGTGTGTGGTTAATACTCTTTCCTGGGACTCAACACCCCATATACGGGGAATGGATAAGTGTTCAGGGTTGGGAATTAATATTGAAGTTATTTTCTATTACAATTAATATGGTTACACCTTGTGTGACTAGTGTACTTTCGTTGTTGTTGATTTTGAGAATTTGGGAAATGATTCATTTCATATTATGGAAGGGATGTTCCATTTCATGAGTTGTCTTAGGAACTTTGAGATTCACATGCCATGTATATGACATTCCATATTATATCATTAGTAGGAGTCCAAATAATTTTGGTGGTGTTCCTTGGGTGTAATGCGTTGTTTTGATCTATTTTATTATCCCTCTTTAGATAAAATGTTTCAGTGATGGATTTAACATGATTGAGTGTTTATATACAGTGATTCCTCTGTGATTAACATGCTTTCCTATAATTCCATGATTCTGTGTTATACAATAATTCTTTGTTACTTGTTTTAATAATTAGAAAGAAATGTATTGATGCGTAAATGGATACATTGGAAAAAATGTTAAAATGTTAAATAAATATTTTTTGAGATGAATGGGAGCCAAATGTCAGTGGTAAAGTGTATGGGTTCCTTATCGATTAGTATATGGCCACCGTTGTGTTTGAGCCTTTTATAACCATTGTGTGTCAATAAAGGGTTATAAATATAAAAAATTTGAGTTTTAATTAAATGAACTATTCTAGGATGCATTTTGAAAGAACCTAGGTTAGAATAAATGGGACCCACAGAGGTTACCTCAGTGTTAAAAAGGAATATATGAGCTAAATTTCTAGTTTAAAATGAAATGAAATTGAATGATAAATGTTGTAAGAGGGGTTTTCATTGTTTTTGTCATGATCTTTTTTATGTTTCTACCGTTTATGTGTGGTTGTACCAAGTATAACATCTAGGATCTAACGATTAATACCATTACATTGATATATGTTCATTTTATGTTGACTCATGGTTTTGGAACATGCTTTTATGAATTCTTGGAATTTTAGGCTTGACATGATTGTGTCATAGTTTCTCGTTAAATACATTCTTGGGTAAACTCCGTAGTAGAGTGATTGGGGAGTTAAGGTATGATCATCCCATTTCCCAGTAAGGAATTTTGGGACATGGGTGTTATGAATTTATGATCGGTTTAATATTTTCAAATCATTTCTCGTGATATGTTAACGGGGTGATCATGTTTCTTTGAATGTCACGTGTGCGTTTAAGGTGTTTTGGAACTAGTTCACTTGGGAGTGGCTGGTCATTTCTTATGATAACAAGTACATTATTAGGGTTTGTAGTGTGACATTAGTTTCTGTATAAGTGTGCATTCATTCTTGGATGCACTGTATTGATGTGTTTGGCGGTGTGCTCAAACCATTGGAAACTTCATTAGTTTTGGAATAGATTCAACGGTAAGAACATGTAAAACAGTTAGGACTCGGGATATATATGCATCGAGGTTTGGTTTTTGACACATTGGTAAGGGAAATATCCATGATATGGATTAGTATTACTCCATTATTCATTATGGGGAATGAATTTTTTGAAATTAGCAAGTGATGGCTTGGCTTGGGAGGATCACCAAAATTTGGGTGTTCTCTTTGGCTTACGTGCGGTTTTTGAAGGAATATTTTTAAAATTAACCACACCGGTTTAAGTGTGACTGTGGGTTTTATGGGTTGGAAATGTCTTTCAAGGAAGGATTTATAGTTTAGGAGTTTGGGAAAGAATGGTTAAGACTATCGGCGGGAAGCAGAAATAAGTGGATGGTGAAAGAGACAATAAGGGGATCATGTCTGTAGTTGTAGATCAGATAAAATAATATTTAATGATTTAGTTGGATTTCAATATTTGGATATAGAATTTAAAGTAAATTAAAATGTTTTTTAACCTAACTAATATATGAGACTTTTTTTGAATTTTCATTTTAACTAGAGGGGTCAATTTTATATCCGAGTTTCATAATTAAGTTCAGATTGATGGAACTTTTTTAAGTGATTTAATTGGATTGGGGTAAAGGATTGACGAGTTCTCAGGTTTCATGATGGGTTTCAAGAGTACCATACCTGATAGTGGTGTTCGCATGGGTTGGGCACAGTTAATTAAACTGTGCGGGTCAAGCCCTGCAGTTAACAATGTTTTAGAATCCAGGATATTTAATTTTAATTAAATTCAATATTAAAGTGGGATTTAATAAAGTGTCATGAAGTGGGGGTTATATTTAATTAAATTAATGTTGATATTATTTAATTAAATTAATGTTTAAATATGGAATTTATTTAATTAAATCGAGATGATAACAATTTAATTTAATTTTTTTAATGGGGAGTTTTAGGTTTTATAAAAGAAGTGTTTTATTAATTGATTATAATTACAATGGTTATTATTATAGCAGTTTTATTTAAATAAATTTAGATTGATGAATATAATTAAATTAGGTGATATGTAGAATTTTATTTAAATAAATAAAGTTAAACATAATTTAGTTAAATGAAGTGATATTGGGTTTTATTTAATTAAAACCGTGGAAGGGAATTTAATTAAATGGTGTTTAAATATGGTGTTTTGGGTATTATCCTTGAAGAGTGTTATTAAATAAAATCAATAATAATAATGTTTTCTATTTTGGTGGTTTAATTAAATTAAATTTATGTTGGGGAATTTAATTAAATGAGGTGACTTGGAGAATAAAATTAAATTAAATTAAGTTAATCAGAATTTAATTAAACGTTTTGAAGTGGAGGTTTTATTTATATAAATTTTTTTGGAATAATTTAATTAAATTATGTATAAACCGGGAGTTTTGGTTTTTATCAATGATGCCTTTGAATAAATCATATTAATAAAAATAATTTTTATTAGTTTTTTGGTTTTATTTAATTTAATTGAGAATGAGGGATTTAAATAAATGAGGGAAAATGGATTATTTTATTAATTTTAATTAAGATAAATGGAATTTAATTAAATGTTGTGATATGCGGATTTTATTATTTTAAAAAATTAGAATAATTTAGTTAAATGACATTTAAATTGGGTGTTTTGGGTTTTACCAAATAATCGTATTATTAAATGATAGTAATATTTATATATATTATCATCATAGATTTATTAAATTAAATTGATTTTGAGTAATTATATTAAATGAGGTAACGTTGAGTGTTTTATTTAATTAAAATGAATTAAAAATAATTTAATTAAATGGTGTGAAATAGGAGTATTATTTCTTTAAATTAAAGGTTAAAAAGAATTTAATTTATTGATGTGAAACATGGGTTATAATTTAATTAAATTTATTATTGAGAGAATTTAATTAAATAGCATGAGTTGGAGAATTCATTTAAATAAATTTTGTTGAGGAGAATTTATTTAAACAATGTGTAAAAGGGAGTTTTGTTTTTTTTCAAAGGAGTATAATTTGAAAGGGTAATAATAATAATATGATAATTATTATTAGTATTATTATTATATTAATCATTTTAGTTTTTTGGATTTGTTTTTTTATGGGAAGGAGGGTGAGGCAAACAATATGTAACGCAAGACCCCTGGACTCTCCCATGGTGAAGAGCACCACCCAACCTCCTAGGTCCATCTTTGGGATGTTATATTCTTTTGGTCTCATCATGAAAGTTGTCTGTCTCATCAAGAAAATTTATTGTTTATGTGTTTCATTGTTTGTATTGTCCATTTTGGCTCTCTTTTACCGAGATTTCATTTCAACAAAAACCTTAGTTTGGGATTCATCATTTTTCATCATTTCATCTAATACTATGTGGTATTAAAGATGTCTCGGGACCGATGGTCCATATTCTGATGAATTCCACCAAAGGAATGGTGGTTCTGCATGATTTTGGTTGACAAATATCAATTTATGGTTAGGAAAAATACCTGTTAATTGGGGTTTCACCCTTTAAATTAGGTCCTTATGGTTAATTTGTGTTGTGGTTAATCTATTGGTTGTGTGAATGTCCTCAGAACTCCAATTTTTGGAGCCATTTATTATTATATATTGTGTTAATATATTCCATGTTTGCGTGTGGTTTTTTTGAAATGTGGGTATTTGAGCAGATTATGGTTTGAGTTTGAAAACATAGGCTCAGCAAAATCCTTGAGGTAGGGTCCTCATCTTAGACCAATTAATAAAATTCAGAAGTTTTTCAGTTACTGTTGTCGATAAATTTGATCAAAAATGTTGAATGAATTTTATATTAGTAAAAAATAATTGTAAGATTACAAAATCCCAATTTGGTAATAAAACCCATCAATTGAGGTGCGCTGTCATCAAGATAAAAACATAATAATTCGTATGATAAGTTTTCTCTAATTTGAAATATTTTTTAGATATGCTTTCCTAGTTGGAGGATTCAATTTAAATTATTACAATGCGAGTTTCTTATATAAGAGATTTATTACCACCTTTGCAAGTTTCCACACACAGGTTATTTGGTAATTATGAGTCACTGATGGGGATATTTTATAAAAATTAATTGTGAATTAATTACGTGTATTTATATTTTAATGAAGGTAGTTAAAAATGATTAATTATGTATATCGATACTCCCCACCATAAAATGCCCATGTTACCATTCAGAAGTTCATGATATAATTAATTGATCAATTAATTTTCTTTATCAATTTCATTACTAATTGAACAATTAATTAAACCCTACTAGTCATTTAGTTAACTCAACAATTATTTATCACAATAATTAATCTATTTAATTTAACAATTAACTTATAACAACAATTAATCTACTTAATTAAGGAATTAACTAGTCATAATGTAACATTGTCAAAACCATATAATTAATTCATAAATTAATTATCTCCAGAAAACCATCTCTATATCACATAACTAATTCAAAAATTAATTAACTCAACTTATCCACAAATCAAAATCTCATAATTCATCCCCCGATTAAATAAATATATTACTATTCCATAAAAGATAAATAATTCATAATTAATTATATATACTTAACCAATTTAATATTTCTTTATTGAAGCCCAGATAATTATTATCTCAATGCGCATAATTAATTAATAATTAATTATCTCAACATAAAAAATTTAATATCTCATTAATTAATTTCTCTATAATCATTATCTAAATGTACATAAATAATTCAAAATTTATTATATCATCAAAACCAAATTAATTTCTCATAATTAATCACATGATTAATTAACTATTTTAAACCTCAAATCACATAATTAATTCATAATTAATTATTTTATCTTAACCAATTTAATATCTCATAATCAATATTTTGATAATTATTATCTCAAAGAACATAATTAATTCTTGGTTTTTTATCTCAACATAACAAAATTAATAACTCATAATTAATAACCTTTTAAAAAATTGATTTTACAACCTTAAAGCATAAACATAATTCATAATTAATAATATCATTCTCCGAATAAATAATTAATTCAAAGATTTCATTCAACTTTATAAATATATAAAAATAATGAAAACCTCATTTTATTAATTATGTAATGTTTTGAACCCTACCATAATGAATTTGTCTGATGAAAATCATTGAACTCAAGAATGACCTAATCCTGAATTCATACATCCACATTATAGAGTGCATGTACTTGGAATTGATCACCACCCCTAACAATAACAACTGACACTCACAATTTTTTTGATGAGGACCTATACACATTGAAAATAATCCACCAAAACCCAATTACACCATTAACACCAAATTTAAGTGGTGGGAAACCATTTATCATGTATATATCCTTATCAGAATATGGCGACGGTGAACCAAATCAAGCTGAGTTGCTTCAACATTAGCAGCGGTCATCGAAATATGGACAAACTGGTCCTATGTCCTAATAAACACCTCCCAGAATAAAAAAAAATGAATAAAACAAATCAATCATGGACCTTTGGTTTTTTTTCCTAATAGTGACCGGATGAAGGAGAGCCAAGATGACAGATGCGAGGAATGAAACATGGAGAAGGTATCACCCAGACTAGATGAACAATTTTTGTGGAGGAACTAGAAGGAGGTAGTCAAGTGAAGAGGATCCAAGAGGAGGGGTGGTGTACCACCCATGGGTGTTGCACCATGGGTGCATCACAAACGATAGAGACTGAAATTAGTCTATGTGAACAACTAAATGCATTGAAAATGACTCACCTCTCCATGGAGGTTAACTTCCATGAAGAGACCACCCCGATCTAGTGCATGGAGAGGTAGCCTAGAGGATGGGTGGGGTTCCACCCAAGGGAGAGTTGAGTGGGGGTGGTCACGCCTCACCCACATTGTACGCCTCTCCCCCTAATTTCCATTATAATAATTTTAATAATTAATATAATAATAAAAATAATAAGTACACCAATATTATTATTAGTATCATTTAACTAATATTATTCGTTGATAAACCCAAAAATCTGTATTTACACCTCATTTACCCCTCATTTAATTAAATTCATTTTAACCAAATTTAATTAAATAAATTCCCCAACTCATTATTAATTAATTATATTCTCTAATATAATTTAATTAAATTAAACTCCCATTCTTCATCAAATAAATAAATTCCTATTAACCATTAATTTAATTATATAAAACCCCAATAACACATTTATAGGAAAATTTAATTAAATTATCCGCCAACATATTCAAATAAATAAATTCTCTAACACATTATTATTAAATAAAATGTTAATAACATAATTTAATTAAATTAAAATCCGAATTTTAATCAAATAATTAAATTCATCTTAACATTGAATTTAATTTGATAAAACCCCAACTCCACATTTAACACATCATTTAAATAAAAAATTCCCACACTAATTATAATTTTAAAAATTCTCTTACACATCATTATTTAATTAAATTCTATCAAGAAAATTTAATTTTATAAAACCCCCAGTTTTTATAAAATAATTAAATTCATCATAACCTTGAATCTAAATAGATAAAACCCAAACTCCACCTTTAACACATCCATTAATTAAATTTTACCCCAACGAATTTAATTAATAAAATTATCTAAAACATCATTATTTAATCAAATTATCTCCAAGAAATTTAATTAAATAAAACCCAATTTCTTGTTAAGTAATTAAATTCATCATAACCTAGAATTTAGTTAGATAAAACCCCAACTCGAAATTTAAATCATAGTTTTATTATATTCTATTCCAACTGAATTTAAATAAATAAAATTTCCAACCCATTATTCATTAATTAAATCATGTCAACATAATTTCATTTAAAAAAACCCTGATAGTCAATAACCATAATTTTATTATATTGGATTCAACTGAATTTAATTAAATAATTCCTCCAATTCCTATAATTTAATTAAATTCATTGGACACGATTTAATTTAATTAAATAAACTAACTCACCAACATTATTTAATAAAATCATATCAACATTAATTTAATTATATAATACCCCCTATTTCTCAATAAATTATTAAATTATTCATAACCATGTATTTAAATAAATGTTACCTCAATTGCACATTAACTATGTAAATTCATCTTTACCTTTAATTTAATTAAATGAAACACCAACTCCTCAATTACATTTCATTTTTTTAAATTCCTTTCATTTAAATTTAATTAAATAACTTCTCAATATCAATGTCATTTAAAAAAATTATATCAGAACTAATTTAATTAAATAAAACCCCCAAAGATCATATAATTAAATTACTTTCAACCATTAATTTAATTAAATTTATTGAACCTGAAACTCAAAACTGGGTATACTGCCTGGCATGACATGCTGGTCTGACAGACTATAAAGAGACCATGTATCCACTTATGGACACCTTCTTTGATATCCATGGATGACCCATAGGGTTTGACTAACCGTTTGAAGCCCATGAAAATGTCACTTCCTGGTCTACATCTCTTGAAACTCATCCCGCCATCCAGGATACTCCTAAAAAATTTACCCAATCCCATTATTAAAACTTTAAATGATCCCAAATAACGAATCTTTTTTTGAAGCTTTGTTTTTAAAATCAAACCATGTAGTAAACAAGAATGTTAAAAAACCTTCATATTTTATCCTAATCCAAATACATGGTACTCTATAAAGGACCAACTTTAAAACATCGAATCCTTGAGAAGACATCAGGAAATAATAAAACATAAACAAACCCACCAAGGTCTTTATATCTTATTAGAAATCTCGTGTTGTGTTCCAAAACTCCCAAAACACCATTGAACATTTTAGAACCCCATGACACATCTCTTTCCTTGAAACACATCATCGACCCATGAAACCAATACCTGTCATTAACCCGACGATGTGCCTTTAAAAGTACGGAAACACCTTTTAAAAGTATACAAAAGTCCCAAACCAACTTCTAGTGACCTTCCCAAGCAATGCCATTGAAAGGATATATTAAACCAGTTGTGCCCCAGCACGAAAAAAGGCATAACACAAAGAACCATGAATCCTATGTACATCTTAGATAAATAACACTTATCAATCCCAATGACTTTTATAACATTATCATGGAATAAGACCGACGTTATCTCAGTCCTTCTAGGATGAGGTTATGACTAGGGAAATGCTCGTCTAAATTGGGAGAGTAAACTAAGTGTAAACCCAGGTCACCAAGAAGGTCCAATGAATTATCATTGTTCATCTATTTATAAAAAGATTGGATTCACATGTCAAAGCATCATCAACAAAAAACGGATGACAATTTCACTAATGCCATTCATGTTCATTCAAATAATACCAATGAAACTCTTAAAAAACAAAAAAATATTCCATAAAAAAATTCACACCTCAAACCATATCATGTAAGGCTTCCAAGAAAGAACCTACATGTTTACCTGAAAGTATGTGAGTCTACACACCATATAATTTTCCATGTTTTGGAACAAAAATACTAGCTTCTCTAAAGCATGATATTTTAGAAAACATTAAATGCACATGTGATGTTCCCCGAACAATTATGACCATGTCCCCATCTCACATGTAATCCAAAATTTATTCCGACTGTCATATGAAAACACTTGATCCCCAAAAGTCTTCCAAATCATTAGTATGAACATACCTTAATGCCCCAAACACTCTACACTAGAGTTTACCCAATGAAGTCTTTAACTGCTCACCATGATCAAGGTAAATATAACCTTCTAAACCAAGAATTCCCTAATGAATATTCCCATATCAATAGTCATGATAGAGATACCACTCATCCGAACAAGGGTTTAATTGATTAAAATAAAAAATGACCTACTTGGAACAATGACTCCCAAATGGTACCAACGTCAAAATGTTCATAGTTTAAACAAGAAATATCAGCTCTAAGGGAAAAACCTACCACGGTCTAGTCCCTAAAAAATCATATTCATTGACCCAATATCTTGGTCATGCAAAAAAATCACTAGGAAAAAAATTCACTCTTTATTTTAATCATTTAATTAATTAATTTCATGTTTTTTAACATTTGATTGAATTTTTAACAAACCCATAAGTATTATTTAACATAAAGGTACTTGGTTTTAAATCAAAACCTCATGGGAAAAACTTGAAATATATATGAAACATCCTCCTTAAACATTTAACATTTAGTTTAATTTCGTTTATAACATGCCACATAGAATCTAAATTACTTTCAATCAGATAAAAAACTTTGTGGGTCCCATTTATTTAATCTAGGATCTTCAAAAATTAACCCAAAAGAGATATGAGTGGCCTTATTCTAATACAAAAAGCACCAATACACTTCACAGGTGGAATTTGACTCTCACATAATCAATTAATCATTCATTTATCATTTTATCACTTGTAGCCACATACACATGAATAAATTTTTAGCATCTAATCACAAGCAGTAACACAAAATCATTCTATAACACAGATTCATGGCACAACAACAAATCATTTTATTCCAAAAGGAATCATGTCATATAATCACACGATCATGCTAAAACTATCAAAGATACATTTTATCTAAAGAGGAATTCTAATGTAGATCAAAACATGGCATACCACCAAAGTCCCTCAATAAAAATCAGTAGGATTCCTACTAATTGAACTACATGGCATGTTATATGCATGAAATGTGAATATCTAAGTGCCTAAAATGATGCATGTAATCAAACATCATTTCCATATCAGGATAATGAAAAAATTTCATAATTCTTAAATTTCAAAAGTATAAGAAAATACACCAGTAACTCAACATGAAATGATAAAAACTGTAGCCTTGAATAGTATAAACATCAATTTCCATCTCTGTCCACATGGTCATTTCCCATACATGGGGTGATCAGTCCCATGCATGGTTATTAATTGATTGTTAAAACATTCATAGTCACTTCTATACCAACACAAAATGGAAATATAATGGAAAACACAACGAAAATAACATTCCCTCTAAAACAACATTGTAATATCCTGACCCAACTTACGATCAAATCGATTTCCAGACTGGTCACCATATGACCTCAATCGTGCCTACCCATATGCCCGAGGCTTTCGACTAGTAGCGAGGGTGTACGTATTGTAAGTGGGGAGTCTATACCATCATATCAGAGTTATCATAATGGTATAATAATATATAAATAGATAAAAATAGAAAAATTAGTATAATGAAATAACTAATGTAGCAGAAGACAATTGTAATATGAAGTCAATAATTAAAATGTCGAATGCTAATTTATAAAACAAATTCATGTCAATGTGGTATATAATTCAAATAATTAAATAAATCTACATGCTTTAACTGTCATTTTAGATATAATGAAATGTCCCAAAGAACCAAGGTCAATCCACATGAGCATCTCAAGCTCCTACTCGGTCATGTGATCTTAACTCTCAGGTACAAGAAAATAATAACAAGAAATGTCCATGGTCCTTTAAAAAAGTGGAGTCCACTCGAGTACCCTTTTAAAATGGAAATGGATATAGTATGTGAGATATAATTTCTAGAAGCTTGTAACCACTAGTGTTGAGATTAATCAAGACAATGCAATAAAATTAAACTACATGAACATATATCAATGAAATAACAGAACTGAATAAATAACCAACTACTAGTCCATGTTCCAAAAAGACACATGACAGTGATACAAGCTTCATCTTGTAACTAGAACAAGAGTATGAACGTAAACAATATATATATATATATATATATGCATTATGATCTATTTATCACATTATTCAATATTCTTTTGTTAAATACATAAATGAAATGAGCATGTTACCATTATTATATTTCACCCATTTGAATGACATTATCATTCTATAACTCTCACACTATAGAATGTACATGATTTCATTCCATGCTCACACACCCATGGATTTCCATTTACCAATACATACACCCACACACCCATGAATGTTCATGTTACCATTCCATACTCACGCACCATCAATGTCCATGCAATTATTCCATACACACGCGCCCATTAATGTCCATGATACGATTCCAAATTCATACACCCATGAATTTCTATGTTCCAACTCCATACGCACACACCAAGAATGTCCATGTTACCATTCCATAATCACATACCCATGAATGTCTATGTTTCCATTCCATACACCATCACCCATGAATGTCCATGTTACTATTCCATAATCACCCACCCATGGATGTCTATGTTACCATTTACTAATTCATCATATAATTAATCTAACTATTAATTATCATTATAAATCTCATTACTAATTAAACAATTATTTAAACACAACAATTCATTTATTTATCTCAACAATTCAGTTATCACAACAATTACTCTAGTTACTTAAAAAATTATCTTATTATAGCAATTACTTTAGTTAATTCAATAATTAACTAGCAACAAAGTAATCATGTCAATTCAACATAATTAATTTAGAAATTAATTATCTCCAAGAAAACATCCATATATCACTTATTAATTCAAAATTTAATTAGCTCAGCTTTGAAACAAATCAAAATCTCATTATTAAACCCCTAATAAAGTATTAACATTACAATTTTATAACCCATAATTAATTTATAACTAATTATGTCAACTTAACCAATTTAATATCTCATAGTTATGTTCTTTATAATTATTATCTAAAATCACATAATTAATTAATAATTAATTTACTTTTGTTAACCAATTTAATATCTCATAATTTATCCCCGGTAAATATTATCTAAAAACTATTAATTAATTGATAATTAATTATCTCTTCTTAACCTAATTAATTACTCATAATTAATTTCTCGATTAATTGTCTATTTTACATATTCAATGCACATAATTGATATATAATTAATTTTCATTTCTTAACCAATTAAATATATCATAATTAATCCCCCAATAATTATTATATCAATAAACATAATTATTTTATAATTAATTATATCATCTCAACCAAATTAATTAATCATAATTAATATCCCAATTAATTATCTATTTTATAACCTCCATGCATAATATTAATTCACAATTATTCATATCATTCCAGCAATAAAAAAATTTTGTCATACATTTCATTAATCTTTATCAAAAGTAATAAATCAAGAAAATGCATTTTATTTTTTAGTAAACGTTTAGAAACCCACCTCAATGAACTTGGTCGATCCAAATCATCCTAACTAAAATTCATCCTCCTCAAGAAAACTCACATCATAATTAAAATGTGTGAATACTTGTAATTGACCACCACGCCTAACAACAACAACCTACACTCTCAATTTGTGCGACCGGGACCAGTATACACCAAAACTTATCATAAGCAACCCAATTACACTATAATAACCAAATAAAAGAGTGAGAATCCATTTAGCAGGTATATAACCTCACCTGAATATGATTCCCTAGAACCAAATCAAGACGTGTCACTTATCCAATGGTGGAGGTCCTCATAATATAGTCCAACAGGTCTCAAGACATCATTCCTAACACATAGATTCAGTCAAAATGAAGAAACATAATTAATCGTGGACTATTGGGTTTCAGCATATTGATGACCAGGTGAAGGAGAGCCGAGAAGACCAATGTGAAGAATTAAACACAATGATAACGGATCATCTTGCAGAGCTGAACAACATTCATAAAAGAATTTGAAGGAGATAGTTGTGCAAAGAGAAGTCGAGAAGAGGGGTGTGGTTCAACCCAAGGGTGTTGCACCATGGGTGATTCGTAGGTGATAGGGGGTCAAAAGAGGCGATGTGAACAACAAAATGCATGGAGAGAGAATCACCTCTCCATGAGGTACAACTTTAGTGAATATACCAACATGATCAAACATGTTGAGAGAGATCCGGGAGGATGGGTGGTGCACCACAAATGGGAGATCCACGAGGGGGGGGGGGGGGGGGGGGCGCACCTCAGTCAGGTTGTGGTCCTCTCCCGCTCTATTTCCCATTAAGAAATTTTAAAAAATAATATGATAATAATTATAATAATAATAACACCCTTAATATTATTAGTATTATCATTTATATAGAAATATTAATGGATAAACCCCAAACTCCACATTTATACCTAATTTAATTAAATTAATTTTACCCAAATTTAATTAAATAAATTATCCACCTCATCATTATTTAATTAAATTATATCCCAAAATTTATATAAATAAACACCTCGTTCTTCATCAATTAAATAAATTAATAATTTAATTTAATTTAATTAAACAAAACACCAGATCCAAATTTCACACATCATTTAATTAATTTTTTCCCAAATAAATTTAATTAAATAAATTCTCCCACACACTATTATTTAATTAAATTATTCCTAAATAATTTATTTAAATAAAACCCCCATTTTTCATCAAAAATTTAAATTCATATTTTCCTTGAATTTAACGAGACAAAACCCCAACTCCACATTTAACACATCATTTAATTAAATATACTCCAACTAAATTAATGAAATAAATTCTCCAACACATCATTATTTAATTAAATTACCTCAACACAATTGAACAAAATAAAACCCTCAATTATCATCAAATAAATAATTTCATTTAAAGCATGAATTTTATTAAATAAAATCCCAACTCTATATTTGACACATTATTAAATTAAATTCTTCTTAAATGAATTTAATTAAATAAATTCAACAACACATCATTAATTAATTAAATTCGCTCAAAAAAATTTAATTAAATAAAACAACCATTTTCACCAATTAATTAAATTTATCTCAATATTGAATTGAATTATAAAAAACTCCAACTACACGTTTAACACATCATTTAATTAAATTTATATTCCAACCAAATTTTATTAAATGAAATTTCCAACTCAATATTATTTAATTAAATTATCTCAACAAAACATAAATAAAAAAACATCCATACCTCAATAGTAATAATTTAAATACATTTACTCCAACTAAATTTAATTAATTAATTTCTCAAATTCAAGTTATTTAATTAAATTTTTAGAAAAAAATTAATTTAAATAAAAACTCAAGCTCATTAAAATTATTTAATTAAATTCTATCAACCTCAATTAAATTAAATAATAACCCCCATTTCATAATGAATAATTAATTTATTTTTATCTAATAATTTAATTTAATAAAACCTCCATTTCACATTAATTAATTAAATTCCTCTTTAACATGAATTTAATTAAATAAAACCCTAACTATTAATTTACATGTCATTTTATTTAATTCATCTTATATCAATTTAATTAAATAACCTATCCATGTCAATGTCATTTAATTAAATTAGCATACATTAATTAAATTTAAATAAGTCCCATATATCTCATTTAATTTAATTTATTTTAACCATAATTTTAATTGAGTTAATTTTAAATGAAACTCGACACTGGGTAGACTACATGGTTTGACATTCATGGTCTAATCGACTACGCGCAGACCTAGAATCCACTACTGAAATCCATCTTTATTATTAATAGATAACCCACATGGTTTGACTAACTGTGCGCAATGAATGAGAATGTCAATACCTTGTACGGTTCCCTAGAAATCCATCTGAGAAACTCCTCAAGAAACTACCATGGCCCATTGTCAACCCATTAAATAATCCAAACTCCTAAAAGTTATTTTTCATGCATGGTTTTTAAAATAAAAAAATGTTATATATGAAAATGTTCAAAAACGTCCATGTTTTAGCCCGGTCCAAAAACGTGGGACTATAAAAATTACCCACCTGAAAAACATACTTTCCCCGAGAAGCCATCAGGAATTACCAAAACATCAACCAACCCAACAGGGTCAATAAGTCTCATTTGAACACTTTTTTTTGCATTGCCAAACATTCAAGACACATTTAATAATTTTAGAACCCCATGACACATCTCATTCCTTGAAAGACATCACCGACCCATGAATCTCATTCCCATCGTTAAACTGATAACATGCCTCTAAAATGATTTCAAAACCTATCACATGAATAAGAAATTCCCTACCCAACATCTGGTGACCTTCCTAATACAAGAAATCATATGGATACTTTAAGAATGTCATGATCGATAATGAATAGAGGTAAAACCCAAATAACCATGCATCCCACATAATACCCAGATTACAACCCATTATCTAGCCCAATGACTTTTAAAAAAATAGCACGATGTAAGACTGATGCTATCTGAGTTCCTACATGATGATGTTATGTTTGGTATATGCTCCTCTCAATTGGAAGAGCATAATAAGTGTAAACCAAGGTCACCAAGATGTTCAAACAAACTATCACCAGACTACTCATTACTAAAATATCAACCAAACCTGTTTTGGAGTCACCAACCAAAACCTGATGCCTATTTCAACCAATGAATTTGTGTGCATTCAAATCATACCACTAAAACTATTCAAACAAAGCTGAGTTTCTAAAAAAAATAACACACAACCAACCTTATCAAGTCATGATTCCAAGAAAGCACCAACACCTTTACTATAACTCATATGACACTACCGACCATAAGAGTGTCCATGTCATAGAATGAAAACACTAGCTGCTCCCAAGAACGCTATTTTAGAAACACCTTAAATGGACATGTGATGTTCCTTAAACCATGGTAAACACGTCATCATCTCACATGAAATCCAAAATTTAAACCGACCTGCGTGTCAATACTCTCGAGTCCCCAAATTCCACCCAATAAGTTGGATGGACATAACTTAACGCCCACAAACAGTCTCCATCAGAGTAAAACAAAGGATGTCCAAAACTATTGGCCATTCTTGGGGAATGTATAACCATCTGAACCCAGAATTCAACAATTCTAATTCCCATATCAAGAGTAATGATACAACGACCACACATCTGAACAAGGTTATCATTATGTAGAGACAAAAAATATAAACTAGGATCAATGGTACCCAAATTTTACTATTGAAAAAAATATCACAACCCAAATAAGGCATCTCATCTCTAAGGGTAATACCTACCATGAGATAGTCCCTTAAGAAGATTACTAATTGACTGTATCTGTTGGTTATGTGAAAAAAAATTCATTACACAATAAAGTCCCTCTATTTTTATCCATGTCATTAATTCATTTAAATAATTTATAATTATTAATGAAAATAAAAAAACCAACACGTATTATTTCACAACACAGTACATGGTTTTCAATCAAAATCCCATAGGAAAAACATGAATGATATTACAAAACTACTCCATAAAAATTTCACAGTTTGTTTTATTACTTTTTAAACATGCCATTTAGTGTCTATATTACTTTTAATCCGAAGACGACCTCTAAAGGTCCAATTTAATTAATATGGATCATTTAAAAATAAACCCAAAAAGTGATATGATTGGTTTTATAACAACAAATAAAGCACCAATACACTTCACATGTAGAATTTAGATCTCAGGTAATCAATTAAATTTCTATTTAATAGTTTCATATTAGAATCCACCAACACGGAAAATCATATCTATAATTTAATCACAAGAACTAAAAAAATCATTCTATAACACAATAGCATGGAATAAATAAAAAAAAGTTAATAACAAAGGTAGTATGGCATATAATAACCCATGCATGTTAAAACTATCACTGAAACAAACTATTTAATAAGGCATGCTAATGTAGAACAAAACATGGAATTCCACCCAAGGGACAAAATCAAAATTATCAAGAATACTACTAATTCCACTACATGGCATGTTATATAAATTTCTTATGAATATATATGTTCCTAAGATGATGCATGTAATGAAAATGATTTTCCATACTAGGCCACGGAAAATTTCCAAATTTCACAAAAACATTTAGTTGTGGAAAATACACCAGTCACTCAAGGTGAAATAATTTCAACTATCACCTTGAATAGTTTAAACATAAATTCCCATCACTGACCACTTTGGTCATTCCCCTTACATGGGGTTATTTTTCCTAAGAATGGCTATTATCCGATCACTGACACTTTCCCAGTATCCTCTCTAAAAACCCAAAACTGAAAGACAAAGGAAAAATACAGGACACAACCTGCCATCTAATACAATGTTATAACATCCTAACATGGATTATCATCAAATCAATAGCCAGACTAGTCTCTATAAGACCTTAACCATTCCCCCCCCATACGCCAATGTATACTGACTAGAATCGAGGATATGAGGATAGATAGTGGGGAGACTATACCCTTATCTTTGAGTTTTCAGAACAGTATAAAAATATATAAATAGTTGAAAATATGGGATGTATTATAATGAAATATATAATGTAGTGGATGTAGTTTAGTAAAATAACTAATTATGTGATATTGACATGGTTTCCTTGTGATTAGTTTATATATTAATTAACTAGATTAATTTTTGTGATATGTTAATTTTTATATTAACTAAATGACTTATTGGGGTTAAATAATTGTTGAATTATAAATGATTTTTATGATGATAATTTATTGATGTATTAACTTTATCATGAAGTGGTTAATGAAAACATGAAAATTCATGGGTGAATGAGTATGGAATGGTAACTTGGACATTCATGTGTGCCTTATTATGGAATAGTTACATGGATATTTTTGGTGCGTGAGTATGGAATGGTGACATTGAAATTCAAGGGTGTGGGAGTTTGTAATTGTAACATGGAAATTCATGGGTGTGTGAGTAAGGATTGGTAACATGGATATTCATGGGTGCATTAGTGTGGAATGGTAACATGTACATTCAAGGCTGTGTGAGTTTAGATGGTAACATAGACATTCATGGTGCATGAGTATGTTATGGAAACATTGGAATTCATTTGTACATGGGTAGAGATTGGTAACATGGACATTAATTGGTTTGTGATTAAGGGATGGTAACATGTACATTCATCGGTGCATGATATTCGAATGATAACATGGTCATTCCAATGTGTGTGAGTTATGGAATGATAACATCATTCAAATGAGTGAAATATAAGAATTGTAACATGAAAAATCTTTTCTGTGGTTAATCAATGAATATTAGATAAGGTAATAAATAATTCATTATGAATTTTTTATATATATAGTGATCCCATTAAAACTCGTATTCCGGATATGAGCCAATGTAGGTATTACCATTAGGTTTCCCTTTGGTAGCCGGATAGGTTGTAGGTTATTTATTCAATTCAACTATTGATTCTATATACTTTCACACTGTTTAATTTTATTTAATTGACTAGATTGAGCTAAAAATTGGTCGTCCCAACCTATGGTGATTTATATATCACATAATATTTTGGTCTCCATTACAGTAGGGTACCCGAGTAGTATATTTGTTTCCATGAGCTTGGACATTTCTTTTTGTTTTTCCATATACCTGGGAGATAAGGGAAAAGAACCATGTCAGAACATCTGATTCTCATGGAGATCTCCCACAGGTCATTGTGTCTTTTTATTAATTTTGTACTGAGATGTAAAACATTATAATATTTTTCTACTTTCATATATATACAATCGTGACATTGAAACGTTGTAAAACGGGCAACATGAATTTATTTATTATGTAGATATTATAATTGACTTCTGATGCATTAGTTATTTCTTTATACTGCTTTGGTTGCCTTCATCTATTTATATTTTGATATACTACTTTGGAAACAATGATATGAGTGTATAGTATCTTCAATAACTATCCTTGCACCCATGCTACTAGTTTTTAGCCTCTAGTATACAGGGAGGTGCACATGAGGTCATGTGGCGACCAGTCCAGCTATCAATTAGATGGTATGCCAGGTAGGGATGTTAGAATGCAGTATCCAAAGGAGGTTCTGCTTCTATAACCCAAGTGTAATTTTTCTACCAAACTTTTGCTGCACCACTACAAAAAAAAAAACAAAATTCATTACATCTACTGAAAAATTAAGCAAAAGAATCAAATTACCATGGGTGATCTCTATGATCATATTGAGCTCTGGTTCAGTCCTTTACTTCTAACTCCCAAGTACAAAAAAATAGCAAGATCCAAGGTCCTATAAACATGTACAGTCTATTTAGGTACCCCCATTCTAATGGAGACATGATTAGGGTTTGTCATATAAATCATAAAAAGCTATGATCATTGATTATTATAACGATCTATACAATTCAATAAAATTAAAAAATGTGCATGTATATTGATGCAATAAAATAATTTAATAAATAACCAACAACCCATCCCGGCTCCAAATGGACACGTGACGATGATACCTGCTTTGAGTCATAGCTGGAATAAGAGTCTTAATATTAAAAATGTATATATAAATAATTTATAATGAATTTTTATCATATTATTTAATATTAATTGTTCAACTAATCAACATAATGATCATGTCACTATTCTAATATTTCACCCATTTGCAGGAGGTTATCATTCAATAGCTCACAAAAACTTGAATTTTATAATTATTATTCCACGCTCACACACTGAAAAATTTCAATTTACCAATCCATACTCATGAACGCATGAATGTCCATGTTATAATTCCATAATCACACTCCAAAAATGTCCATGTTACCATTTCATACTCATGAACCCATGGATATCTGTGTTACCACTCCATACTCACCCACACCTAAATATCTATGTTACCTTTCCATACTCTCCCACCATGATTTTCCATGTTATAATTCCATACTCACACGCCCAGAAATGTACATGTTACCATTCCATTCTCACACACCATGATTTTCCTTGTTACCATTACACACACACGCACCCATGAATGTCTATGGTACCATTCTATAATCACGCACATATTATTGTCAATGTTACCATTCTTTCAGAAAAAATTAACTCATCATTTAATTATTCATCATCAACACATTAATTATTAAATAATTTTTTTTAATGAAACCCATCCATTGTTTAACTGAACAAATAACAAATTACACAAATCCTATTAGTTAAATCATCTGTTAATTAATCAAAAATACAATTCAAATCTCAAAATTTGTTTTACATAATTAACCATATCATTCAAAATATCATCTTTCCTTAATTAATTTCCCCAATTAATTATTGAAATCATTACAATAAAATATTATAATTAATCCACCATTATTTATCTCAATTTTGTGGAAACGAAATATCACAATTAATCCCCTTAGTAATTATATCAATAATCCAAATAAATAGCTCTTAATTAATCCTCTAATTAATTATCTATATTACAATCTCATTGCAAAAAATTAATTCACATTTAATTATCTCAAATGATCCCCCAAAATAACTAATAATTACCAATTACCCATGCATATAAACATGTAAAATACACAATACATCTCTTTGTAAAGAAACCAACATTTTTATAAATTAAATAGCTTCTTATAACATGGAAAACATTGAAAATTTCATACCAACAAGCTATGAAAACATATCAGGATAATAACAATGTTTTTTGCTTGAAGGAGGCACACCTCAATTGATGTGTTTTATTAAAAATACATGATTTTGTAATCTAACAATTATATTATACAAATATACTATTCATTCAGCATATTCAATCAACTTTATCAATAATAGTAATAGAACAACTACTATTTTTTATTAATAAATAATTGTTGAGTACCATACCTCAATGATTTGGTAAAGCCAATGCTTTCTAACTCAATCCACAATCAGCTCAAATACCTACATTTCATAAAAAGAGATCACACACTTGGAATATATCACCACACATTATAGAAATAATCCCCCCAAAAATAAACGTAGCGAGGATCAACCCACACCCAATTGATAAATTGTAACTCAAATAAACCATAAGAACCCAATTTAAATGGTGGGAATTCAATTAACTAGTATTTATCCTTTCCATAAATTGACAAAAGTCAACTGATATAGAGCATAAACACTATTCCATTGGAGGAGGTCATCAAAATACAGATCAACAATCCCAAGACATCTTTTTCACCAGCTAGAATCGTAAGAAACAAAAAAAATGAAACCTGAACAAGGGTTTTGTCCGTAGTGAAATATTAGATAAGAGGAGCCAAAATGGCCGATATGAATAATTTAATTCATGGAGAAGGACATACCTCAATGATATAGAAATCATATTTGGAGAGACCGAAAGGAGACAGCCACACGAAAAAGGAGTCGAGAGATGGGGTGGTGTGCCTCTCTATGGGAGAGTCGAGGGGGTCACACCTTGCCTGTTGTACGCATGTTCCTCCTTATTTACCATATAAAAAAAACCTAAAAACTAAAAGGATTAATATAATAATAATAATAATAACCATCGTATTTTTATTGTTACCCATTAACATTATACCCCTTTTATAATCTCCAAACTCACATTAAAAATTTATTTAATTAAATTATACTAAACAGAATTTTATTAAATGAATCCTCCTACTCGTGCAATATAATTAAATTCCCTAAACCTAAAATTTTATTAAATTAAAACCCTCATTTTTGGATCAATTATTTAAATTCATCTTAACCTTTAAAGTAATTAAATACAACCCTATTTCACATTATTTATTTACATTCCATTTAATTCAATTTAATTAAATAAAACTCACAATATTACCTCATTTAATTAAATTCATCAACCTTAATTTAATTAAAAAAACCATTATAATAATAACCATTAACATTATTATTATTTAATAAAATGATACATTTATAAAACCCAATACTTCCCAATAAAAAATAATTTAATTCAATTATTCTCAACAATTGTAAATAAATAAAACCCTCAAATCACATCATTTAATTAAATTCTATTTAACTTAATTTAACAAATAAAATTTTCCTCCTCACATAATTTAGTTAAATTTCTCTACCAAAATTTAATCAGATAAAACCACTATAAAAATAAGCATAATTTTTATTAATATCACTTGATAAAATTTTTCATTATTCAACCCAAAAATCTTCATTTAATCATAACAGAATTAGATTCTTCTCAATTATTTTAATTAAATAAAACTTCTATATCACATATTTTAATTAGATTCTTTTGTACATAATTTAATTAAAAAAATTATCTATATCGCGTCATTTAATTAAATTTATCATCATCAATTTATTTAAATAATACTACCATATTATTAAACATTATTGATTTTATCGTTTAGTAAAATTATTCTTTAATAAAAACTAAAACCCCCAATTCAATATCATTTAATTAAATTATTCAATTTTTTTTAATTAAATTGATCCCACACTTCAAATAATTTTGTTAAATTCCATTTAACCAAATTTTGATAAATAAAAATATCTTTCTCACCACAATTAATTAAATTTCTCAACCTTAATTCAATTAAATAAACCCACCATAATAATAACCATTATTATTATTATCATTAAATAAAATCATACTATGATTAAACCCAAAACACCCCATTTAAATATCATTTAATGAAATATGTTTCAATGTTATATAATTATATAAATTATCCATTTAAATAGTCATTTAATTGAATTTTCTCAATTTTTATTTAATTATATAATACCGTCACTTTACAAAATAAAATTAAATCCCAGCGCGTACAAACACCACTATCAGGTTTGGTACTCCCGAAATCTATAAGGTCACCCAGGAACTCATTGAAAATCTACCTCAATCCAACAACATCACTCAAATGGGTTCCAACACTCAAAACATCATTCTGAAACACAATTTTAAAACCAAAGAATCTAATTAAAACAAAATGGTAAATAAATTCTGGAATTTTAGTCTAGTTCAAAAAATAAAGGATTAAACACATATCTCTACATAAATGATGAATAATCTCATTCCCAACAATAATATTCCATGTGTTTTATTTTAACATTTTTTACATGTTCAAAATTTCCCCATTCACATTATTCTTTTTTGGTATTTAATTTTATAGAGTTGTATATTTACCATTAATTATCTTGATTTCTTTAAATGTTGTTAGACATGTATTCCTATTCCACCATCTTAATATCACTTGATATTATTTTATCGTATAATGAGAATGTTTCAGAGACTATTTATCTTAACTTTAGTGGATTTATCTCATGAAGAGGTAAATATTACCCTTTTATTTACATATTTAATAGAAAACATCCCTTATAATCTTTGTATTGTTGACATTATACATAGAAATGTTTATCCTCTACCTATGGCCTTAGAATCATGAATTGACCCTCCATATCTTCTCATTGTCTGTGATGAAAATATTATTAATGAAAATTTCTATAAAACGATTACATTCTATGCTATAAATATCCACCTTATTCATATTGGTTTGAATCAATGAACACAATTACTCTTCATCCCATTAGAAAAAAACATCCCTGTAAACATTCTCTATTTTTTTTTCTCAATGTGAGAAATATCATCCATATATAAAATATAAATTTCTCAGTGAAAATTTGATTTTACATCTATTTAATGATGGATAATGTGCTTAAAATATGTTTTCTATATTTTCTCAAAATATAAGGGATCTATGGGATGATCTAAATGTTTTGATTATTTGGAAAAAACTACAATCAGCTATCCTTAATTGGTTAATATTTGTTATCTTATATTGATGCTCTAACTGCAAAATCATTAACTTTTTATAGATGTAAATTCTAATATTGGTTATGTACATTAATATGGTTTCATTCCATCATCTAGCCTCCTTTTATAAAAGAAATCACGCACTAGATCTAATCATAAAATTATGAATCATAATGTATAATTTCAAGTCTAGAAAATAATATAACATATAATTAAAATATATGTTTAACTTGTCTAAATATCATATTTTTCGTGTTTAATTAGAAATATTCTCGACATTCTTCAATGTTTTATATTTACTAATATATATTTTTACAAATTATTGATCCAATGGTATCTACAAAAAATAATCTAATACCAATTTTATCACCCCGAACATAGTATTCTATGTTCTTTGGTAAAATTAGTAACTCTCCACTGGATATATGAACATTACATCCCAAATGATTGGTGGACTAGTAGTCTTGAAAAACAAGATATAAACAATAATTTCCAATTACATTTTAAAACATTAAATACACAATTTTATTTTCTTTGTGAAAAAAATTTTCCCAATTAGAATATCATAGTATATCAATAATAATGCACTAACAATAATCTTATTAATATAATCATATTAATTTTGTGAGTTATGTTCCATAATAGGGGTATATGTACCATAAAATCTAACAAAAGGAAAATAAAACATGAATAATATGGAAAAGATAAACAATAATAAAAATTTCCATATAAATAAAACCATAATTATGCTACTAAATATATCGATAAAATAACAACATAAATTATCACAACAAAAATAATATCATGTTCATAATGATTATGTGCCTCATTTCTGATATTATTATCTTAACGTAATGGCCTTGTTCCCAGAAAACATGCACAATAGCTATGGATTATTCAAAATAAAAAATATTTTATATATCATAAAACCTACCATTTCCTTGAGGGGAAACATATGACCCTTCTGATTAGTTATTTTGACTTATTCGATAATCATATTATTGTGGTGAAGCATAATAAACATAGACATTCATTTTGAAAAACTGGAATAGAAAATGTTATTAACCTACCCAGTCGATAAAAATATTAATAACCCATCCAGGATAATATTGATTTTTTTAGTAATATATTACATCCATATTTTGGTATAAAATTATCCAAATAATGTTTAAATAGATTAATAAACATTCAAAATGTCAAATGAAGATTTAATGTGGATGATATCCTTTACATTTTGAAATAAAAATTTAGATAATATTAAGGATGATATTTTCATTGAATTAATATTGTAAACAAAAGAATTCAACCTCAAAACATCATGAATTCATAATAATAGAAAATTTATTTAATGATTAAGAATTTGAAAAACATAAAATTTCACACGTTTGATCATTAATTTAGAATGTACATCATTCATAAAATGATGTAATGATTTATTTTAATAGATTTTATTAAAGTAAAAAATGGTTTAAAATATCTCCAATAAATAGCTATATAATATTAGAACAATTAATTCCTTTATATGTATATACAAATGTGATATAAACTGATACATATCTGAGATAATAAAATATTATTTTTCTAATAAAAAAAATTTTCACTATCATTTGTACATAAAGTGATTTAAATGAAAGATTAAAATTTAATTTCCTAAAAAACCCATAGTATTATATATTATATCTGATTTATGATATAATTATCTTATAATTACTTAGTCTATAATTGAATATAAATAATCTTCAGTAATGATGAATTTTGATATTACGACTTTCCTCAGGTTTGACACCCTTTATATCCATCCAAACCACTATTATAATAATTAGATATTTATTTTATATTATTTACATTAAATCAATAATATATATATCATAACCATATATTATTATTATATAATCATTTATCTACCATTTAATAATTTTTTTCATTAAAATAACAAATCATTATAGTGAACACTTACATTTATCGTGTATGATTTGTTTTTGTAATTTTTGACCATGAACAATGATCATGGTTCCATAATAATTAAAATATAAATCATGTTATAAATAAAATATATTTTAATTATATACATATATAAACTAATACATTTATGTTATAGATTGAAAAAATTAATTACACAAATCATAGAGACAGTAGGTTGTAAGTACAAATGATCTATGTTTTCATTATTCATTTTATTGAATGATATAAATAAAAATACTAAATCACATTCCTAGAATTATAATTATATAATATATATATATATATTATATGTTTTTAAATATATATACATATATATCAATTTTAAAAAATTAATTTAATACAAATCATATCGATTTGTGGAGGTGGTAGTCCACAAGTAAGCATTACATTCATTATTGATTTCTGATGGATTAGAAGTAAATATGGTAGATTTGATATTATTGTTACAAAATAATAATAATTTAATAATTATAATATATAATCAGTAAGGAAATCATAATTAAATACCCTGAAATATGTTGTCTAAAATGATTTGTATCACTCTTTTGAGATGGTATGTATTACTTTTCCATGACTGATTCTTCCCCAGACCTTTTGAAGGGAATGATTGTAGATAATTGTGATTTTGTAATCATAATAACATTTTAAAACATTATTGAAACTGAATTTATTAATTTATAAAATATAAAATTGATTTATATCAGTGTAATTAGATGTTGAAAAAGAATGTGATTAGTAAATATGATTACCTCTTCTTGGAAAGAACCCCTTTAGATATCATCTTAAGGGTCCTAGGGTTGGTATTCTAGGAATAAAATTTCTTATATATTGTTTAAATTATAATTTGAGTGTATTTTTTTGGATATGATCATGATATAATTCAAAATGTATCTTATTGATGTTGAATGAGTGGTGTTCTTTTATAATGGATGTTGAGGTCACACTTGTAAAATCTTAAAAGATTAAAATATAATAAAATCATTTTCAATGAAAATGATTGCAAATGAACATGAATTCAATAAAAAGTGTCTATGGTGGAAATAAACATTCAAAATAAAATTTATACAGTATTGTTTCTCTTTTAAATATTATAGTTTTGATTAATCCCTTGATCAATTAATTTTTATGTAAACATCAGTTTAAAATATTTCAATCATAATGGGATAATAATGATACCATAAACAGAAATGAGACTCATAAATGTAAAATTATAGAGGTATTCAAAACATTATACCTCATGTGGCCAATGATAATAATTTAATAATTTTAAAAAAGTATAATGAAAAAATATTTACTAAAAAATAACATTAATATTAATTTAGGATCTATTCATGTAATTTGACCCAATATACACTAATACATAGATTAAATAAAAATGGGTTCATTTTAAAAATGACTCATATGTAATATTTATAGATAAACATCACGGAACTATATAAACCACTCAAATTATAGTACATTTAATATTTTAAATATAATTTATTTAATTTTCTCATATATTGAATAAAAAATGCATTGGCATTGTGAAAGAAATCATGTTAATTATTTAATACCCAATAAATAAATTACATATATATATATATATTTATTTCATTTATTCATAAAATTAATATTATGATTGATTTACAATGTTTTATACCCTATGTGAATAGAGAATTTATATTTTGAAATATAAGTGTTAAATATTTTAACATTTTTTCATTTAATATTATATAGGTCTTCTTAATGGAAAATAATCTCTTAAATAGTAAAATATCATGCCTAAAGTGATAATTAGTGAAATAATTTCATATAATAAAAATCTAGAGTAAATATTTTGACTATATCAAATATTTCAACAAACATTATTCACATTTACCCATTACCATATTAATACATTTTATAACACTTAATCATCATAATAAAAAAAATGAAAAAGGGACATAATTTGTAAATTTAAAAATCCCAATTCTAAATATGGATTCTAATTTTAAAATTATTTAACTATAATTTTTATAAATTAATTTAAATAAAATTTAACTAAACATGATGACAACATATTTTTATGAAAAAATTATCTTTAATCATAAAAATATTCTTATACAAATGGTATGCATAATAAAAAATTTAGGTGAATTTTGAAAAAATTATAAATTAGATAATATTCATATATCTTTAAATGAATTCACTAATTCTAATTAATTTAATTTATACAAAATAAATTTATTTATAAAATATATTTAATTTGAAGACAACTCTTTTCTATTCACTGGATTTCATTTTTTAATCAATTTATAAAAGTAGAGTTTATTTCAAAATTAAGAAAACAATAATTTTTTTTAAAATTATTTAGTATAATTCATTCCCACCAATTTAATGGCTATGTTATAATTTTATATGCAAACACACCTACCATGTCTTTTTTTCGAAATTAAATTTATTTTCTTACTACTGTGTAGTTCTTGACTGAGTTCATCTCACATGAAGAGAAATTTCAATTGCACACATACATAACAAAATTAACCTATAATACATTTTTGGTGTTTTAATTTATTATATAAAATAAATAGAATATAAATGAAATAATATAAATCAAATATTAAACTTACATGAAATGATGCAATGTTACTGGAAAATAAAGAACTTAGACTATATAGTTTGGTTTTGTGGGTTAAATAATTATACATGTTGGTGTTTAACATTAGTTTCATAGTTTAATAATGGAATCCTAAATTTAAAATTATAATATTTTTAATTAGTGGTGTAAGATATTTAATAGATTAAGCAACCTCAATTCCACCCCTCCTATAATCAAGGTGGATGGCTCCTCTAAATATATTGTTTTCCATCTCTCAATACCTCACTCATTCTCACTTCATTTGTCCACCAGATGGATCATCCCCTTTAAATGATGAAAATGTATCCATTATAAAGGACCAAATATGTTTTAAACAAATAATATTAATTATTTTGATATCACTTTCATAATTGAAAATCATTACCGACATGTAATTCACCCTTGTTTTACCACAAATATAAATATAAACTATGATTTTGACTGAATAATGAAATGTAAACACCACTTACAAACCTTAGGACAAGCCTTATAGTGTCCTTCATTTTTAGGTTATGTTTTCATGGAGGTAAAATATAATAACATAGAATAAGGTGATGGAATAAAAACAATAACAAAAAAACAATAATATTGAGAGATATGAAGAACACTGAAAAATAATAATAATATAAGAAGAAATATATGAAAAAGAAAATTAAAAAAAAGATAAAAAATTTAAAAATAATTATAATTCAAAAAAGAATAGAATCAGTTGAAGATAAAATGAAAAAAATAGAATAATAAGTGAAATAATAGAAGAAGAATAAGTGTCTATAGATGAAGATAGAAAAATAAAAATTCATGAAACTATTTTATTGAAAACATAAAATTTAAAATTATATTTGAAATAAAAAAATAAAAATAAACGAAAAAAAATAAAAAAAATGTTAATGTAGTTGCATGGGGAATTATCATGGACACCTCACTCACCGTGTGAATGATCAACTCTTTATAAAGTGATCCAACCCATTTATAGGATGACGAACACCATCCTTAGCCACCAAAATCATAGTAAATGTTTTCTAAATATCATTGAAGATATAATTTTTTAATTCTAATTATACCTGTAGGGTATTATTTTTCAAATATGTAAGGGACTCGAGGTTTCAATTTTGCATGAACATGCACCAACAGCTTCTTTGGCCTTCATAATTCATTACCTGTGTATCTTGGCATCATGGTATTAGAAAGGTGAGACGGTAGTGCATGTAAGGTGGTATTCGTGGCTCATGAAAAATACTAGCGGGGAGTAACGATGTATCCTCCTTCCTTCCACATTCAATGTGGATAGAAAAACGTTAAAATTATTATCATGGAGACTATAGGAGGCCCCATTATATATTCATGGTGATTAGGGGGCCTTCGTAGTGTTGATTGAGCTCGAGTTAGAGCCTTTTGTGGATTCCCATGAAATTATCAGCTGATCAGTAGCTGATGGTCACTAAAATTGAGTGGTGGATAGTGGGGGAAGCATAGAGGTATTGGAATCCTATTTATATCAAAGAGTGGGCATGAAGATGTGGAGTAAATTAGAGTCATATACATAAAAAATGAGTAGTTAATATAGAAACAAACATCCCACATTGAAATGGGAGTGTGATGCATGATCTATTATATTTATGATGTTGGGATCACCATCCAGATCAATTGTTATAGGGATAGGCTCCCATAAAACATTTCATACACACTGAGCAATCAAAACACATGGCACACACAGACCTCGTCTGACCACTAATCCTTCTAAGATTCACCGCACTTGTTCAACATCATATGCTTGATGATTCAATGTTATTCCATCTATATCAGGCCCTCTAAGTTATTAGTGTGACTAGTAGGCCATGTTAGGAAGCCTAACTAGTGTGTGGATCATGGGTGAAGTCTTGTTGAGGGCTTGAATATTTTTTTTGGTGTATGTAAACACCTAAAAAATATTCAAATAATAACATAAAATTATACAATAAAAATAATTATGGTGATAAAATCAAAATAAAATATTTCCTATATTTTCACCACCCTTTTTAATAATACTTTTAAAATTCTCCAATAGTGGTCAATAAAAATAAAAATTTTGGGTATTTTAAATAAAAACCATCAAAATATAATTATAATTTGTTTATATTTAAAGTATATTATTACCCTATAAAATACCCAAACACATAAAAAATGATTTTCCTCTAGAATAAAATTTCAAAATTTAATTCCAATGGTTACCAACATTACCTTTATTAAAATTTAAAATACATATAATTAAACAATTTAAAATTTCCCAAAAGAAATTCAATTTTCCTATAAAATATCAATTTATTTTCACATATTCCAAATAAAAAATTAAATCAAGTATTTTGCTTTATTACTTTCTAAAATTATACAACATATCTTCTCATTCATAAATATACATTATTCTTTTTTATTAAATATTCAATATCATGATGTTCTCCTTATTTGAATTTTTCAACTCATCTCTTATGATGTAATTAAAGTAGTGTTATGCTCCTTTAATGAGGGAGTGATCCTAAACAATAGGATTTTAATGGAACTAAATTTTCCAAAATGAGAATAAAAAGTAAAAATAAAATCCTTTGTTATTTCTAGTTAACATAGAAATGAACCTAAGGATTAATGATGTGAGGGGTTTTTGTTTTTGAAATTAACGTTCAATGAGGTGGTTTATCTCATAAATATAATGCTTGATATCAAAAAACAATTAATGAAATTAACCCTTTAAATTTTTAATAGATATAAATTATCCTAAAATCAATGTTAAGGACGAGATCAAAGTACAATATGATGAATTATTTTCTCATCCTCTTAAATTGTAATGAAATTTTATTTTTTAATGAATTTGTTCATTTTTATAATTATTCAAAATTTATGAATATAATAAACCCCACATCCAACATGAAAAAAATATGTAAAATAATAGGAATAATAAAGGTTTGTCTCCTCCATCACAATTCATTTTTCATTTTTTGGTTTTTTTTCATTTCACATTTTTTATTCAAAAGGTGAAAAAAATAATATTATAATGAAAATGAACAGTTATCATTTACCATATATATCACCCCACACATAATCCATATAATGAAAAAATTTCCATTATTCACAACTCTCTTCCCCCCAAATTTCAATATTGAAATATCATTCACATACTAAGAGGATGGTATAAATGGATAAAAATGGATTGAAAATATTATTATTCCTAAAAAAGGAAGTCAAGGTCTCTAAGGTTTAAAAAAGAGTATATATTAATATTTTCCTATGTATAAGATATTTTCAAAAAATTCCTAATTAAATGTAAATTTTTGTTTTAAAGGATTTAGATTTTATAAATTCAAATGTATGTTCTAGTTTTTGACATGTCCCAAGATCATCCATGAAATTTTATAAATAAAAAACATAGAGTAGATTGTCTAGAAAATTCACGAGAATGGGAATGTAATTTTGGAAAATCATTAATTAAATAGATAATATTAATAAATTAATTTACATGAATTTCATAATTTTAAAAAGTGAAAAAGTATATAGAAAATTTATTTATAAAAATAAACTATTTCCCTTAAATAATGTGTCATTATTTCAATATCCAAGATTCACTTTATTCATCAAATTCCCCATTTTTAACATTAAAATCTATTAACATTGAATCCTAACACATTTCATCACATTATTCCTAAGAAAATAATATCTCCTCTCTAGGTCATGAGAATAATAAATTCATGATTGAGAATGCATTTTCCAATTGAAATATTAAAAGAAAATTTTGGAAAAAATGTAGAGAGGTCAAAAATTATATTGAAATCCCCATCTGATATTGATTAGTCCTCGTTTCTCCAAAAATATTTTGGTATACATTCTACCATTGTTTTTTTAAAATATAATTACTCAATTAAGAAAAATGATAATGTCATTTTAAATCATAAAGAAATGGGGGAGTGAGCTGCATTTTTGATTAATTCTAAGAATGAAATATTAATTTACATTAATATAATGAAATTGAAAGGATAAATCTATGTGTGATAGCCCTAGATGAGCTTTAATTTTTACTTCATCAATAGGGAAATACCTTCTCTTATTCAATGTCTTATAGTGCATAATGAAAATTTTTTCCCATCACTTGTGGGTTTTCCAAGATTAATCTTCATACATCATCGTGATGAATGATCCATGTATATAATATATTAGATCATACCCTATACAATTAGGTGTATATTTGATGGTGGGATAGGATTATGTGTGTACCTTATTTTTCCCATGATTCTACATGTGAAAACTCATCATTCATTACAACTAATGGATCAGAATGGGATTCATGAATTTAATATTTAAATGGAAAGTAAAAGGGTATTATTAATTGAAAAAATATTATTTTGAAATTTTAATATGTTATATCACAATTTCAATATTACGGTCCTTTTTCATAATTTACTCATCCTCAATAAATTGGATTTTTTCATAGGATTACTCAAATTCATGTTAAAAACATTTGGGAGCTGTATATGTTCCTCAGAAGGTGTATGTAAAATTCATCCTTTTTTTCTATGGAAGAGAAATAATTAACCAAAATTTACAATTTAAATCTATAAGGACTAATACATATACTAGATAGAATAAAATTAGAAAATAAAAAATTCCAAATAATGTCTTCTCCATAAGATGGTACTAGTTCAGTATCATTATCAGTGATGATTGCATCCTAAAGTTTTATCTCAATGGATGGATGTATAAATTCATTCTCTTATTTTTTTATCAAAATTACACCACTCTGGTTGTGTATTCATTTAATGGTTATGGCTATTCCTAAACAGGGCTATCATGTTTTTTAATCACACTAATACTAGATGATATAATTTTAATCTCCAATAAATAGATAACACTTGGGTTTCTTAAAAAATTTCAAATATATATAAATTCACTCTCAATATTTTAAAATAATTTTACCATGTATTTTTTTTGTTCATTAAAAAGTGATTTATCATAGTCCTATTCCTAATTTTTGTCTTGCACCTATATGTAATTATTTAATTTTGAATGGTATCATATATTTTGATACATATTGTAAAAATTAATTTTTTCTATGGTTTTTATAGTTGTATCAAAATTATTGAAAAAAATATATAAATATAAAAAATATAAGTAAACTATGAAATAGCTCAATAGAGAATAAAATTGTATTGATAGGTAATCTATCTCATGGAGTTATTAACAATTATTTTCTTTGTGATGTTTAGTCGCTGACCCGGGTCATTCCAGTTGAAAATATTTCTCAATTTCTCACCTAAATAATCTAATTCACTAATTCAACCTCATTTATTATTTTTTTATTAATTTTATAAAAAATTAATTTAAAATAAAAAATATAGTTCAAAAATTATAAAAAAAATAGTTGAAATAATGTGATTAAAAATAAAATAACATTCCCATGGTGGTTTGGAACATGGTCTCCATAATAATATGTGTTGGTGTTTAAATTTAGATTGATAACATAATAATAAAATATAACTTTTAAGCCAACAATATTTTATTTATTTTTCTGAAATAATGAATTAATTTAACAATATCAATTTCTTCACCTCCTATAATCATGGTTGATATAATTTCTCAATCATTATTTTGATATCTCCCAGGACTCGACTCTATCATAGGTCATTTGATCTACTACATGACTCTATGTCATTATATAAATATCCTTTAACTAAAATAAGAGATGGAAAATAATTAAGTAATGAATAAATATTTTTTTGAGCTTATTATAATAGTGTAAAATCATCACACTCATGCACATAACTCTTAACCAACACAAAAATAAATTAAACTTATGAATTTAAGCACAAAATTACATGGAAACACAACTTACATCCCTCGGGCCAAGGCTCATGTTAGACCCACTTTTATGGGGTAAAAAAATCAATTTTCTAAAAAAGAAAATAAGAGAAGGGAAAAAATATGTAAAAAGAGTAAAAAATATATAAGAGTAAGGAGAGAGAATAAAGGCACATCAAAATTATAAAAAATGGAATTCGAGACAGATTGATATGGTAATTAAAATAAAAGAGACAAACATTAAAATAATTACTATGGATATAAGGTTAGATGAATTGGAAGGAAAATTAAAAATATATATAAGGAGATGAATGGAATGATGAATATAAGAATATGTCTATGTGGAAGAAGAAATAAAAATAATTAGGAATATATCTATTTTAGTACATAAATTGAATATAAAATTACATATAAAAAATAATAAAATAATAAAATGAAGAAAAAGATATAAGCATACACATGAAGGTTTTTCATGGCCTCCTACCATGTGGTGTGGATGATAAAATCATTATGTAGCGATTCACTTCATTTATAGGCCAAGTAAGATCATCATCAAACTCCCAAATCTCAGTGAAAGTACTATCTATAACATTGTGATCTCTTTTTTTTAATTCCCATGAGATCTACAATTTTTGATATTTTAATCAACTAAAAAAGAATCATGGTTCCCATTATATAGGAATGTAGAATAGTGGATTCATCAAACATCATAGTTTCATTCATGGTCTTAGTGGAATTTTTGTACTGGAAAAGTCATTTGGCGGCACATGGCAGAAGGCTACAGTAGCTCAGGTAGAATGGAAGTGGTAAGAAGAAGGGTGTATTACATCATATATCATTTGTAGTAGTGAATAATCCTCTAAATAATATATATGGATCCTGATCAAGAACCTAGGAGTAGTTCATGGTTATAAGGGGGCATTGGGCTGGGGTTGGAGCACAAATATGAGCTCTTGATGGTATCCCATCAAATTTTGTAATTGTTAACAGTAAGTGGATGGTGACTTCGAGCAGTTGAGAGTGGCATAGAAAGGAAACCCAAGTGGTGTGTATATATAAGATCAATGTTAAGTAGCTATGGAATGAATTGAAATCATTTATATATAATATAAGAACCTTCATCCCACATCAAATCAGAATGTGATGCATGGTGTATTATAATCCTATGTGTGGGAGCACCATTCATTTCACATGATATAGGGACTGACTCTCATGTGACATATCACACTCACCCATTCCACACAACACTAATCTCATAGGGGTCTTAACCCCCCAATACTACCCACGTGATTCACCACCCAGAATCCACCACATGTACTTGATTCCCCCAAGCTATTCTATCACTGGTGGGACCTCGTGGTGGTATGTATGACCCACCGACTCTGTTGGATTCCTAAATTGTGTGTGGATCATAATTTAATGTCTACTAATGTATTCAAATAAATTTTTGTGGAGGTAAACTCAAGAAAAAAATTCGAATAACCAAAAAAATTAGAAATTCAATATAATTGAATTGATATATTAAAAATAAAATATTACCATTAATATAAATATATTTCAATGTAACATTCACACAATCTTAATGATGACTAAAACAATTATATATATGGGTAATCTAATTATAACACATTAATATATCATTATAATTTTATAAACTTTTGAATCAAAATATTACTCTAATAGTATACAATGTAATTTTTTAGACTTGGGATTTGTTTTAATGTATGATATATTAACCATTTGACTTATTTAAAAAATATATTTCAATAAATCGTTGGTCATTAAAATATACATAATAAAATGTTTAAGGAAAATGAAGACTTTATAATTTATTGCATATAGAAGACACTAATCATTATAAATGAAGTTATTTTCATCATGTATCAATATATTAGTCAATTTAATATTAAATATATTGAACCGATGTAGAAATAAGTAATTTTTTTTTCAAAGTCTAGATTAATAATTCTGTGTGTTTATTCTATCATGATTATTGGGTATTAAATTCTACATTCCATCAGAAATGTGTATCTAAAAATTATCAATAATTATATATGGAAATGTTATATGATATAATATGTTTTCTCAAAAAGTATAATAAAATTGGAATCTAATGTAAATGGTTAGAAGTAAAGTAGTTATTATTTCCTCTATTAATAATTTAGGTTGAAAAATTATTGAGAATTATAAACATATTTATCTGATACGTCCATCGACACATTGAAAATTTATTCTATTTTTTATTTGATTTTTTTGTATCTTATACTGATATAATATTTTTGTAATTAATCAATCATTGTATATATCGAAAGAAAAAAATATCAGACACATTTTTACCAGTTTTCATAAATAAAATTAAGTTCCTTATAAAACTAAATATTTCTAAAGATTATACTATAAAAAACAAATATTCTGTGAAATACTTTTTTACAATAATTATACAAAAGAGTTTCTTGACATAAATTCAATCCCGAGTATAAAGAAAACATGATAATCTATTAAAATATTATAATTTTATATTATTATTATTATTAAGTTGGTGGAATGGCTGGTATAAATATAATTATCTAACTTAAGAAAACATAGAGTCAAAACATGAATATAAAAGGAATTATTAGGTTACAAATTAATTAGAATTTAATATATGTGCAATTTGGACATAAATCAAATTGTTTTCTGAAAATCAATTGAAATAAAATTTGTTTGAACATTATATGTTAATCAGTTCAATTTTGTATAATTAATTTAATTAAATTACAATTAAACATATTTAATAAAATTATAAACACTAAATAGTTTTTTCTCAATACATGAGATAAGAACTAATCCCGATTATTTTCTAAAAAATATATTTTTCTAAACTGTTGTTTTGTAAACCTTTACACATCTATTTAATATATAATATTTTAAAATTATAGATATTTTTTTAAAAAAAAATCATGTCACTTTTCAAATAATCATGTTACAAATTATATTTTATTGAACATTTTAGAATATTAGGTAATGTTAATGTTTTTGATGAATATTTTAAATACTTGTATTTATTAATATTTTTTTTATGACGCTTTATTTTGTTTAATAAATTTAAAAAATTAGAAATATTTTACAATGGATTTAAAATATGAATAATTTAAATTAATTATATATTAATTAAATACAAGTTATTAAAATTTTAATTATTTATATTTTTATAGAATTTGTTGTTGAAATTTTGAAACTGTTCTCTTTAGAATTGATTTCATTTCACCTACATGATTGATTTTATTTACACATTTTTCACTTATATGGTTTATATTTTAAAAAATAAATTTTTAAAAAGGAATCATAAAAATTTAAATTACATAAAAAGATCAATATAATTTTTTATGATAATGAATAGTAGAAACTGTAAAAACTAATTTCTTCTATTATGGTTAAAATGGGTTTATAGGGGGGCTAAACAAAAAAAATGATAAAATTACTTGAAAAATTATAAAATAATATTTTATTACCATATATAGTTATTTATATATATATCATTTGATATTAGACTATTTTTTTAGTATATTTTAAAGTGAAAAACATTGGCACACTTTCTTCTCAAAAACTACATGTGTGCAACTCACCTTACTTATAAAAGGAGACACACTATCCTCTTTTATTAACAATTAAAAAACCAATAGGTTCTAAATATTCCTACCCAAATAAATTACAAACATCCATAATATTATCCTCAAATTTTTTTAAATAAATCCATCCTATGAATACTTTTGATGCAAGAAAATGGTGATGTTTGAAGAATATGTAATATCTCTATTGGATCATCATATTATATTTCTCTTTATACCTCCAACAACAAATTATAAAAGAATATTATATATTATAATAAATATATTCTATATTTAGGGTTTTTTATATGTTAATTTAATAACCTAAATAAAACTCCACATACATCAAATTGAATATCAAATCACAATTCATGTGTTTAGAGGACTACAACCTCATCAACTGTTATTATTAATTTTCCATAACCACTATGTTTGAATGGATAAAATGAGTCGTTTAATTATTATAAATATATATATAATTTAATTTATATTATTAGATCTATTTAATGACAATACATCACCAATCTCTCTACCACCCGTCCAATTTGAAATCAAAAATGTCTCTCATATGTACAGTGGACTACATCCTTGTGAACAGATGCAGTGTGTTTTACATTTCTATTTCACATGAATGGTAATATAGATAAATAAAATAACTAATTATTATATTTTACACATATTTATACATTTTAACTTATTTTATCACATATACCTCCTTACATTTAATTCCATGGGATTAATATAATCTCACTTCTGTGTAAGGTAGACTACCGCCTCATTAATTGATGTGATTAACACTTCATGTATGATTTACATGGAAGTTAAAAAGTATTTGGGAAAATAAAATTTTCATATATTTATATATATGATATAAATTTTTTCTAATGGACATATATTAATTACATTTTTTTCATTCAATCCATCGAAAAAATGCGAACAACATTGATGCATGTGTTTGGTCTACCATGCCCATGAATAGTATACGTCATGTAATATCATTATGTTCGATATATTAACCTAAATAACATTATATTTTTTATAAAATATATTTATATCATGGTTAAAATTATATATATGATGGAATAATTTTCAATTCCATGGGACATAAAATAACAAGTCAAATCAAACTTGAAAAATAAAGAAGGTATTACCCGAAACATGATTTTAGCAAAGAATTGTTGATAAAAGGTCATACAAAGTATTTAGTAATGAATATATTTTATTATTAATATGAGTAATTTTCAATAATATTTTTATAATACTCTTATATTTTGTATACAAGTGGTTATAATGTGCTTGAAGAATGTTTTGAATAAATTTATAGGATTTCTGTCTCAATATTATTTTCTGAGAGACAAAATACATATTCAACATAGGTTTATATTAAGAGGTGTATATAATACCAATTAATGAATTTCATGTTTATTATCATTTATTTTAAAATTATTTATATATCCATTTTTCATTGTTTTTATTAGAGAGTTTACAATTCAAATGTTACTTAAGACGTAATTTATTTTTGTAACAAATTGACTCTTTTGGGACCTAAGTTAGGTGGTACACCTATATTATAATATTAGTTTTATATAACATACTTTTATAACATTATTTCATTATTAAACTTATTTTCATGATATATTATGTTTCATTACAAATATTCATGAATGTGTACTCTGATTCAATGATATCAATGTTGTAAAAGTTTTATAATATAATATCAGAATTTATCAAGGTTGTTTATGAATATACATCCAATGATGAAATATTAAGATCTATTTATAAAGAAACTATTTTTTTATAATATAATTATTTTAGAATATATAA
This sequence comes from Viscum album, assembly GCA_963277665.1. Lineage (NCBI taxonomy): Eukaryota > Viridiplantae > Streptophyta > Magnoliopsida > Santalales > Viscaceae > Viscum > Viscum album. Next base: position 1,201,281,534 of record OY728155.1, on the reverse strand, counting down.
TGTTATTACTTCATTTTAAAATGTTTATGTACACTTGAATTTTGATGATTGTTTTGGAAAAATCAATGTTATTTCTCTCTTTAGTTGAAATTTCAAATAATTCCTTAAAGATTGATTCCTAAAAATTGATTCCATATTTTTTTCATTATAAAAATATATATTATTGAAATATTTACTAATTTTATAATTAGAAAAATTTATATAATAGTCCTCTCAGTTTATATGGAATTTTTGTTTGTCATGTAAATAAAATGTGTAGGGAAACATTGTTTTAACATTTATGACATGGGAAAAATTTCCAACCACCATGAAAACTATTTTAACTGATTATAATTTTATATGATTTAATGTTTGTTTTATAATAATATAATTTTGATAATGTTTTATATTTTAAAAATAATTTTCATACTATAAATAAAATTTAATCAGGACATTTTTAAAATGATTTTTAAAGATTCCTTTCTAGTTATGAAAGATTATTTTAAAAGGGAATGATTTCAAAAATATTTATTGAATTATTTATTTTAAAAATATATTTTAAAATAAATATATTTTCTACATTAAATGTTCCTCAAGATATTTCATAATATATTTATTTTTCTATGATGAAATCATTTGATGTAACTGATTCTTTACTTTAGATATGATCCAGGGAACAATTCATTTTCTTTCCCAATATGGTTAGTTTTTGGGATGTAAATATGTTTAGGAAACCTATTTCTCTTCTCTAATTTATATATTGATAAAATAATTATGAATCATGCTTCTTTTTTCATAATTTATTAATTGATGAAATGTTGAAAGGATGAAATGATTTCGAAACATGTTTCTTTCTTTCAGGAAAATGTTATGATGAAATTTTTATGAAACCCATTTCTTTTTAATAATTTCTATTAAGATGATTTTTTTAATCTTGGGTAACACATATATATGATTTCAATTCTGTAATGTTGGTAACATTATGACCATAGAGGGAGGTTATGTTATAAGGCGGACGATTTTTATGTTATAGAAAGATATTAGTGGGGCCTATATCCACCTAAAATAAAATGGGTAAAATATGATATATTATCCAAAAAAAGGGCAATAGATGGATATGATCCATGATGTTTACATGATAATGCTCACAATAAAAGCTATGGTTCATTAACATGACATCTACAATAGTTTGAGGAGTAAACCCAACACAAAATGATAGTTTTTTTAATAATCCTTGAATACTAAGGAAATTATTTCCTATTATTATGTTTATTATAAAATTAAATGTCTTATGTTAATGTTATGGTGTAATAAATCATGTTATTTGATTTCCTAATGATTTATATATTCTGAAAATCCCATGTTTTTTCCATGAATCATTATTTTTATAATTGAAATGGAAGGTATGTTTTTCATATATTATGATCATGATCTCATAATTTAATTTTGATCTTATATTTACATATTTCCCATTTTATCCTTTAATAAAAATCCAAACTCACAATTTTTTATGATTATTTTAACTAGTTTTAGAGGGTATTTATTTTGTGGGAATTTTCTAGAAGGGATGATATTTATGTGGAACTATGTGGGAAAATAATTAGAACTCTTTTTAACTTATTGTTTTAGTTTACATGTTTCCAAAGGAACTATAGTTTTATCATCTTCAGGAATTATTATTTTTATTATAATGAATATTTACATAAATTATGTACTATAAATGTGTTAGATATTTGGACCTTTATAGTTCATATCAATAGATATGTTTTTAATCCTTTGGAAACTAGTATGATAAAACATTTTTGAAATCCTTAATGATATATATAAAGATATTTCTTGGTATATGTATATGTATAATTCAAAGGATGAGACAATGAATTGGAAAATGTCTTAGAATTTTTTTAAATGATAGAAAAAGTGGATTCCAATAAATTACAGCCTTATATAGATACTACAAATAGATGTGAATCTTGTATATATATACATAGGCTTAATAAAAATGAAAATTGTGCATTGAGATAGATTCAATCATCTAACAGTGCATGAAAATGGTAGTTGTTTCAAATCTTGTTTGACACTCCCCTAGGATACTCTCTATAAAATAACAAATTATTTAGAAACATCAAGAATTATTTAAATAAAGACCAAAAATGGCCTAATTAAAGCCTATGTTTAATAGATTGAAAATATCATGTCATGATTTAGAAATTATATAAGTGATTTTTTATGATTTATGTGGTTTCCAACTACATATATTTCTATAGAAACAACAATATTTTATTATAGTAAATAGTGGGAACAACAAAAACCTCTGTGAATCTCACTCTCAAGCAACTAATGTCTTAGTATTTAAAATTCTATCTCATCATCTATGACAACATTGTTTTCAAAAGGACCTTTTTACCATGTTCAACCTTTTTTGAAAACACTCCTCATGCCTTTGAAAATCAACCCATTCTCAAAATACACCAAATACTTTGTTTTCAAAATCAATTAATTGAAAACAATTTCTGTATTTTTCAAAAAAAATCACTATGCACAAAAACATAAATCAGTCATCACAATGAGATATGAAATCATAGTGGGAAGTCATTCCAATACAATTCATATCATGCTCATCTCATTGGCTAAACACATGACAATGAGATTTCCAGCATTCTCAAAGTGTGTCCAAAACACTTTTGCACCCAACACCCTGGTTACTTGATGTTCATCATAAACATGTTAGCTACATCCTATTATGCTATACATTTCAAGTTCTAAAAATCCTACTCCTATTTAATATTTTGACTAATGACATGGAAAATATGGAATTTCCACTCCATGACTAAGAACATCGATGACTACTTGTTAGGTAGGGACTGAACAAACTGATACCATTTTTAATGACCCACAAATTCACATTGGCTGGAGAGTACCATGAGTCATTACTAGGCCTTAAGGGACATCCCCAAGGCGCCAAATGCTGGAAATAAATCCCGATGGTTTTCAAGTATAAGTGGGGGATGATTTACCCTTTAAGAAATAAACCCATAAACTAACCATAACCAAACATTAACTATATGATGCATGAAAAAAATAAATTACCAATAAAAACGTCATTTATATGAAACTACATCAAAGTACACAATAGCATAAGACCAAACTAAGAATCAAAGTACACTGCGGATGAACAACTCAAGACTCTCAAAAGACACTACAACTCCATGCTTCATAAGATCCACGCTCCACAACATCTCCTGGGAATCACCACAAGCAACTAGCAAGAAGATTCTACACGTTTAGTTGTGTCCCGAAATATGACATCTCCAAAAGCACCAATGTGCCAAAGAAAGGGTGGGTATAGAACTCAATAGGTTTTCCTCAATGAATTCCATACTCATGAAACTATGATAGAAGTGTAAGACACATTTATATAAAAACATTTTATATAAAACATTTTCGTAAAAGTAGGTTATAACTGAATATAAACAGGAATCCAAAATGATTCATAACCAAAGGCATTCCAAGAGCAATTGTTAATAATTTCCCACCAAGTTATTTATCGAGAAAAATTACCAAACAATATTAAGAACCATTTCACAAACATTCTTTTTTGGCACACCCAACCATTTCCCAACCCATGCTACCAACCATGCATGCTTCATTATGGTTGTTCCATACTCATGAGCGGTCTCTCGTTGATCTACCATGTTGTCACAAGGTAATTGTTTCCCATGTGCCATTACACTTTTTTCACCGATCTCAAGGTCATATTTAACCAATACTCGTACATATAGTTACCATTGTGCCACTAAACGTTTGGTACCGAGCACAAGGTCATATTTCAACCAAGCCTCATACATGTAACATGAACAGACACCACATATTCCCAATGGTCATGCCAAAGCACACTTTCAATAAAACCAATTTTTTATTTAAAACCATTTCTATTAAAAGCATTTAAATTCTAGAACATTTGAATAAAACACACTTTTTATTGAAAACCAAATCCGTCAAAGTGATTTCAATCACAAACCATTTCAATAAAACTCATTTTTTATTGAAAACCAAATCCATAAAATTATTTTCAATCTCAAACCATTTCAATTCCAAACCATTTCAATAAAAACCCCTTTTTATTGAAAACCAAATCCATCAAAGTCATTTCAATATCAAACTATTTCAAGAAAATTCCCTTTTTAATGAAAAGCCATTTTTTCATCAAATAATTTATAAATTCAGAAATCATAATTTAAAATCAACATTATAAATTCAAGAATCCAATTCACTTTTCACAACAATTCACGAAGATTTCACAATTACCTCAAAACCATAAATCATCAGTAATGAAGATTTATTCTAGGCGTTTCACAATCAAAACCATTCAAATAAACCAATTTGAAACTATGCCAATCAATTATAATATGAGGAGTCAAGAGTGATGCATCATACCTCAATGGTTTTAATGAAAACCACAACAGTCAAAGGATGCTCAAGAAACCCGGGTTGATTCTCCAAAAACCAGACTTTGATCTCTTCTCCTAGCAAGATCAACACCAAAACGCATCATATTTGGCATCCAAACACTTATATCTACCTATAAAAGGCATAAATCTACGAAACCGAATGAATAGTAGAAGTATATCTATGTTGATCTAAGAAACCGATCAAGAACGATCACATACCTGAAGAATCCAGCTATGATTCACCATGAGAAGCCTTCAGATCTCTTCTTTAATGATGGGAGAACCCTATTTAACCATAAGAGAAGAAAAATCCAGAGTTTTAGATGATTAAGAGCTTTAACGAATAACTTAGAGGTAGAAACGACTGAGTTCCACTTTTATAGGATCTCATTTAAGTGGCCGCATGGTTTTCTTACATGGTTAGACAAACTGGGCACTAAACATGTGTCAGCCACTGCCTCAACAGACCCTTCATGCATGGTTTGGGCACACGGTTTGACAAACCACGAACCGCTGGTGTGGAAGCTACTGCTTCCAAGACAAACTACATATGATTTGTCTGCGCGGTTTAGAAAAATCATGTGTCATCTGTGTGACTTCCCCATTTCCACAAAACTTCATTTAATGTTCTCTGAACACTCCCATTCGTCACCCTTAAATTTAAAACCATTTGATGCATCAAGATAAGTTTACATACCAGAATCCAGGTGTACTAAAGAACAAATACACTTCCTCAATGTAAATAAGTTTTTCCAAGTTATATATATAATTTCACAAACTATGTCTATTGGAATTTATTCCAGTGACATCCTATGAAACATTTGTCTATTCAAACATTGTCTTCCTTATGTCAGATAATCCTGCATAAAAAAACTTCTCATAATTATCCATCCAAAAGATATTTGTAAATATTTTTTAAAAATATCCCTCAATTGTAGCAACCTATAATAATGTATTTTAATAATTTTATATTACCTTAGTATAAAAATATTAAAAAAAGATTCGGATAACCATATTATTTGTATTAAAAACACAGTGTACCTTCTTATAGATAAAAAATAGTAGTACACCACCAAAAATCAATCATCAAGAATCTTATAACATGTAAAATTGTCTTTGAACATAATACAAGAATTATTTGAAGTCACCTCATCAGATTCTATATGAAAACCTAATATTAATATGTTTGGTAAACTTATATCATCATATGATGATATTATTAGTTATAATTTTAAAGACAATTATCACAGAAGATGTCCCCTATCTAGTTAAATTATTTTTGATCCATCAATTATTTCAGCTTCAATATTTTACTACCACATAACCATTAACATATCATGGATTTGTTCTTTATTATAATTTTAACCTTTTAAACTTTTCATAAATATTCTAGTCCATATTTCAAGTCATCTTACATTTGAAAACTCAACCTAATAGTATTAAATTGCATTTAAACATTATAATTTCTATAAATATTTAATTAATGAAGGAATTTAACATTAAAAATGGTTTTTCCATATATCCATGTCTTATTGGTGATTATTGGAAATAATAATAAAAATATTTTAGGATATCTATCATGTTTTCCCCTTATAATGATAGGCTTATAATGTTTTAGATAGTACATTTAATGCCTTCTCAAATAACAAAATCACCCAATTTGTAAGTCAAATATTAAAATAATAGTCCCCAATCAGTAATATCTAGCTAATTTTTTCAATTTACAATATATATTCCTAATCACCATAGTCATGTGATATATATTAATTGGAAATGAATTCCTGTCATACTCAATCATCGATCATGGATATTATGTTATAGAGATCCATTGAACATCTTAGAATCATTTGACTTTTGTAATTTTTTTAAATCAGAATTAATTTAAAACTTCCATCACCTCAATGGGATATCCCTAACAAAGACATTATAAACATTTTATAATCCCTTCCATAACTTAATAAAAATTTGATAAAAAATAATTATTAAATAAATAAATAAATATGTCACCAATAGATCAAATAGATCGTTAATATCTCTCTTGTGATTTTTCGAAAACATTTTAAAATAAATTTTAACTACACTATATTTTTTGCAATTCATTTTTATCATCATTAACCAAACAATATCATTTCCATAGATAATTTTATGACAACACTACCCTAGATATTGAAATTTTTTTAATGAATTATACCTCGTTGATCAAATAATTTTGATAAATAAAAGATAAACTCCAGGTCAATTTTATCATCTCATCAGTTTTTTCATAATAAAAACACAATATTCATATAATAAATTGTTATTCTTATTTTTAAATTGTTATAGTTACATTCCAATGTAACAGTATAATATAATCCATAGTGAGGCTTATTCCTTAAGAAATTATGGATGTATTTGGTTTAGGTTGAACTAGTCACTCCCACCTCAAATTCACATATCATTCCATTTTCATTGACCGATTAAAAAATCATCAATTTTATAATTTATTAAAATGTAAGATAAAATAATTTCACTCGAGAATGTTTATCCTCAAGGATTTCATAAAAATTATCAATTTCAATTGATCTTTAATGTTTTATATTGTTTTTAGAGAGATGAATGTCCCTATGATTATCAAATAATATCTTCAATGTATTTATATCATTCCAACAAAATTTATCCATATAAACAGTAATAAAAATTATTTTTATACATATATGAGTATAAAAAACATATACAACATCAACTATACTCAATAGATCTATACATAGTCTCTTAATATTCTATATAACAAAACATTCCCCAATGAAAAACATTCTTATAGTATTTTAAATTAATTCATTAGAATACATTTTTTAATACGAATATATGTATATTTTATAGTTCCTGATAGTAATTATTTTATAAAATAGACTAAAATAATAAGTTCCTTTGACATAAATCATAAATAGTTATCATCTGACATGTTTTAATACTTGGGTAAACTTTTAAATACATAAAAGAAGGTAATATAATTGAAATTTTATGGACCTAAAGACATAAGAGAGGTCAAGCATCATATAATCTTTAGGATGTCTCTCATATTCAATATTTTCCAACATTCATATTTACCCATATTCATTCCAGCGTAAATGTTGTAGACAAAACATTGAAACCATCCTTACAAATTTTTTTTGAAACTCCCAATAAAATATTTATTATGATATATATATATATATATTTCATCAATTGATCTTTTAAGCCCAAATATATTGTTAATTCTTGAAGAAATAAAATTTCTACAAAAAAAATTCATTTCTACCAAACAATCATCACTTTTTTTTTATCATTATCACCTAAAATATTATATTTCCAATGTAACAATAAAAATGATTATATCTAAAATAACATTATTATTTTTTATAATTATATCAACATTTATATTTTAAATATATATATATATATATATATTACTAAATATTCATGTTTGGAGTTCCATGAATAAGGATCTTGTTTCCAACTATACATATATTTCTTTATATTATGAATCATAGTTCAATCCTTATCAGGTAATAAAACAATTGGATCCTCAATATAATCCCCTTATTATATTTTACTAGATATCATTTGTGACAAGAAATCATCTTATAAACATTGTAGAAAAAATTATGTAACAACACCCTTGAGCTTTCATATAATCATGAAAAAAGGATCTTTCAATATCAACACCTTTAAACATTAAATAACCTTTTAAAATATGTCATTCATTATTAATGAAATTTATTAATGATTGTTGAGTATATTTATAAACACTAACATCATTTATATAATAATATTTACTATAATTCATGGAATAGAATCCTATATTTCATTTTTATCATGTTGATATAACAATTCATTCACAGCATCAACCCACCCTTAATATCCATCTTCAATATAAAATGATTACATTTACACCTATAAAATAAGTGAGGTATGATTCTATAATATTAATTTACATTATTCAAAAATATGATCCTTTTTATTTGTATTGATATTGTTATATTCAACCTATTTCTCTTGGGGTTTATATTTTATATATTTTATTCCGGATTTACATGCCTCATTACTATACTGATCGAAATTACTATGTACTCAATTTCACACAAATGAATCTTCAATTTTATAGTTCCAATTAGAATCTATCAGTTTAGCATTTATATAATTGTTATCATGAATCAAATCATAATAATCAATCATATTCTTCTTAAATTTTTCCAAACATTCATAGATTCATTCTTTTGTTTAATATCCAATGATAATCCATTCCGCAATGTTTTCATCAAATAATAATTGATCTAGATTTTTAAATTTTTCAAGGAATGTACATTAAAAATTTGAAGTATTTTACAATATGATTTTTCTAATACAATATATCAATGGAATATCTATTGGATTTACATCATAACAAACATATTCATTTTATATGAAAAATTATTTCAACGACTTCTCTCTTGAAAAAAAATATGATGCTTATATTCTTCCATCATACCTCATCCAATTTCCACTAAACATCAATTTTTCCTTAAAAACCATTTTTTGGAGGGTATATTGTAACATATAGGGATTTTAAAATGAAATAATATGATATATTGGTACACAATGAGTGATATTGTTCTTTTAAAAACTATAAAATATTATTTTTTAAATATGATCATTATGACCAAAATTTTAAATAGGTAGGAATAAATAGTATTGACCATAGAATAAAATATATATTTTCCATACTCATTGGTAATTTGTTAATTAATTATTTATAAATAATTAATTGATTTTTTGTATATTCATTCTACTTTATTTTTGGAGAATCCATTCAACTCATTAGAAACATAATTTCATCAAAATGTTGTGTTAATAAATTTTTAGGTAAGAATTTTATTAATAATAAAAATAATTAGTAATTTTCTTTTCTAAAATGAACAGTATTTTTCAAAGTTATTAGTCCCAATTTATTCTATAGTGAAATATTGATAATTTATTGAGAAATTAATTTTTTAGAATAGTAAAAAAATATAACTTATTTATAAATTATATTATCTTTTGATATATTTTCATGATATAATTATAAAATAAAATATACTAATTTTTTTATGAATTAATGATAATTTTATAAAATAAATATAATGTAGATATAATCCATAATTTATAAATAGAAATTATTTCATGAAAAACCTTTATATTATTTTTTTGTTTTTCTTATAATGCTTGGAATAATTGAGTCGTGAGAATTATTTTAATTCCTTTTCCTTAAATATGATGTATTTATAATTTTTTTTACTTATATTGTATAATTTTAGAGTTACATAACAAAAATATTAATGAAACTATTGTGGAATGATTGCATAAGGCATGAAAATTCAAATTAAAAAATTAATCAAGTTGTATTGAAATGGATATAATTAAATATTCATAATGAAAAAATCTAAAATATTATGTTGGAAATAGTTAAATTTTTTTATTTTAGTATATTATTATTATTATTTATATGATATAAGTAACTTTAATTCTTATGCAACACTAATGGAATGATAGTACAAATAGAAGGAAAATCAATAAAATGATTTGAATTATAAATATAAAAACTCTTAAAAGACACAAGAATTTGTATAAATAATAATTTATAAGTATATATGGACTAATATGATCCTTGGGACTAATTTAGGACATTTTTTAATATACTTATTTAACATTATTCCCCTTATAATATTTTATTTAAAATAATCTCAACATTTCCACACTATGGTTTTTATTTAGTTTGAATTCTTAATATATAATTTTACAAATTCTAATATCTACTATATACAGTATCAAGAAATCTAAAAGATTTAAATTCTTTATGGAAATATAATTTTAATTTTAGGAAACAAATAAATACATTATATTCTTTTAGAACAATTATGGAGACATTATAAATTAATGAAAATTTCGAATAAATGATAACAAAAATATTAAAATAAATATTATTTGAGATAATTAATATAATACATGAATTATATTGATAAAAATTATATGTATATTAAAATAATTATTATTTGTGATAATTAAGATAATACATGAATTATAAAAGTTCGGAGTGGGAAACGGAGAATGCGGACGAGTCCTTTTATCATGGAAGGGGTGATGGGTGTGATTTTGAGGATACGTAATGGTTGTGTTGGGTATATGGTGCTTGTTTCATGAACTTTTCTTTTATTCAAATAAATGGTCAGGGGATCTACCACTGGCTACGCTTTTCTGGTAAATTAGACAATACTAGGTTTTCAAAAATATAATATTTTATTGAATTATAGAAAAATAATAAAAATATAAAGTCATAAAAAGTGTATAATATTTTGTATAAAATTTAATCACCAATGATTTATGGTTCATTTTGAAGTCTTTGGTCATAATATAGAATTATTATATTCTAATATTTAATGAAATTAATAAAATTCTACAACCTCAATTATATAAAGGGAAACCCTTCACATAATTTCACTACAATTATACGTTTATCTCAAATATCCTCACCCAAATTATCTTCCAATTATCTGTAGACACATTATAATGTTAAATTTATCACAAAAACCCAATTCCATGTTCGTTATGAAGGTTCTTGAGGAGACGATATTCAAGAGTCAAATTCAGTATTATTTCTCTTTTAAATTCATTCTCATTTCTACCTTATCCTCACCCATATCCAAATTTGAATGAGAACGCAAATATCATATATATAAATATATACTAATCAGGTTTTTAATGATATATCCTTTATCAAATATCTAATATTTTAATTTTTATTATTGAATGTTAAAATGTTTCCACGGTATATATAGTCACCTCCTTGATGGATGATGTGTTGTTGTTTCCTATTACTACATTCATAGAATGTTCAAATTAACTTATATTTATTTAAAATGAAATTAATATATAAATTAATAAATATATATATATATACTATGATATAAATATCAATAATCCAATTGGACAATAATAACCATATATATACACAAGAACCCCAACCCTGGAGCCATGATAAGAATGTTTTAAGAACGAAAAAATTGATTTTTATAACTCCAAAAAATTCCCATACCTGAATGTAATAAAATTGTATTAAATAAATTATATATAGAAATTGTTTTTAATTATGTAATTAATTAATCTATTTGGATTTCTCAATGACATTATTTTCAAGTGGAGAACACAATCTGAAATTTGGTAGGTGGTTATTTAACTAAAAAACCCCATTTTTAAATGTTATAATTTTTTATTACTATCAAACATCCATTATGATTTATAAAATTATTTTTATGAATATATTTATGTAGGACTTGATTTTTAAAAAAAATTAACTTTTTTTATTTCTCTCTAATTATTTCAAAAAATAATTTTTATAATTTTTTATATAATAAACAATCCCATAACATTCGTATTTTAATGTTTCTTTTTAAAATATTCAAAGAGAATGTATTTATAAACATATTTTGAATGAAATAAACTTATGGTATTTATGCATAATTAATATTATTATATTAACAATTCATATTTATATGGTCAAATTAGAATAAACTATCTCACTTTGTATGTGCATGTTTTTTTTCAAAATGAGTTATTTGAAAAATGGAATGTTTATTTTCTTCATAGAGTATATTATGATGAATGCTTTAATAATTTTATTACATGTAATATTTCATAGGAATTTCATATGATCAGGTTTGGATCTATTATAAACTTATTATACATTTTATCGTGATAAAAAAATGATTTGTGGTTACGTTATTAACTAATGATGGGTGGTTCCATGTTAAACTGACGACGAGTTGTTATGTTATATCCTCTAATTTATTGGGTACTATAGATATGGAATTTCAAAATATTGGTTACACCATTTTTAATATTTAAATGTAAAATTATTCCTCAATTTATGTAATTATATATTATATTCTTGCTTATGAGATATCATGAAGATTTTTTGTTTTCATCATTTTATGCTTACGATCTTTTAGAAATTATGAATCCTCTTTAGGTTAAAAGAAAGGATTCAAAGAAAATGTATTTCTGTATTTCCATTAGCCAAATGTTATAATTAATTTTTTATCCCTTGCTTATCTTTTTTTATCATCACATTTTTTATGATATTTTTCATAGAATATTTGGAATACTAGAGAAAAAGATGATATTGAGGGGGAAATTGTGATGAATTTTCATGAAGTGAAATCATTTTTTAATGTTTTTATAGATAACATATTATAATATGCGTCTTTTTCAAATATAATTGTATGGGTTTAAAATATATTATTTATTATTAATTCATAAAAACTATAAACCTAAAAGAACATTGGGATTGCATTAATTTTAATTCTATTGTTTACTGCCAGGTCATTAATGATGGAATCCAAGGAGTGTTTAGACAATATTAGATATTTTTTTCTTCTTAATAGTTTTAGATAGCATCATAGGTTTATAATTTTATTTTTTATAATAATATTAAACTTATTATAAATATCATTTCAGTATTTATGTATTGATATTTTAAGGTGACTATTGATATTTTATAGAGATATTTATTTTTGAGATTATAAATTTTATTATTTTTTAGGGGATGAGAAATTTTAATATATGAGACAACCATTATGGTTAAAAATTTTGGTTTATTTAAAATATATCATGGATATTTTCGAGGATGTTTCTCAAATTTATTTAGATGTTATAATAATTATCAATTTTGGAAAAATGGATAACTTGCTGCTCCAAAACCAACCAGACACTCTAAAAATTTCGGGGGAATTGAACCTACAACTAAAGGATGATAAGGGAATGGGCATGGAATATTCAGCATAATAGATACAAACTAAACAACCTACAATGAAAAAGCGTCAGAAGGAGGATAAGCAATGATATTTCACCATAGAATAACATAAATAGGTTTCAAGAATTAGAGGGTATGGCACCTGTCATCGGGACAAACATGTGCATGCACTAGAAAGAATATAGGAATAAACATGTGATGGGGGAGAGATGATTTCATGGTGGAGATTCTGGGGAGGAGCAGTTAAAAGTTGTCTGTCTTGGTTATATGTAATGTTTGAAGCATAGGGGTAATGAATTCTGCTATGTCATACTTGCCATGTAATACTTTCACCTAAAGGCATTGCAATGGCTCAACCTCACCCCTTGAAAGGTAGATTATCAAAAATAAATTAAAAAAAGAAGGCCTTCGGGTCATTGGATTAGGGTATGATTCGTACCATATACCTACGTGAATTACTGATTAGTTTGATTTTTTATTGAATGATTTTTTATATGATGAAATATATTTTTGGACACCTGAATTATCATATAAAATCTACTTGAATAAATAACTGATTTGGTGATTCTGTAATTAAGTTTGTTTTATAATATTTTCACTATTATCAGTATTCTATAATATTAATATTAAATAAAATATATTGTATTTTGTTTTTGGAATAATATTTTAATTTTATTTTTGAAGAAGATTTTATTTTAATGTGGATTTATGGTGATTGATGTTATTTATATCAATTATTAGAATATAATAGAGATTATATGATTTGGGAAATTATTTTTTCATATGACACATAAGGATAAATTATTTTTTTTGGGATAAAAAATTCATAATAACATGGAAATATTTATTTATGATTAATTGGTCTAGAATATATTTTTTTATTTAATATATGGTAATTTTCTAAATGATATATCCTTAACATTGGTTATTATTTTGAATTTCTGAAATTCAAAATGTTTTATCTCCTAAAAAGGGTTATTCATTTTTCAGAATTATCATTTCATGCAATAACAATTTTTTTAATTTTTAAATAAAGGATTAGTAGATATTTATACATTTTTGGATTTTTTGTTTCGTCAAAGATTACACTAGTTCTCTAGGAAGAAATATTTTTAATCATTTGGACATAATGATGAATTTTGGTGGTGATTGATTAAAGGATAAGATCTTAATTTTCATGTATGCATTGGTCTTTATTATATTAGTATATAAAGTAGAGTCCTTACTCAAATCTAGGAAAAGGACTGCTAAATAAAATTGTTTTTTTCCTTTTCAAATCTAGAAATCCATGACATCCTAAACTATCACAGATTTATAGTTTGGTGGTGGATAACATTCTCAGGACCATGTTATATATCACTATAAATTAGTCAAGGAGAGTTATGTTTCTCTTCAATTTCAATGTTTTCCTAAAATTTAATCATAATATATGTTACATTAGTTAATCTTTATACATTAATTTATGTCATATTATTTATATGTTTAAATAAAAAATATATAAAATAATGGATTTCAATGAAGGGGTTTTGTAAATTTAAACACTATTAAATATACCTGAATTCAAAATTGTGAGACGCAATTTCAAAAATGGTGGGAGAAAGTAACATCTCAAGATTTTACAAGGGAAAAATAATTTTTATTGAATATAATATAATAAAATTAAATCATAAACAAAAGATAGTCTTATTAAAAAGATGCATTATAACCAAGTTATTAAAATAGTGGGAATAAAAATTAATTACTATATAAGGAAATATATAATTTTAAAACCCATTTATAATGTTTATATTAATTATTTCTAAATCAGTACTATAAATATTTTAATTAAATTTAATTATATTTTTAGTAAATATTTTTTATTGATCAAAAACATATTATTATAAAATATTATTAATATTAATGTAAAAATTATATATATAATATGTAATTTTTTTTAAAATTAATTATATAAAATGAAATTAATTTTTTAAATTAGATTTTGAGAATTATACTAAAATTTATTATTTATAATTTTCTTAAAAAGTTAACATTTTTTTGAATAGTACAAAATACTATTTTTTACTAAATGCTTTATCTTCTATGACATCATCAAAACACAATTATGATATAAAATTTATTAATAAAATGGTAAAGAATAATATATAATATTATAATATATATAATATACAAAATCAAAACATAATATATAAATTAAAAATATTTCATGATAAATATAAAAAATACATTCAGTGTCAATGTATTTACTATATATTGTTTGAAAATTCAGAATTATTTCATTTAAAATATTTAGTGAGTGATAATATTCATTTTTATTAAAAAAATTATATATTTTTTAATGATTTTATTTTTATAGGTATTTTTATTTCATCAGTTATATAGCATTAATCATATTTTAATGCTAGTGTAAGTAGAAGAATGACCAATATTATTAATTTCACAAAAATTATTTGAACCGTTAAATGGACCATGTTATTTAAAAATAATAATTTATTAGTAGATTTTAGAACAAATGATCATTGGGTCTATTTTAGGACATTTTGTAATCCATAGGTTTTACATTAAGTACCATATACTATTTTATTTAAATGAAAGTAAAACTACACACATTATTGCTTTAAAATAGTATTATTTTTTAATATATAGTTTTTCAGAAGGCATGCTTGAATATAAATAGAATATATAAATTTATAATATTTATCCTCCTCATGTATTTTTATTTTTTATTTTTATGGAATAAATAATTTCATTAAATTCATATACAATGATGATGACGTAATTTTTAACATAATTGAAAAATTCAATAAATGATATAAAAATGTAAAAAATAAATAATTCATTTTGGTAATTAAGATGATAAATCAATACTCGATACAACTATAACATGAATAAAATTTAATAAAATGATTTTTTAATATATGATTCATTTTTTTAATTTTTTGATTTCATAGTAACGAATAGTATTCAATTGGATAATAATACTTTCTTAGGAATATTATATATTTTTTAAATTTTAAATGTCATAAAAATATAAATTAAGAAAAAAAGGGAATAATATTTGGTCAATCATTTCATCCTCTATTCATTATATTCCATTTCAACGTATTTGTCATCATAATAGGCTTATTATATCGAATATTCTATGAAATTCATTAAATACCCACTCTCTAAAATTATAAAAATAGAACACCTTCCATCACTTAATTTCACCTCCTTAATATTTCCACATCACACATCCACTAAAAATTATATTCTCCTCATCCCTAGAGACATTAAATTGTTTTTGGTTTCACCAAAATACCAACTACAAGTGGTTTAAGGAGGTTCTCTAGGAGATAATATTCAGGATGAAAAATCATCCTTCATTCAGTTTTAAATTTTTTCCCTCTTCTAAATTATCCTCTCCCACTATCAAATGTCTCATGATAAATATAGTGCCATATATAAATTGGAATTTTAATTTTTTAAGGTTATATCAATAATAAATTCCCTTATTTATACTTTATATTATTAAAATTTAATATTATGTCCATGGTATTTCGATTCACCACCTTTGTGGATGATGAGCTTTCACATCCCATTTTCAAATTTATAGATTGTTTAAATTAGGTTATACATTTTCAAAATTAACTACTTATATAGTCTCTCCACAATAGAAATAATAACATTTTACTAAAACTTCTATTAATATATAGAATATAACAATAAATTAAATAGTGAATCAATTGCTTACAGAATGAAAAAATTGATCATTATAACTCCTCAAAATGCACATAAATTAACATAATAAAATTATAAAAATAATACATATTCCTAGATTGTTTTTAATTATGTAATTAATGTGTCTAATTTTATTATTCAAGAATATTTTTTGGATGTACATAAATGAATCAGACATATGGTATGTGACTACATTTCTAAAATATTACTTTTTAAATGTTTTAATGATTTATTTTTGAATCATTTATCATTAATATACATGTTTTTAAAATTATTTTTATAATTATATTCATATTAGTATCAATGTTTAAAACATAAATTTTTTTAAATGTTCTCAACTATTCTCAATGAGAAATATTTTTAATGTTTTATTTAAGGAAATTTTCATTCAAATTCATTTTTATGATTATTTTTAAAAAATAAAAAAATAATGCTTGTTGACATACATGGAATGAACGAAATTTCCAAAATTAATACCAAATTATTATTTTTATTCCTAAATAAAATTTTTATATTGTCAAATTAAAGGGAAAAATTCTATTTTACGTGCGTAGTTTTTCAAAATGAATTATTTTCAAAATAGAAATTTTATTTTCTTAATTAAGTGTTTTATGATAAAGAATTTAATTATTGATATTGATTTTATGGTTCCTAGAAAATTTTTACTATGATAGATAAATATATTATAAAAAAATTATGGTTTCTTCTATGATAAACCATTGATATATGGTTACATTATTTAACAATGACGGGTTTTTCAGTGGTAAGTCAAGGATGGGTTGTTAGAATATAACCATTAATTACCTTTGTACACTAGAGATAAAACATAACCATATTGGTTAAACCATTTATAATAGAGATATGAAAAATGATGTCCCATGTTACCTAATTATATATTATAATCTTTTTGGTGAGTTTTTAGGTAATTCATTTGATTTCAAGTAGCCAAGATATTGATATTTTTTAAAATCTGATCCCATTTCTGAGGTTAAAAAGGAAAGTTTAACTTAAAAAATATTTATTTATTTTGTTTTGAATAATTTTTTTCTATATTTTATATCCCTTAAAAATAATTTTTTATCAGCCAATTTTTAAAATTCATCTCACTGAATTTAAGGGGGTCTACAGACATGTATGATATCAAGAGGAACATTGTGAATATTTTTACAGAATTAAGATAATGTTTTATTTTAAATTTTTTTTTTTAAAACTAGATATTGAATATATGTGTCAACCATAAATCTATAAAATTAATATTTATAGTTTAGTTTTAATTGTCAAAAACTCTAAACCCAAAAGATCCTAGGAATTTTAATAATGTAAATTCTAGTGTTTATGGTTGTGTCCTTACATGTTTTTATCATTTAATTGTGTCTAATTCCATGATTCATAAAATAGAGTCCAAAATCATTATCTATTCACTCAGATACATTATCAGTTATCATATCTACTATATAAACACTCATACCGATTTCAAATTTTCCAATTAAAATTCTAATCAAATATACAACCTAATATTTATACCCCATAAATATTACATTAGTATTTCTATTGAATACATAAATTTATTTAGAAATATAAAAATTACCTTTAGTTTATTTAAGTCACATAGGCTAAAAAGACTAAAATATTATAATGCCTTTTGGTTTTATGGATTTGGGATTCTAATTTCATATGAATTGAAAAATAATATTCCATTTTAGACATATTATACATATATGATATTATTTCTTTTTCATTTGTGGTATGTTTCTTGTAGATTATAAATTGATATTTTTTTATTATATTTCAAGACATGATTCCCATATCCTTGATGAAATGCCTTATT
Organism: Viscum album; assembly: GCA_963277665.1. Taxonomy (NCBI): domain Eukaryota; kingdom Viridiplantae; phylum Streptophyta; class Magnoliopsida; order Santalales; family Viscaceae; genus Viscum; species Viscum album. The sequence continues at coordinate 1,201,262,780 of OY728155.1, read as the reverse complement.
TTTAAATTCATCAATTATGTAACATAATCTATGATGTTATTCAATCTTGAAAATATTTATGTTTTTTTATACCGACTAAGTAATTGTATTTCATATTTTATTTATCTGATGATGCACGAATCATTCTTGTAGATAAGTTCCAAATAATCATAAAAATGGTGGATAACAGTCAAGAATTTTTTAATCATATAAAATAATAAAATTTCATTTTATTTATGTTTCTAAAATTCCATATCATCATTTATTATTCTTCTTATTTTTATAAACATTCATTTTCAAATGTGACTTACCAACCATTAATTTAATAAATATTTTGGAAACAATTATATGACATTTAATGTTTGAGGAACAACTATTATAAATAATAAATTTTTTTTATAATTGAGATTTCTATGTACGAAAACAATTTTTATCTTCAACTTTGTTTCATACCTCATTTATTTAAATCCAAGGGTAGGAAACTAGTCATAATATTGTTTTCAATCATTCCCCAATAATGTGTACTTGTTGTTAAAATCATCAAAAAATATATTCCACATAAATGAATTCATAAATTCTTATAAAACAATATGATATCTCAAAATTTATTAATTTTTTATTCCTATAACAAAATAAACACACTTTATCTTCTTTTGTCTATGACCCAGATTGATTCATTCATACATATATATATAAAAATTTTCTACTGAACATTTTGAACATGGTGCTCTTATATTCCACAACACCTATAATATCCCTAGAATTTCAATCATCAAAAGAAAAATGTTACTTTCCTATAATAAAAGTTTTCTAGTCTAACTTTTTATTCATTATATGAAACTCTATAATACAGGATATCATTCCCAAGATGGTTATTTTAATCATTTTATGAATTAATATATTTATTATTATTTTCTCAATGATTCCATTCCTAATGTTGTTTTCATGAAGTCCATGGTAGCAAAGATCAAATGAATTTTGATTTATAGTAGATATGGATGTTACCAAATTCTAGGTTACAATGTTCTTGGTGACTCGAGGTGTTTCTTCTTCTATAGTTAAAACCTTGTTGAGATTTTCACTCGTAGTATTTTATGCTTTTTCAACCACATGAAAGGTTTATGTAGTTCTATAGTACTGATCTTCCTTGCGATCAATATTCTTACTCTTATCATAAATCATCTTAAATTTATAAAAAAAATTGTTATAGGTTTATAATTTACATAATCTAGATTAATATTTTTTAAATGATTCTCTATCACTCCGTTTATTTACAATACCATTCTTCTTCATTGCGATTTCTTTTTGAGTTTTTATTTTTTTATGTGATGTGACATTTTATGATCTTAGCTAATAATCTCTTTATGTTCATTTAACTATTTCATCCTTGGAATATTCCCCAACTCTCCTACTAAGGTTTTTATTCAAAATATCCTTCTTATAAAACAAAATTATTCATTGGAAAATTCACATAAATTCCTAATTAAATAACCCTTAAAATAATTATTTAGTAGATTATATTTATATATTCAAAAAAAATATTGCAATTTTTGGTTATATAGTACATGGTTTTTTATTTAATTTAATCATCATCCATATCTCCCAAATCCATGAGTTCAACAGAAACAAAATATTTTTTGTAGATTTATATTATCTTTAAATATATTCCATCATTTATATTTTATTTCAATGATGGAGAATTACCTGTCTCATATACAATGATTAATATATGATATTACTAAAGAGAACAATCATCGTTATCTTAATAGTCATAAATTATGGAATAATATATATAATTTATTTTTCTCATGATTTTATTAACTATAGTTGAAAAAAGACATCTTTAAATCTACTAATGTTATGAATAATTCAATTAACTATACTGAATTAAAATTTAAATATTTTTCCCTCAATTTTGATATCTTCAATCATGCCTCAACATATTTATTTTTATTCATCTTTAACATTAGTATTTAATTCAAAAAAATTAAATTTTATCCAATTTTTTTTATCTATTTTGAGAATATAACCCACCAAAATTGTATATGAATAATATTTTATTCATTATTATGAATAAAACAAAACACCATTAATATAAAAGAATATAACTTCATTATAGTTTAAAATATATTTATTAATTTAAATAATTTTAATCAATAATGTTTCTTTCTACGTACTCAAGAATTAATTATATTTCATTAAATTTAATAAAGAGTTTAATTGATAGTATAAAATTAAACATAATACATGGTATTACCAAATAATAATATAATATTAATATTATTAGGTATTATGAGGATTATCAAAATTCCATTAGAATATATGATTATAATAGGATTAATAAATTATAAAATTATAATGCTTACTTATGTTAATTGGTTATATATTTATTGGTAATAAAATAATAATCATTTGAAAGAAAAAGAAATAATTTCTATAAAAATTTTTCAAAATTAATGTTTTGATCAAGCTGGAAGCACATAATTTAAAATTAATATTTACATCTTTTAAAAAATTAATTTAAAATTATTAAAAAAATATTTTGTATATGAATCTAAAAATTATCTTAGGGTAATTGTTTTGGATTTTTTTAATATAATTAATTTTTTTATTAATACTAAAAAACAATTAATTTTTATATTGAAACATTGGGAACATTTATACATTTTATCTTTCAAAATTTTCATTCTCCTCATGCCATCAATATTAAATTTAAATTAATTTTTTTCCAATTCTGTTAATTTAATTTCATTAAATGGGTTCCACATTTTCAAAAATATTATTTTAAAGTATAAATTATTCTTAAATTAATTTTTCCCATTATAATTAGTTAGAATAGCCATACATGATTATAGTCAATATGGAAAAAACGAGTTCACTTACTGGATAAACATATAATATATGTTTTAAAGATCACCTAAAACTTATCTCAACACAATTTAAATCCATATTTATACCATATACCATATAAGATCTATAATACACCATTATTTGGGCTTGGTGACATGAAAAAAATTGTAATTCTAATTCAATCGTTTAGAAAATTCACATGTCATATACTTGCCCCATGTAAAAAGGGTAACCTATAGTCGTATTCACTTCTCACAATAAAATAATCTTGGTTTGGCTAAAACCTACCCAAATAACATAAAAATAAATATTATCATCATCAATCCATTTTCTAGGAATAAATGCAACCATTTATGTATTTAAGTCAATCCAAAAGAAAATACCTAAATAAGGTTTAACATTCTTCACTAAAAATCATTACTTTACTTACCTCTCTACCTCCATAAATTTAAATTATAAAACGATTATATAAAAATAAAATTATACTCATTATACAATGATTTTTTTATGATATGGATATGACCTACATCTATAAACACTTCCATCATGTGTGTTATGAAATCCTAGTTCAAGTGTAAAATAGACTATCAACTTGCGAACTGATTTTGTCTTTATTCTCATTTAAAAATTTCAAGGTTGGGTATGATGCATGATATTAAATATATGTATATATATGTTATTTATTCAGTATTTATTCCCCTTCTATCATTATATCACATGTATATTTTGTCCATTGATAATGTCTTATTCAAGATAACATCGTTCCTTTGTATAAAAGACTACCTCCTCATAAAGGGATGTGATTTGTCTTTCCATAAGGCTTCACATGGAAGGTGATTAAGAAAATGTTAATGGTTATGTCATATAAATGAAATTATTATTATATTAAAGATTTATTTATTATTCTAAAAAGAAAATATAAATCATTTTCATTCATTCTTATTCACTCATTTAAACATTATATCATAGTTCATGTCCATGTGGACTACTACGTTCATAAAGAGATGCAACTCACTTTGAATCACAACCCCACATAAATGATATATACTAAAATATTAAATTATAATAATATTATTATTATCACTTTATAATTTTATTTTATTAACAACCACTACTACATAATTTTTATTGAAAAATAGAAGTGATACACATACACATGTACGACATACCAACTTTATGATCGTAACATATATAAATTTTCATAATCATCCATGATCAATCAATTAAGACAAATATTAATGTAAAAATATGATAATAATGTTATTATTATTAGACTATATATTTTTGAACAATATAATATGTGAATGATTTATAACTTTTATAATAAAACTTATATTGGAAAATATTGCAATTAATATCCAAAATAATTAAAATTATAAAATATTATTAATGAACAAGTGATAAGATGTCACAAAAAGATAATATATGATATTATAAATAATAACATGATAATTAAATATGATAATAAAATATTTATAACCGCTATAAAGTATTTTAATGTAGGTTCAACTCAAAGGAATTGTGAGGTATTGGGTTTTCTATCAATTTAAATTCCATTGATAATTATTTTTTTATTAAACACAATTTAATTTTTATGTGGTGTATATACTAGCCCATGGATATATTATATACTAAATAAATTATTCTACATTTAATTAAAGGATTAAATTTCTATTATATCACCCATTTGGAATTGAATTAAAAAATTCCAAGTGTTAAAAGTTGTTATAAAACCACACTTTCATTTGTTATTGTTATCATTCTCTTAATAGAGTCAACTTATTTCAATAATTTTTTATTATCAATCAAATTTCTCTTAAATACCAATATTCTTTTGTATTGTGTATGATCGTTTACTAAACCATATTAAATTATAATATATTGTGTTTTTAATTGAGTTTATCATTCTTGTTGGGGAAATATTGAAAAATCTAAATGCTTTATTGAATACATATATTAGATGTGGCACATTGTTTTTTTGAAAAACAAATCTCTACAGTATGAACATTGATTTATATTAGTAGGTAATTTGTTGGTGGATATTTTTTTAATCCCCCCAATGCATCAATGGTCTCATGAGATGAATCAATTGGAAAAAGAAATTGGTTTTTAACCTGTATCATTAAAAATATCTTATGAAATGACATGATGGTATAGGTATCATGTACTAGGAAAATAGGAAGTCAAATAATTTAGCATTTTATTCATTCATAATTTTGGTAGTATTATTATCCCTGAAAATTTTTCTATGATATTATCTATCAATTTCAATCTCTGATTATTTATTAAATAACATGTGTTTTAGTTATTTATAATTATGTAATAATTATTCCATATCGATATATTTTTTTGTAATGTATATTAATTTACCTAATTGATAGGTTGATTATAATTATTTATTCAAAATATATTCCAATATACTAAACCCTTATTAAAAATTATATGCCACTATTATTTGGTTTTCTTTCTGCTGGTTATGAAGATGAATCATTTTAATGGGATTTTAGGAATGCTTATATTTTTATTTCATAATGTTTTTTTGTTTACCATTCCCAATGTAAAATGGGTATCATGTATGTATCTATTTTTCATAAACTATGAAATTCATATATCAATTGGGATTTATCGTATTATAACCATGAAAATGTAATAAATTAAGTCACATAATATGTGATGGTGTGGTTGGGGTCATTAATATTGTTGTTATAGTGAGTTATGTATAATCCTTCAAAACTGGATTTAAGAAAATGGTGATTATGTATTATAACAATATGAATGAATTTGTGGAGATTTATATAGGAACAAAATTTGTATTTTTTAAGGAATTTATTATGCAGGTTTCCAAAAAAATACATTTCGACCTCAATTCATTATGTGGGCATGGTTCTGAAATAGATGTACCTCGGAGTAATAACTCTGAAAGAGACACAACAGGATTCACCTGTGTGTTACCCGACACATAAAAATTGGGCCTTACTATATAACTTGTATGAAATTGTGATGGCATATTCTTCTAATAATTCACATTTTAATAACAACCTATTATGAATGATTAGAAATTAAATATATCCCAAACGAAACCATGTTTATGATTATAAGAATATCAACGCAAAAAAAAATTATAATGTGTTTCTCTACATTTGATATTGTGCATTATATTTCATAATGATGTGATATAATATAATGAAAATCATTATTTAAAAAGGTATCATATTAAATGGAATTAAACCCTCACAAATGCACGTGATCCAAAGTGTAATAATGATCATATCTTTTATGGTAAAAAAAAAACAATATTATGTAGGGAACCATTCAGGAAACCATTATCATATTATTAGGAAATTTTATATTGTGATAACTATATAGGGAAAAAATTATATATCTGTTATTGATACTATGTAATAAAATATAAGTATAGGGTGACACAATATAAGATTATGAAATTTAAGGAGAGAATGAACTATTTTCCCACATGTGATAATTGTGGAAATCAACATTCTAGTGCATTACTAAAAGGAATGTGAAATTTATAAATGTGTGTATAGGATTGAAATAATTTTTGAGATTCAGTGGTTTTGAAAAAAATTCCAATGATCCAAGAATAAATATTAATTATATGGGGATCTACTCAATCAAATACCCCTAGATTCAATGGAATATATCTCAAAATAAGATATTAAATCAATGTCTCCCTTATGTGATTACAACTGATGTAGTGGAGGTATTAATGTGATAAATTTGGAATCCAATACTTTTATCATTTGAGTATTTTATCATTGATATCATGGTTATAAAAATTATGCAATGTAAAAGTATTATACTAGATGAATTTTTAATTATGGATTTGAATGTGTGTGTTGAATGGTACCTATAAATAGAGAAATTAATTCAGTGGAAACTAAATTATTCTAGGAAAACACCTGATTGTGTAAAATATAAGATTTGAGATGTTCCTATTATTGAGATAAAATTGTTTGGATAAGGTGACAATTGATAAGGATAAATAGTCCCAAAAACTTATGTTTTAAATATTTAATAAAGGTGAATGAATATTTTCAATAAGTTTTTGTGGTATTTTTGATTATTATCACATTTCAATAGAATTCATGATAAAGGAATTCACATTATTTGATTAATATCCACTTTATTTTATATGGTGGATATATTGATTATTTTGTACCCTTGCTTCAAAATTTATTAATAAACATTTCAAATAATATTTATGGTTTCTTATTTATGGAATATATTCAATTGACCTTTATTTTTTACATGATATCATTTCCTATCAATTTATGTTTTATTAATGATATAATAAATAAATAGTTACTCTTTTTTGAATCATATTATCTATTAAAGAGTATTTTTAGTGTATTAAGAAGAATTATACTTTTTTTGATATTCACATCATGGAGTAATGGATGAGTTGAAAATTTATTGAGGAAAAAAATATGAATTTGGGAATATGAAATAGAAAATTATCAAGTAATTATATTTTAATATACTATTATATAGTTAATGAATTTCTAAACTCTTATAAAAGCATCATGAAACAAAAACATTTATCCTAATATCATCATTTTTTATGATATTAATGTCCTTTTACACAACTCTACATTTCGGATTTGTGGTAATTAATATATTCTTGAGCAATTTATCAATATCTCTCCCTTAGAGTTGAATGTTATTTTTTTCTTCTCTTTAAATTCATTCATTTCCATACGATGTTCTCCTATCATAAAACCTAGTTAGGTGATTATTCCTAGTGGAAATTTATACATCCTTCCGTATATTAATAAGGGGAAATTTTTTTGAATCTTTTATGATATGGTTTTTTAAAAAATGGTAATTGAACATTTAAATCCTCTAATTACCAAGATTAGTCATAAGTTAGGATGACACGATTCATTTAACATTGAGAGAATATGAATCAATAAAATTCAAAAAGTGTAATATTTTATCCAATTGATTATATGATACAAAACACCAAATGTAGAATGGAATATAACCTAAAAATAAATTATTTTATATTTTATATTTCAAAAAAATTACTTATTTTATAAATGATTCAATTCATATATATATTAATTATCACCTATTACATGAAATAATGATTTTCTTCGATATCTTTATGTATTCAAAAGACCAGGTTTTATTGAACAACAATCTATTATCAATATTATCATTTAAAAAAATTATTACATATCCATTGATATGGCAGGTAATAATAAAATTAACCAAATTATAAAAATTTACATTTTAAACATATTTATTAATTATTTAAATTTTAGTAAAAATTATTAGTTTTAATGAAAATTAATGGTTTTATTAAATAATAATTTTTTTAAAAAACGGTTTAATTGTCCTTAGCACAAATAATTTAAAATTAAAATTTACCAAATTTAGGATATTTATTTGAAAAAATAAATATTAATTGCAAAATTTATATATCAAAATTATCAGTGTGAATGTTTTGTAGTTTTATGAGATATTTCATATTTTGATTAATAATTAAAATTAAAAAAATTAAGTGAAATTTGTATTTTCTTTTCATAATAATTTATAATGATAAATAACATTATTAATTATCTTTAATGAAACAATAGTATAATTATAAATCTATTAATACTATTTATTTCATTGGAATAAATTTTTTATTTAATTTTTGTACGAAAAAATTGTAATCATATGAACATTTTTATTTTCAAAAACAGCATTTTGTCGCAGATGCAGAATTGAATTTAAAATATTTTTTCCTCTTATGTGAATGGAATTTTAAAGATGGATGAAAAAAATTTAATCCAAATATTTTATATTATTTAATAATTTCAATTTATTTTTTAGTATAATTACATATGAGAACAATGAATATTTTTGATATTGATTAAGGTAAAAATGAATTTAGATAGTGGTTATACAATAAAAATAAAATGAAAATATGACCTAAAAATTTCCCAAACACAATTATATTATATATATCTAAATCAAACTTATTATTATATATAATTACATATTTTTATGCACTAATGAAAATAAATAATGTTGGTTGAATGCATTATTTAAAAATTTTACAATTGTGCCACTCACTCTACTTGAAAAATGTCACCCCAACTCCTCCCTACATAAAACCTAAAAACCAAATTGGTTTAGAAAATAAATTTCCAAAACACATACCCAAATTACACCCTTCATCATACAATATTTACATTTTTCAACAATATTTCCTTTTAACTCTTTATTGAAAACCAAAGGTGGATGCAAAAAAGCAGAGTTAATATTCTTCCACATGTGACTTTATTTTATTTCCCTCTCCACATTCTTCAATTTATTTAAACATTTACTGAATAATGAAATATATATATTTATTTTACTTAGATTTTATAATTTTATGGGTATTAACAACAAGACAACACTCATTCATTATCTGTGTTTTAAAATCATCATTCGGGTATACAGTGGATTACCACTTCACGAACCGATATCGGTCAATTTCCAATTTCCACAAGGATGGATATGATGATAGATATAAAGTTTTTTATTCATATTATTTATATCATATTTAAACTTACAGATTCATTATATCACATATATCTTTTTACCATCATTTTTATAGGACACATAATGACATCTCTCATTTGTGTGACAGATTACCTCCTCATTGAGTGAAGGGATTCGTCTTTCACTAACGCTTCACATAGAAGGTGATAATTATAATGTATTGACTATAAGTATTTTAATTGTCATTATCTTGATATTAATTAAATATTTATCATTTTATTAAGATAAAATACATCATTTTATTACTTTCCGCATCACTCTTGTAATGATTATGGCAACATTCGTATATGTGTGGACTAGAACCTTCATGAAGTGATGTCACTTTCTTTCATAACAACCTGAAAAGGATGATATATATGACGATATAAAATAATATTAATTATATTATGATCAATAAATAAATTAATAATATTGTATACCTCTTTTCCTCAATGATATATGAAATATGGATACATTACTCATGTGTATGTACGTCCTGTCGTATACATGGTGGTAACATACTTCATTATTCATAACTATCATTTAATATTGATTTTAAAAGAACTATTAACATAAAATTAATAAAATTATGTCATTATTATTATTTTGGATATTATGTATCTGTATAATATAAGAAAGAATCAGATATTCTATTACCAAACATGCATGAGAGAATAAGGAAATTAACAACTGAAGAAATGAAAATGATAAAATATGATTAACAAATGGGTGATATCATGTTATAAAATTATTATATATGATATTATAGATATTAATATGGTTATATTATAACTTAATAACATGATTAAAAAAATTATAAATGAGGTTATCACTCATGAAACAAAATGTAAACGTGGTATAATTGATTTCATCTCAATTTACATTGCATTGAGAATTGTTTGTTATTATGAACTAATTCATAATAACATGGTTTATATAATGAACCATTAAAATTTAATATCATGAATACTAAATTCATCATGTTATATTATATTTCAGTTATAATTATCTCATCCATAAGTATTAAATATTCAAAATACCAAGTGGTAATATTTATTGTGTGATGACATATTATTTTGAGATTGTTATGATTCTCAGAAAACAATCAGTTTAGTGTAGTAATTTTCCATTGGGAATCATATTTATCTAAAATATACATATAATTTTTTGAATTTTATAACAAATTTCTAAAAATTATATCATATTTACATATTGTTTCTACTATGATATTAACTGTACTATGTAACGAAATATTGATAAATCATTATCCTCTACAAACTACAAATATTTCATAGGAACAATATTTATTGATTAAACAAATTATTCAATATAATGGGAATTATTTTGGCTGGTCTGAAATTTTTTTTTGAGACCAATTAATGTAAGCCCCACATTGGATTGGTAGCCTTATGAGATGAAACAATTGGATATGTCTGATGTTTATATACCTAGAATATTGTTTCCAATATTATTAATGGGTTTAATGGTAATGGTATCATATAACAAGGAACTATGATGTACAATAATTAATCATTTAAATTGTTGTGAATTTAGATATTATTAATATAAATTATATTTTTTATATGAATCAATATAAGAAGAATTTCATTCTCCATTTATTGATATAATGGAATGATTTTCATTTATTAACATTACCGTGTTGGTTATGACTTATACAAATATTAATTTGGAATGTTTCTTCAGTTATATGCATTTCCATGCTGATTATTATTATTCATTAATAATATATTCTTATGTACTTATCCATTACATATTATTTAAGATCACTGGTATTTTTTGTTGATTTATCCATGTTATGAAGATGAATCATTTGATTGTGCTTTCAATGATGCTGATAATTTTTTTGTTATGTATTTTATATTATTTTCATTTCCCAATATATAATGGGTATCATGGTTTATTAAACATTTGATAACTCTTTTTTGATTTTCAATAGGGTTAAGCTTCTGATAATGATTAAAATTCCCCATCTATTCTACCTTACTATATCTCTATATGTTTTCTAATAAATGTTATATATTTAAGAAAACATTGTGAACCCCCCCTTATATTATATTTTATTTATGATAAATCACAATTTAAATTCTATAACATAACAATCAATCTAATTTCACAAAATGGAATTGTTATATATTATCCCTTCTCTGAATTTAAATTTAATTACTCAGACTAATTTAACTGTACATCAATTTTTTTTACACATAATTATTAAAAATCCAATTTATAGTCTATTTTAATGCAGGAAACATGTTAATTTTTAATCATTTTGTACCATGTTTATTGGATCCCTCAAATGATAATTGGTCTGAACATAGGTTTTGTTCTTCTAAAATGTACAAGATCTTTCAAAACACAATTTTATTTTTAAAAATCTATGTATTCCTCTGATTTATCATATATACTTCATGAATGTTATTGAATATTTTTAAAAACACATCATTTACATCCTTTTTCATATATTCATAACCCTTTTGTTTTTTTCAAATGATCCTAAAAGAACAAGATAAAATATATATATATATACTAATCACTATTAATAAATTGATCTTTATAATGTTATGTAATGAACCTTGAAAAGTACATCAAGGGAAGTATTTTTTTGGTTATATAATGAAAATTTCTACAAGGAACTAACATATCAACATTGTATCACTATAAGAATATACCATATTTTCATTTTAGAATAAATTTAATTTTATTAGTATTCATTAATCACAGAGTAAATGTTATACTACACACAACACTAAGTTAGGTTTTATTTCACACAACACTATGTTTTACAACGTTTTAATAGAATTATTATTTTAAAACTAAACATTGAAAAACCAAAAAAAATTATTTTCCTAAATAAAATACATTTTCAAAGTTCTAATATCCAACTTATCTAATGGAAAATTTAGGGTATTTTTCTGATAAAATTCATTTTTTGTGGGATAATTGAAATTAATGCATTTTATTTCAAAAATGTATGTTTATATAATTTAGTTATATATATCAATTGTGTGGGATTTTCTTTGAGTATAGAAATACCTGTTTCAAATAAATTGTGCCAATTTATGTCACTGGAAACAATTACACAATAAATTTAAAAATAAAAATAATAAACTTTTGGATATTTATTACTTTAAAAACACCATTTTCATCTTTTTTATGGGATTACCATTATAATAATCTCCCAATTAATTGAATTTGATTTTGAAAAATTGAAATACAAAGTTGTAATCAGAATGTTATTTTTATTATAACATGGTAAAAAATTGATAAAAAATAAATGTAATTAAAACTAACTACATCGGTTAAAGGTAAATTAGGTAAATAAGGGTAGAAATAATATTATAAGAATTATAAAATTACCCAAACACATGTCTTAATATTATAAGAACAATTATTGTCAACCAAAATCATATTTGGGAAACTTTTGTGGCCTAGTAGAGCCAGTTGGATGACATTATGGATTTTATATTATTTTATTCTAAGGAAATTACCATATGTGTTACACATGTATCTAAGATCTATTACATTTTTATGTATGGTTATTAATAATATATATTACAATATAAATATATATTAGAATTATAAAATTCTTGTACATACCGTGGTAATTTATTTTTAATATACTAGGAATAAATAATTAAATTAACTGATAGTAAAATGATGATGCCGTAATTGTTTAATTAATGTATATTCCAAATAATTTTTCTAAAAATAAAAAAATAAATATAATTCGATATCATTAATGTCATAAATTAATTAAATATATTACTTAGAAATTTTATCGATGTATTAAAGGTATTTTATCGATATTATATTTTGAATTATTTTTCAAGATGGACTTGTAACGAATAGTGTTCAAATTTTAATTATGGATATTTTAAAGATAATTAATATTTTATTAAAACATATAAAATGACATAATATATAAATATAAAAACATTTATTAGTATAATGTTTAAAATTTCATCGATGATCCATTTATGGTTCATTTTTCATTTTATAGTAACTATATTAACCCATGAGAAATAAAAACACATGTTGTTATGTTAAGAGATGAATGGATTAAGTAATTAATAAATCCAAATTAAAAGACAAATAATGTGACCTAAACTTGTCTAAAAATTATTTGATCAATAATTTTTGTACCTTATCACAATAATATCTACTGATCATTTTTTAATTGTCACTTTTCTATTCCAATAAATTATATTTTTTAAAATAAATGATAGTTATAAGATGTCACTATTTTGTATTTATTAACTTTTATATGTTCACATTGAGATGAAATCCTGATATGAATAAACCAAAATTTATATTTCGAACTTAATGAAATACGTTCCACTGTAAATTATTATTTTTATTTTTTAGAAATCATATAATTACGTTAAATGATTTTTTAATGATAAAACTTTATTTACCCAATTAACAGAACTATAATTATTTTTAAATGTATTAGTTTTGATATATTTTGTGTTATTTAATGTTTATAATTAGTTATATAGACTGATAGGATATTTTTGACATGTTATAAACAATTATATTCTACATCTGGCATGGTCTTGATGTATTTATATAAAAATAAAACAATAGTATCAAACATAAAAATAATGATATTTTATTAAACTAGTATATTTTTAAATTAATTTAAATCACAAAAATGTTAAATAATAACAAATTTGACCTGATGTTATGGAAAATTTATTAACCTGTTCTTTAATAAATAATTTTTAACTCATTATATCTCGAATAACCTTATTATATTTTACTTTTTTTATGATTTCTGAATATAGGCCTCACATCAATTATAATAATGGAACATCCTCACTCACTTCATATAACTTCAAATAGTCTTCTATCGCATAAAATAAATAACTAAATATGTTCCCAAAATCTCTCCGATCAACTTATATTCCTGAATTTGGGTATAAATAAAACCAATAAATGATTTTGTTATAATAAAAAATTATTTACACAAATAAAATGTAACATTCTTCAATGACCACTATAGTTTTACTTCATTCCACATTACTTAATTTCATGTAATTATTTGTTTATATAATAATTCTAATATACTCAATGTACTTAGATGTTATTTTTTAAAAAATTCAACCTGAACCTTCACACACTTCCATCAAATGGGTTACTAATTAACTATTTGTGTATGGTGAACTAACACCTTGTGAAAGGATGATGTTCATTTTTCCTTTACCACTACTCATTATTGGTCATTATGATGGAAATTGTGATTTTATAGTATACATTTGATATTTATTTTGTGTCCATAAATATTTAATTTTTTATATAAAACATATCTTCATTCTATCTATTTTGTTGAAATATAATAACATTGTTTTTGGAAGTATGGACTAACACCTCCCCAAAGCGATGTGATTCATTCACATTATAAATTGAATGTATTAAGGGTTGTCTTAAAAAACATATGTCATATATATCATAGAAAAATGATACTATATATATATATATATATATTACATATTATTCTTTTAATATGGAGATAATCAATTTTGCACACATGCATACCTATGACCATACATCTACAGGAATAATGTATTTCATTTCCTAAATCCTAATTTTTGGATTTTTATAAATAAATTAAATATTATACATATATGATAATTAATTCAAGGTTTATAATCAGGATAAGAAGAAATAATGTACTGTGTAATAGGAACAACAAATATAAAATTAAAACATACTCCAAGAAATAAACAATTTAAACCCAAAATAGTGAAAATGATGAATTAAAAAATAGGTGACAAAATAATATTTAATGATCATATTTGTAATAATTATTGTGATAAAAGTTATGACATAAATTATTAAAAAAATTTAAACCATTATACATGAAATTAATGAACATACCTCTTAAAAGGAATTGTGTGGTAAGGGATTTCCATCTCACTTTTTACATCTGTTAGCTAAATGTCATATTGAGAACATATATATTTTGTGTGGTTTATAACATGTCCCTATTTATATATCATATCATTAGTCTCATTATCTTCCTGGTATTAAATGTTTCATTTGATAGCTATTTACTATTATGGGTCTTATAATAAATTTATTTAAAAGTGGTATGGGAAACATTAATTTAAATGTATTATTTTTAATTGCTTATATAGAATATGAGGAATGCATTGGATATGTATGATATAGATAAGGGACCAGTTAATGAAATCCACTCAATGAATTGGTAGTCTTAGGTGACAAAATATGTTGAAAAAACACCCTTAGAGTTTCTTCCCAAGTACAACTGAATGTTTTATTCCCACATACATAAACAATATTGTAAGTGGTCTTTATAGTAGCGGATCATCTACTATGTACATGATGTCCAATGGTTATGATTTTTCTTCATTATAATTATTATTATCCTGGAGATTTTGTGTTTACATATCGGGGATGCATTTCATTCATATTTCATTGACTAAATGGAATGTGTTTTAGTTATTTTCATTTTCCTTTTGATTAAGACTTAACAACTTATTTTAATGGCATGTGTTATTAGTAATTTAGCTTTAAATTTTGATTTATTCACTTAATTTATTTATTTCTTCTACTTTACATTACATTTTTGAGTATTTTAACTCTCCCATATTATGTTTTATTTCACATGGTCATGAATTAGAATCCATTAAATGAGTTTCAAGGATGGATTATTTTTGAAATTTTTATGTATTATGTTGTTATAACATTTTAAAAATGGTATCATGTATTTAATATTATTTTCCAAAACATATAAACTGTTTAGAGAATCATTATTTTATTCGATGTAAAAATTCTAATGTAAATATGTACTGCACCAGATCCATATATCTGGTGTCCAAGAATTATGATTAGTATCAATATAATTTTAGAAATATCCTTAAAAACTATTTTTAGAAATCGTAGAATAAAAAACATAACCCTAGGATTTAATTACATGATAAGTATTGAATATCATATTAATATATTATTAATGATTAAAATATGTGGGACTTTATGAAAATAAATCCCTATATGGGTGATAAAAGTGGAGGTAGTTTTTGGACATATGTACATATGGGTAAAAATATTTACAATGTGTGTCATACTTGACACATGGTAACCTAGTACATGAAAACGAGCCTTACTGGGGAACTAGTTTTACACTCTCAAGGGATACAAATATGTTAATTCACATTTTATTTACAAACCATTATAAAATATCTGTATATAAGGATATCCATAATGAAATTAAGATTATGATTATGAGAATATCTACGCATAATTGTTTCAGTTAATATTATTTATTTCTCTATTATTTGACTATACACGATAATAACTAATTTAGTCTATAACATTATTTTGAAGTGGTGCATGGTCGAAAGAATTTGAACATCACCCATCACGTGATCCCAACAGTAAGAATGATTATCAAATTTATGGACTTAAGCATATCTATCAAATGGAACTAGTCTCTAAAACATTCTGATCATATGGTGTCATAATAATGTATGCCAAATATACATAAAAATGATTCTCTGATTATCTTGGATTCTATGGAATCATGAAAATATAAGGATAGGTGGGAAAAACATATAAAATGGGAATATGGGGAAGAATTATTATCCCACATTTAATATTTGTGGAAATAATCCCCTGTATACTTACATAAATAGAATTTTAGTTTTCTACAAGTGTGGAAAGAATGGCCACCAATTTTGTAGTTGTAAGGGAATGAATGAAAATTCATATAAGCAATTATTGTACAAAAAATATACGGGACACTATAAAAATAAATGTCAAACACATTAAAAGAATATAACCCCAAAGATTCTATTGTATCACTGTCATGATTATTCTACTAACACAGACGAATATCAATGATTAATATATTTATGTTTCGATTCAAGAATTATGTCATTCTGGAATTTTATCAATGTTTTATGGGTTGCATGAATTGTGGAATATATGAATATTTTACTACAATTCTATTTTGTAATGAATTTGAGATCATATGCTAAATGGGAATAAAAAATGTTACTCAATAGAAAATAAAACATTTTGGAAAACACATCCTGCGGGGAATGAGAAGCCTTAATATGTCCCTAATTTTGATATAATTATGTTTAGATAAATAGATGATTTGGATAATGTAAATTGGAAAGTACAGAATACCATTGGATGATTAATGATTTTTCGAGAAAGTGGGTAATGATATCATTGATGGAGTTTACAAAACTTTTTTATTCATATAGTATATCCAATAACATGTAATTTACATATGTAATAAAGAGGAATTCATCTTTTCAATATATTGTTTTAGTAATTCATGTTATATCCATATTTTCATGTTAGTAATGTGACATTTTAGACTTTACTAATGTTAACTGATGTGTTGGATCTTAATATTTTAGAACGGTTAACAATATATAAAATGGTTTAGGTGGTAATTTGGAATTGGTTTAAATATAATTATTTTTCCTCACCATATGATGAATGTTATGCTATGATATGGAATAAAAATTGTTCAAGGCATAATCAAAATAAAATATTATGCCAATCAAAATGTATATTTACTTATATTCACAGAGAGTGAAATAATTTCTAAACACTATAGAAAGGCTCCTCATACAAAAATCATAATCAAACCATCATAATTTTTTATATTTATGGCCTCTAGTATCACCTCTATATTATCATTTTTTGTCATCAACATTCTCATGAATATCTTTTCTATCAAATTCCCTCAGAACATGATGATTATATTTCTCTAAATTATCAATTTTTCACTAATTTTCTCCTATTTGAACACAAAACTCTTTTACCATTACATTTCCTTTTACCTATTTTTTAAAAAAAGATCTAATTTACCCTCTTTAGTATGTGGGTTTGTAACTACTTTTTTTTCAAATATCAATCCCTCGATTAACGAGATCGAGATTAAACTACTGTAATGTTATTTAATAATGTTGTATAGAATGTAGCACCAAGTCAATTTACCATAATTTCATTTTATATTATATTTAATTTTTTTATGAAACTTTATACACAAATTTCATATTATGTTACAGAAAATACTAAGTTACCCAACATTACATATAAAATACAGTTTTTCTACCTTTTAATGGAATACATATTTTAAAACAAAGTTTTGTCACCTTTAGAAATTCTATTTCCCAAAATAAAATTCATTTAGGAATTATAAATGTTAATCTAATCTAATATATAATTTATGGTATTTTTCATAATGAAATGCATTTTTATAAAACAGTGTCAAAATGCATTTTAGTTCAAAAATAAAATTTTTCTAAATAATTTATATAGTTAAATTATGTTTTAATTTGGTTTTAAATTATAATTAGACAACATTTATGTCTGTTAAAACAATTCATTTCATCGGAAGAAATTTCAAATTAAATTTTGATATATAAACATAACCAAATTTTAGATGTTTTAACTTTAAAAACCCAGGTTGTCTTCCCGTTTTCAGGATTTGAAATAAAACTAATCTTTTCCACTTCATTGAATTGATTTTTAAAATATGTATTTTTATGATATAAATCATTATGATATTTTTATAACAATATGTTTAACTTATTCTTTTACAGAGAAAATTTGTAAAAGTTATTAAAATTAATTAAAACAGTTAATAGTAAACTGGGAAATTAGAAGTAAAAATAATATTACAAGCCTCATAAAATTACAAAAAAATATTTCATAATATTATTTATTGATCATTTTGGATAAAAATAATAATTAGAAAACTTTTATTTCCTCATGGAGCCACTTGGGTGACATTAAGGACTTTAAAGTATTTTATTCTAAGGAATGTCCAATTTGTCTTACTCATGTTTCTAATAATTGTCAAAAAAATTATATCTACTTATTAGGAATATATATTATAATATAAAAATTAATTTTAAAGTTAAATTTTTATCTTTATCATGCTAATTAATTGTGAATTTTTAGAGATTATATAATTAAATTAAAGGATATCACAATGATGATATATTAATTGTTTATTTAATGGCCATATCGAATAAATGTTATTAAAAATAGTAACATAAATTAATCCGGATATAATTAATGTAATAAATAATTTTAAATGTTAACTATACCTATTGGGTATGTATTATGGGTTTTTTATTCAAAAATATAATTTGAATTCACAATTTTTAAAATTTAATGTAATGAATAGTGTAAAAATTAAAATTAATTATATTAAAAAAATATTTAATTAAATGATATAAAATTGATGAAAATATAAACACTGTTCACATGATTTTTATAATGTAAAAAATTTCATAAATTATCTTTTTATAGTTCAATTGGAATTACACTGTAAATATACTAACCATTAATCATTAAGGAACATGTTTTTATGTTAAGATTTAAAATGATTAAATATGGATTAATGCCAAAAGATATATGTATAAATGTTACGTAGACAAGTATAAAAATTATTGGATGAATAGTATTAGTCTCTTATCATTTTAATATCTATGTTTAGTATTTTAATTGAAACTATTATTTGAAAATAAATTACATATTATTTAAATCAAATATACTTTGAAAATGTCACTTTCTTTATATTTAATAATATTTATGTCTTCACATGGTGTCAAAATCATGATATAAACATAACTAGATGTATATATTGATATTAATGAAATTATACTAGTTATCAAATTTTATTGAATTATTTTGAAATTATGTATTTACATTAAATAATTCTTTAAAGGTAAAAAAATATTTTATTAATTTAAAAAGAAATTAAAATAATGATTTTAAAAGTACAAATTTTGTGGCATGATCTATGGTGTTTAATTAATTACCTATAAATATTTTATATAATATAGATGTTTTAAATAATTATATTCTATGTCCCACTTTTTTTATGTATTTAAATTCAAATGAAAATAATAGTATCAAATTTGGAAATAATGATATTTTATTGAATTAATATGATATTAAATTATTTTTTAATCACATTAATTATAATTAATATGAAATTTTATAAAATATGGTCTAAACGTCTTAAAATATTTATTTATTGGTCAATTTTATGTATATGGATCTTGAATAGACTTATTATGTTGTAATAATTTGAGGACTTCCAAAAGTACCCACCATCTTAATTATTGAAGGTAACCTCTTCCCTCACTTTTTCACACAACGTGGAACCTTCAAGATTTTCCAAACCCTACACAAATAATATTCTAACATCACTCCACACATCCAAAGAAATATCTTCTTGAATAAAGATAAAAACATAATATTTCGGTTTAAACTAAAAGGAGTTCCTTAAAAAAAAGGCAATGTTCTTCAAATATCACTTTAGTTTTATTTCATTACCCAATAATTAATTTCTTATTATTACATGTTTATATAATAACACATGTATCTTCAAAAAATTAGGATTTATTATATTAAAATTTATACATAATTTTACACACACATACATTAAATGGATTACGACTTTACTGTTCGATTACAGTGAACAATCGCCTCATGATATTTGACGTTTGTTTTTCATTCCCACCTCTCATGGCTAGTAACTATAATTTACATGATATTTATATATTATATATGATATATTTATGTTTTATTAACAACTAATTCATTTTTATATAACACATATATTCGTGAATTTAAAAAAATAGATATCATAACATCATTTCAAGAAGTCTGGACTACCACCTCCTCCAGATGATTCCAATCCATCAAACAATACATGGAGACTATAATGGATTTTCAAAATATTAATATGTGATATACATGATATATATATATTTATTATAGTGGAATTATAATATATATATATATATCATTTATGTTTTATTTGTTTAATTTGAAAAATAAATGAAAGTAATTTTCATCTTTATATGGGACCAACCGTCATTATTAACGGTTTATTTAATTTCACATATCAAAATTTTATGGATTATTATAAATATATTTATTTATATATACTGAATATATAATATATATATATATCTCTATATATATATCATGGATTACATTAGTTAAGATTATTTAATCTTAATCTATGTTATCAGAACGACAAATAACTATTCAAACCATTCTCGAGAAAAAAGAAAATTAACACCAAAAAGAGATAAAATGATTAATTAAAAAATAGATAATACAATAATATATGAATATCATATAGGATATCAAAAACATTAACATGTTTTAAATATAAATTAATTACATATTTCAGATCATTATACGATATGTTAAAGAGGGTATAACTATAATGGAATTGTGATGTTAGGGATTTTCATCATACTTTTTACATCTATAAGATAAATTTCAAACTCACAACTTACTTCTTATCGGTGGTATATCTACTGACCCTTTTAATAAATCATATAAATAATATATTTTTCTTTATGTTATTCAAAATATCATTGAATAATTATGTACTATTATGTGGCTTATGATTGAAATATTTCAATGTTATATGGGTCACATTGATTTAAAAATATAATTTTAAATCAATTATTCAATATATGATAAATAATTTTCACACATAAGACACAGTTAGGGGACGAGTTAGTAAAAGAAACCCAATGAATTAGGTGTCTCCTAAGATAACATTAGATAGTGAAAACCCCATTGAGTTTGTTTCCATGTATAATAGACGAGTTACTAGCTATTGAGATAAACTAACTTATAAATGGTATTCATGGTTGTGGTTCATGTTCCATCTACATGAAATACAATAATTATGAATTTACATCATGACAGTTATTATTTATCAATTTCATTTTGAATTGAAATATCTATGGATGCATTTCAATCCCAATTCTTTGATTAAATGACATATGTTTCAGTTATTGTACTTTCCATATTGATTAATCTTTACCACGTTATTTGAATTGTATTTTTTATTAGTTATATACCTTGAGGTGTTTATTTATTCACATCAATTCATTATTTCATCATCTTTACATACCCTTACTGAGCATTTGATATAACCATTATTATTTTTCCATTCCTCATATTATGAAGAGAAATCCAAAGAATGAGTTTCAAGGATGAAATTTATTTGTATCATTTATGTAGATTGTTCTTATACCTATGTTAAATGGGTATCATGTATGTAATCTGGTATTCCAAAAATTCTAAAATTTTTGGTACTTCATGATTTGAAACCACATAATCATTCCAAATTAATGCACCAGATCCATGCTTCTAGGGTCGGGGCATTACAATCATTTTATCGGATCATCAATACTTAAAATAAAATATCGTAATCCTCTATCTAATGGATCATTGTGATTATCTTTTTAAACTCTTCTTCAACGAGATGTATATTTACATATGTCATTGAAGGACATTAGATTTTATTGGATTCATCTTTTATGGTATATTTGGATAATAATAAACAGGTATTTAAAAACATATCATTAATTTGGGTATCCATTTTTCCAATATCTCTCCCCTATAGATCAAACATCATGTATCCATTGATGTATACCATTACCAATGTACATTATAAAAAACTTTTTCGGTTACCTCCAATTCTAATTTTTTAGAAGAAAAGTATCCCTCATTATGGTAGACTCGATCCATTGAATAATGAAAAAAATTTAGAATATTATAAAAATTTCTATCACAGAATAATTTCCTCATATAGTAACAAATTTTATTTTTCATTAAGTGATACATTTTCAATAATAAATTTCAGCTATTAATTGACATCTCTTAGAATTGAAAATCATTCTCCCATTATAAATTTAAAACTTTTTTAAAAATTATAAATTTTAATTTCATCTCATCATCTATTCTATAAAACAACCAATTAGACATAAGTATCATTTAGGAAAAGGTTTTTTCACACAAATGAAAGGAATGATGGAATTTACCCTTGATCAAACAGTTATATAATTTTTTAATGTTTCAATGGTGATCATGTACAACTTTCATAAAACTCTTTATGTAAAATATCTACTATTTTATCTATATTTGGTTATATAAAATCATTAAATCATAAATTAAATTTTACACCCATAAATATTATTACATATATAATATTTTTCCTCAACATGTGACAACACTATTTTTCAACTGGATTACAAGATGGTTGATTTCACTCTATAACATCACTATCGGATCACCTGAGCCTCATGTTTTGTTTCTAGTGTCCATGATATCAATTACAACTGCATCAAGTAACATGATTATAATGTTATTAGGAACATGTTGAATTAAAAATTGCATCTTACTTTAGGTATATTTTCATAGTAAATTTATCGTAACACTCTCGTAACCCTTGAGAGCTATTAATAAAATATACATTTAAACAAAATTCGGTAAATCATTATCAGATTATTAAAAATATACATTTATAACATCATATGATGAATAAATAAAAATAATATCCTATAAAAAACAACCATAATGATATTTAATTATTATAATGGAAAATTAAAACATTAGTATCTTGATATATATTTGAGGGTTGGAATGTGGGAAAGATAATAATTCATGATGATTAATATATGTAATTATGATATCTCAACCACATGAAGAACTATATAAAAGGATTATATTAGGGGTATATTAATCCTAAAATAGTACATAAACCAATTATTTATGTATATAGAATTTATATATTTAATCAGTAAAATATTACCTAATAATAATTTAATTGAAAATAATAATATGTGTAAATTTTTTTTTCTAAATTCATAAACTATATGGTTCCTATTGGAAATTATAGATAATTATGACATGGTAACCTAAATACCCAATATCCATAAATGCTTTTTTTATACTCATTAAAATTTTAATCATTTAATGAATCAATGATTTTGTTGTAAAAACATCTTTCATTCCCATCATCTTACACTATAAAACCACTTATTCATTTGATATACCACCAAACATGATTGTTTTTTCCTCCTCTTTCAAAAACTACTAAAAAAAACACTATGATGTGGTGTCTAAATATCCAAAATAATTCATAAAATAAAATAAATAATTTTAATTTCCAATCCCTCATAAGTATTACGATTTCACTAAAATCGATTTGAAATCACCATATAAAAAATGCGCCAAATAATGTTATAGTTTATTAGAATCATGAATTTTTTTTCTAATATTTCAATAATGAACTCAATTAATTTCTTATGAATAATAGAAAATCCACTATGTTTAGAGGCATTCCTGGAATAATTATAAATAAATTATTATAATTTTTTTAATTACGATTTCAATGTTTTATTTAAAACAATATGAAATGTTTATTAAAAAATAAATATGGTTATACATTCATTATAGCACCTCATTATCATTAAAATATAAAAAATAGGTTATAGAAAAACAAATAATTCAAAAGAGAATTTTTTGTATTAGTTAATATTTGGTCTCTTCTAATGATACATCGACAACTTGATTTCATTCAGTAAATATTATAAATTTACTTCCAAAAAATATCTGAATATACATAATTTAAAAAAAAATTAACCTATATATTCACCATATTGAATAATATTTTACATGAAAGTGGGATCCATGATATAGTTATTTAATAAACGCATATGATAGAAATGGTGTCGGAAAAAAGAATATTATCAGAGTTTCTAGTAGTTAATCTCATTGTAAAAGATAAAAAAGCTATTTGGTATAATAATAATTGATTACATAGTTTCATATATGAACATTGTAATTTTAATTTACCATAATAGAAGAAGGGTTGTGAGAAAATACTGGAATATTCCTAATTTAACATCATGTTAAAAAGTATTTATTTTTGTATGATATTGGACCTAATTAATGTATTTAATTAATGTAATTTAAAAATATATCTCCAAGGAAGAGGATGATTTGATATTTGGTGTTTCAATTTTAAAATCATTGTATAATGCTAATAAAGGAAAGATTATTTAGTTTTGTTATAAATATCAAGTCTCGAATGAATTTAATAACTGTATGTATACATTATCTAACTATTTTTTCATTTCAATCATTATACTAGGTTTAAAAATGATACACTTTAATAAAATGGGTTGATTTTTAATATATTTTATTAATAAAATATAAATTTACTGAAATAATATATACATTAGAATGATATTAAAAAATATAAATATATTTTATTCACGTTATATTTTAATATATAAATGAAATTGTGTCACCACTCATTTATATGAAGGAACCCTAAATACATACTATTGATTAAAAAATTTCCACTTATTTTTATACATTTTTTTATAGTTTGGTAACAATTATCTTAAAATTAATTCATGTTATTTTACTCCCCACATACCATCTACATATTTTAAATAAATGGGTAGTGTTTTTGTTCTATTCTAAGTGTCTAATATAATGGGTGAATTGATTTAGTTTCACATACATCATGAATTTTAAATCTATGTCTAAAAGAATTATTTTATGTATACATTATTATTTTATGTAAATTTATAATACACCAAATAATTTAGGTATAATTTTATGTGACACCCACTTACTTTAGTAATTTTTTAATTTGATGAAATTTTTTCAACAGCTTTCATTACAGGAAATAATGACTAATTTACAAACATGATATAGTATTAACATTAGTTGATAAATAGGATAATTATAACATTGATGTTATATTTGGAAGTATGAATAATAATAAATTATTTTTGAATATTTATTATTACATTATTAGATAAGGAAAATTTATTAACAAATATGTTGTTAATTTTTATAACTTTTTTTATATTATCAAGCCTTTGCATTACGGATTATATAATCATGAGACAAGTCAAGAATTTACATTGAGGTTCTTTTCATATTTAGTTTTTTAGATAACTTATCCATTAATATTACATTACATCTCAAATACTACCTAGTAGACACTAATATTATATAAAAAACAATTCAAAAAAATAAATCACTTTAATAAAAAAAGAAATTTTCACTTCATAAAAATAATACTAAATTCATCTATTATCTTACAGTTTTCTATTACATATGAAAACCATTTCAAAAAACTTTTTATGAGCATATAAATATATGTATGTGACCCAAAAATAAATAAAACCCATCAGACTTGTTAAATCTGAAAAACTCATTCAACATTCTTTGGGGAGATAGTACAAAACTTTTTCACATTGGTAATACTAATAACTTTTTACTAGTAAAAACACTAATACCAAAAGAATTAAATTAAACCTATATTCAGTGACTTAAATCATCATACACATAAATCACTTTCAAACATCTTCCAATTTTAATAACCATATGGTTGACTTACAAATTGGAGATCTATAAGTGGCATCACTCTTCGTATAAGACATATCAGGATAACCCAAGAGCTATAACGGGGATAAAACATTAATATAATCTATATCAAGCTCACCCATGAGCTATAATGGGGAAAAACCAATCATATAATCTTTATCGAGATCAACCATTTATCATAATTCTCATGTACCATTTCAAAAACACATTCATCGCAAAACCCTTTTGAAAAACTCTTCTATTCCCATATGAAAAAAAATTCTGCATAAATATAAAAATTTTATTTAATAACCCATTTTAAATTACCATATACACGAATAATGGAATAATGTATATATTTTCATTTTAAAATACATTAAGTACTATAGGGTATGCTAAAAATCAAAAAACAGTTATGATAGTGGATACGTCATTATCGCCATATAAGTTAAAAAATATTCCTTTTATCATTTTGTAAAGAAATTAAATCAATTAATATAAAAATATTACATTTGAAAACATTGAATCAAATAAAATATAGACATACCATTTTCTATACATTACTTTTATACAAATATAAATGAATATGTTATCTAATATCAGGAGGAAAAATATTTGATAATTAAATCTTTAAATGTTTAATATGTCCCATACCACATTAGAAATTTAAGTATTAATCTCCATGATTTGATAAATAACATTTTTATATACAAAATTCCCATTTAAAATTTCATAGTTGCTATATATGAACCTTTTTAAATGAATAAAGGTGCATATTATCAAGAAATTCCTCAATGAAACGAGATTGAGACGATGTCCCTTACCTTAATGGTGACTTATCTTGGTTATTTATTAATTTCCTGAGTAATAAACATAAGTTAATTTTTAATTTATTTAGAACCCTCTTAATGTATATTATTCATTTTATATTACATATTAACATGTTATAGATATTTGTTAATTATTTGTTTTTATATCACCTATTTTTTCAATGTTTAATATTTGAGTAAAAAATGAACTTCTTTGGATTAAAATTTTCCATGTGATCAAAGGCCAATTATCTTGAGAATAATATTTATGATTATAATATCATATATATATATATATATATCATATATATGTATTTATAATAGTTCCTTACAATTTGAGATATGAAATGAAATTTAGTGTTTATAGAGATGGTAGGTCATACGTAGGCCCGAACACTACTTTCATTTCATTTTCACATTAAAGGAATATTAATTGAATAAAAAAATAAATATACATAGGAATATTATAATTCCCATATAATATATATGTTATATATCTTAAATAGGTTCATTAACACCATTCTTTAATACGTTCCATGTATGGAATGAACGAGTAGTATCCCTTTGAGTGGTCGGTAGTCCACACTTTCTCAAATGAAACTATCCTATTTAGACGTTATGGAAAGCATAAAAGTTATATGGTAAATAAAAATTATAGAATAATAGAGTCAATAAAAATATAATATATATCATATATAAATATAGATCCACCCTAATGGACACCATGATAGGTGTTGGGAGAAAATAGAAGAATCATTATTTCGTGAGGCAGACGTTCGTAGTATACAGAAATAGTATCTTATATATCCATTAAATAGAGGTTGTTCAAAGTGTAGGTTAAACCATTAGCATAAAAAATCCAAGTATATTTATGAAACTATTTTTTTATGAAATAAATTAACAAATATAGGTTAGTGGGTTGGAGAAGAAAAATAAAAGGAAAAAGGTTGAGAGTATATATTACCTCTAAATAAGATAAATCATTTTGATTTGAGCCATATGGATTCCAGGGATTTCCTACTAACTATGTTATAGATTCTAGAAGGAATATAGGGATTTTTTGAGCTTATTTGAGTATAAGTTTTATGATCCAAGGGATATGAGAGGCGTGATTATGTGGGTAGATGTGGTGTCCTTTTATTAAAGGGAGGAGTGGGTCTTTATGGAATTCTTGAAATATTATTTTTTTATAAATTTTTATTATAATTATAATAGCTAAAATGTGATATAATTGCGATAAAATATAATTATCCATCATATTACTCTAAACTAATATGTTTTAGACAAGTTTAGGTTACAAAATTTACCTTATCTCTTAGCTTTAACAGTTAGTTAAAAACATTAACTCTAACCATGTCTTCTTGTATTTTCATAATATATGGTCATTATATTTATTATAAAAGGAAACAAAACCACAACTGGATCATTAATGACATTTATAATAATAATAATCAATTTTACGAATCTATTATTTTTATAACAATAATATCATTTAATAAAATAGTACTTGTTTTAAAAACTCTTTTAAGTCAATTTTGACACTATTTATTAATTGATTTTTATTATATTAATAAAAACATTCTTCTAATTAACCAAATGAATTAACTCATCCCCCATATGTCAATGTACTTCATAAAATTATTAAATGACATAAAAATGTTATAATTACATTTATTTAAATATTTATAATAACATTTATCTGAATATTTGGTTAATAAGGAAATCGTTGCATCATAATTTTATCCTAAATATGTTCATATATTTAATGTCTAAAAATTATAAATAATATACACCGATATAGTAAAATTTTTAGATTTTTAATTCTATTAATATTTGTATATATATATTATATAAACCAAATTCAAATTTTTTTAGTCAGTACATACATATTTATGGTATATTTTCATTTTCTTTAAACTAAATATTATAAAAGGACATTATCACAGCCATGTGTCTCCATCGAGTCCAAAAATCAACACATTGATTCCCAAGGTCGGCAATATCTCATCCAATAGGATTATGTCATATATTTACATTTTTTTTATATTATTAAATATTAATATTTATTCCTTGTTTACTTGATTTACCTTTTAGCCACGGTAAATAAAAATGATTACTAAACATACAATTCATAATGTCTAAAAATAACAGGTACCTATTTACTAAATCTAGATCTTCTGATTCCCAATACGAAATCCATTTTTTCAAATTCAAAACATAAATTTTTCAGTAATTAATTTAAAATAAATTATCGTTTTAAATACCTAAATGAGAGTTTTTAAGAAGTAAAAACTATCAAAATATTAACATTTGTTTATGACCAATTTAAATGTGAAATTAAATCCAATGACCAAATTTGGATTAAATGATATTACTTTAATCCAATTATACATTAATATCAATTAAAATAAATATATATCTATATCAATAAATTAAATTAATTGGATGTTTTGAATTATAATATTTTTTTTCACTATGCATAAAAATATTTATTTTATCAGAAAAAACCAAAATTTAGAACAAAAGTCAATTTTGAAATCCCTATTCTAAATAAGATGGTTATTTTATCATATATAAAATTTAAAATTTACAAAACAATTTTTAAAAAATGGTACTCTATTAAAAGGCTATAAAACGACATTTTAAAAATTATTGGATTATTTTTCCGATAAAATTGGATTCATCTTCATTTTATGCCTCTAAAATACGTTGGATGAATATAAAAACTTTTAAAAATATTTTAAATCATAATATAGTTAATTCTACGCATTCCCTAAAATACAGAGTCTAGGCATTAACGACTATTTAAAATAATATTATTATTGCGGTATTATTTTTCAGTATAACTCAGTGTTGTGTGCAATGTATGATTTTGGAGAAATGCAGTATTTCATATAGGGAAAACATTAGTACATAGTGTCCCCTTTAAAATAAAATTAATAAATAATTCAAAAATATTATTATATATGAATGTATTTTATTCCATAAATACAATGGATGTTAAAACAATCCTCTCTTTCGGAAATTAAGTCCTCACAATTTTAAAATTTTTCTTCGAATCATCATTGAAAATACCACATCAGAAACATTTTCAATAAAATATAAAATTAAAACATATAAATACAATTAAAATTATCAACATAGATGAAACATACTAGGATTCCATGTAGTAAAACATGGATATTAAAAATACTAATAATCATGTTTGGTGGAGAGTGATAAAAACCCATTAAAAAGAGAATGTTAACAACCAAAAAAACATTAACATGTGATCAGTTAAACGGTATTTGATTTCATAGTATGAAAATTAAATTGATAACATTTTTTTAATATCATTTTCATAAAGTTGATGAATTTATTTATGTGTTTTAATAAGAAACTAAGGAAACATGCTTAATTTCCAAGTAGAGTTTCATCCGTTAATAAATATCTACCATAAACTAAAATTTTCTCCAAAAAATTTGTATTCAAGATGTATTGGACATACTTGAAAGGAACGAATCATCTTCAAGGGAATCTCATAATCCAAACTAGACGAATTATTTATTTCCTATATCATTAGACATTAATAAAATCAAAAATTGTTAGCACAAGATCACATAATAACCCAAAAAAAATTATTTATAAATCAACTGCAACACTTAATCTCAAAAATTAATCAAATAATATGCAATGTTCAAAAAATACCATTCAAAAATCCTTTTTCCACAAAATTCATCATTATAATATAAAAAATATTGAAACCCAAAATTTAGAAGAATTTGATCAGATATTCTTCTTCGATAATTCATAACGTTTATCTATTGATAACATCGATTACTCATAAAGAATAATACAAAAAAGTAATTATCCTAATAACATATTTTCCATGATATGTTAATCATTTATACAAATAATCCATATCTCCATATGTCAACCAAAAAACATATATTCAATCATAATAATATTCAACAATTACACCACTAATGAAATCCAATATCATTATATTTTCATTGCATATAGTTTTCCCCAAATAGAGAACATATTCCAAATTAACAATTATCACTTAATCATCAAATCATTTCTTTATACTAAGGATATCCATGAAATAAAATATGAGTCAAAAAATCAACTAATTATTGATCCATAAAATCATATAACTAAAATTATTAAGTTTATACTAACTTGAATATTTTAATATTCCAGTGGTAGGCGATAAAGGATCATCATACTTCGGTTGAGGGTTCGATCCTCTTATGCTTTTCTGATCTGATAGGTTTTCATATGGAATGTTTTTTGACCTTTTTAAAATACTATATAAATATTATAACATTAAAAAAATGAGAAAAATTCCACCAAAATAACCTTACATGTTTTCACCTCAAATGATATCTTGTACCTTTCATTTTTCATCCCTAAAAGTAATAATCCATAACTACCTCAAAAATGTATTTCACCAAAAATATCTTAAATTACCTTGAAATTGCATAACCTATGCCTCAAAATTGATGTCTATGATATTGACCTTATGATAAACCTAATGATTAAACACATGATGATATCTCTAACACTAAAGAAAACATACTAATCTCCAATTTTTTCTAAACAGACATTTGATACAAACTATAAGTCCCTAGCCTTAAACATTACAAAATATTGATTTATGTCATCAATTCATATTGATGATCTTTTAATGTTTATAGTTTTAGAGAATTATTATATAAATATTACA
The DNA here is from genome assembly GCA_963277665.1 of Viscum album. Classification (NCBI taxonomy): domain Eukaryota; kingdom Viridiplantae; phylum Streptophyta; class Magnoliopsida; order Santalales; family Viscaceae; genus Viscum; species Viscum album. Next base: position 1,201,230,677 of record OY728155.1, on the reverse strand, counting down.
TCACATATCAAATATTACAAAGTAGACACTTATAATCAATCGAAAAGGTTTCAAAACAATAAAAATATTTAAAATAAGAAATATATTAATGATAAAAAATCGTCTTGAATTATTCATTTCCTATACCATTTCTTATACCATGTGAAAAAACATTTCAAAAACATGTGATGGGCATAAAAAATCTTAGTAATAAACATAAAAATAAATAAAATCCATTTTTCTAGTTAAATCTTGATAAATCGTTCATTTTTCATTATGTGCATGAAACAAAACAATTTTACATGGATAAAACTCATACATTTTTCTCAAAGAAAAACACGAAAACAAATATCATGAAACTAAAACTTCTTTAGGTGACTTAGAGCATCATATAAATAAAACACTTTCAAATATATTCCAATTCGAACAACCATATGGTTGACATTGAAATATGTTATCTATAATAGGGATCACCCTTCATATAGGTTGTATTGGTCTCACCCGTTTCATATAATGCTCATGTACCATTTCAAAAACATGTTTATCACAAAACACTTTTGAAACACTATTCTAATCCCGTAAGAAAAAAATGATATAAAAAAATTGAAGACCTAATATTGAATACCAAGACACCCAAATAAATGAATAAGGGATTTATTTTCCTTTTAAAAGACATTATGGCTTATATAGTAATCTAAATATCATATAACATTTATGGTGGTAGAGAAGTCGGCATCACCATATAAGTTAAAAAAATCATTTTTTCATTTTCTAAAGAAATAAAAACACATTATATAAAATTATTCTATTTGAAAACATCTAATTAAATTCAAGATAGATGTAAAATTTTTTCTATATTCCTTTTATACCCATATAAATAAATATCTAATTTAATATCATGATGCAAAATATTCGATAATTAAATATTTTAATATTCTAGATTTCACATAACACTATGAACATTGAAATATAAATCTCCCTAATTTAATAAATTACAAAATTATAGATAATGTATTGATATGAAATTAAATAGTGGATGTATATAAACCTTATAAAAGAATAAAAGGGCAAATTATCAAGAAATTCCTCAATGAAAGGAGATTAAGACGAAGTCTCTTACCTTGAGTCTGACTTAACTTTATCATTATTTAATTTCCAAAATAATAAATTTAGGTTATTATTTTCTGTATTTAAAACCTTATTGATTTTTATTATTCATTTTATAATTCATATTACCATGTCATATCAATTGGTTAATTGTTTGAGTTCATATGTGATTTTCTTTCAATGTTATGTATTTGTGTCAAAAATGAACTTATTTTGATGAAAATTATCCCTATGGTCAGAGGTCAATTATCTCCATATTATTAATCATAATTTTAATATCATATATATCCCGTATATATGTGTTTATAAAATTACGTAACAAATGGGGAAAAGAAATTAAATTCAAAATTAATGGAGACTGTAGGTTGTACGTTGGCAAGGACACGACTTTAATTTAATTATCATATTAAAGGAATATTAAATGAATAAAAAAAATAAATATACATAGGTATATTAAATTATCAGTTTAATATATTTGTTATATTTGTTATATAAGTTCATTAACTCCATCCCTTATGTGTTCAATTTCTGGAATGAATGAGTCCTATAACTTTGAGGGGGCGGTAGTCCACACATCCCCAAATGAAATTATTGTATTTACACATTTTGGAAAGAATAAAGATATGTTGTAAATAAAAATTACATAAGAATATAGATAATAAAAATATAATATATATAATATATAAATACAATCTCATCATAATTCCCACCAAGTCAAAGGATAAAATAAAACAACAATCATTTCGTGATGTCGTAGTTCGTCGTACACAGAAACAATATGTTCTATATCTATTATACAGTCTTGTGTGTAAGTGTATGTAAATCCCATAGAATTAAAAGATCCTAGAATATTTAGGATACTGGTTTTTAGATAAATTAATGGAATAAAAATAGGTTAGGGGGTTGTAGAGGGAAAATAAATGAAATGAGTTTGAGAGAAGATGTTACCTCTAGATCATGTTACTTGTTTTGATATGAGCCAAAAATATTTATCAAATTTCTTTCTACCAATGTTATCGATTATATAAGATGGGTAGGAATAATTGGAGATTATTTAAGAATAGTTTTGAAGATACAAGGGGATTTAGTGGTGTGATTTAGTGGGTAGATGTGGTGTCCTTTTATAAGAAGGATGAGGTCCACTTTATGAAAGTATTTAAATATTTTTTTATTATAAATTTATTTTAGAATTTAAATTTCTAAAAAGGGATATATTTATTTGATAATAGTAGTATGGTCCTAAATACTCTAAAAAATTGGTTTTATATATGTTTAGGTAACAAAATTAAACATATATTTTAGCTTTAAACCCTAGTTAAAAACATTACCTTTTACAATGTCTTCTATTATTTTTATAATATAGGGTTACTATATTTACGATAAAATTAAAAGAGATCCAAAAATGGGTATTTAATGAAATTTTTAACATTATACAAGTCATTTTTTTGAATATTAGATTTTGAGGAGTATTACATAATTTAATAAAATAATATTTGTTTTAAAAAATCAGTTATTCAATTTTGATACTATTTAGTAATTCGTTTGTATTAAATTAATATAAAATTATTTTCATCAAAATAAACGAATTAAATCATCCCTTATATGTAAATTATATTAATAGAATTAATTTATGGAATTAAATTATTCAAATTAATTTAATTTTAATATTTATAATATCATTTATTAGAATATTTCAGTAATAAGGTAATCAATATATGATTATTGTTTCATAAATATTTTTATTTATTTAATTTCTAAATATTATAAATAAAATAGCATAATGTAGGAAATAGTTTTATATTTATAATTAATATTTATATGCTTGAGATATCAGTTACATAAACAAAGATAAAAAAAATTTAGTTAGGAGATACATGATTATGTAATATTACCTTTTTCATTAAGATAAATACTATAAAAGGTCATCAACAAACCAAAGTGGATCCATAAGGTCCAAAAATCTACCAAAGGATTCACATGGTCATCCATATCCGATTAAATAATATTAGGTCTCAAGTTAGGGTGGTTTTATATTATTATAATATTAGTTTCCCCTTATTTACCTTATTTACCCTTAAACCATGGTAAATATATATAATTATTGAAGTTACTATTGATAAATTCTAAAAAAATTAAATTTTACACATTTTGGAAATTATAATTTCAAATATTGAATGATGTTTTCTAAATTGAATGCACAAAAGTTTTGGTAATCAATTTAAAATTAATTCATGTTGTTAAAACTAGAAAGCGTGTTTTTGTGAAGTAAAAAGATTCGAAATATTAACAGTTGTTTATGTCCAATTTACATATGAATTTACTTACAATGACCCAAAATGGATTAAATGATAAAAAAAATCCAATAACACTTTAATACCAATTAAATAGAAAAAATAACAATATAAATAAAATAGATGAAAAAGCAGTTTTGAATTAAAATGTAGTGTTTTTCAGTATTACTGAAAATTTGGATTTGATCAGAAAAATACAAATTAAATTTCAAAAGTATGTTTTGATGCCAAAATTCTAAATAATAAGTTTAAATTAAAAAATATAAAATATTAACGTGAAAAAAACTATTTTTAAAAAAGGGTTTCTCCTTCAAAAGGTTGTAAAACAGACTGTAAAATTTATTAGAGTATTTTATGCATAAAATTGGATTAATTCACTTTTTAAGCCTCTAAAATTCACCAAAATAATGTAAAAACATTTCAAAATATGTGAAATCGTAATATAGTTATTTCAATTCATTCCTAGAAATTTAATAGTTATTCATTAACTTCTATTTCAAATAAAAATATTTTTTTCTATTATTTTTCAGTATAAATCAGTGTTGTGTGAAACGTAAGATTTTAGAGAAACCCGTTGATGTGTTTCAGGTAAAATATCATATATATAGTTACCTTTAAGCTAAAATTAATATTAAATTCAAAAAATATTAATATATATGATAATATATTATTCTATATGTTCTTGGGATGTTACATATAATCTTTGAAAGGAACATTTTTCCCAAAAAATATATTTTGTTATTGTTTCTATAAAAGTAATAAGATTAATTTTTGATAATCATAGAATATTTATTTGATAAAAATAACATAATCTTTGGAATCAATAGAAAAATTAACTTTGGGTGATTGTTTTAGTTTTCTATAAAGAATAATTTTGTGAAGAATGGTGAAAAATAAATAATTTTTTAAAAATCTACATTTCATTTAAATGATTTATAATGTTCCATCAATATAAAAAATGATTTTAATGTAAAATAAATTCAATAATATATTTCTATTCAAATTTATACCATTAGGAATAATATTATATTGAATTTTGTTTTTTAAAAAATTCTATACTGATGTATTTTTTATCTTTGAAAAACACTTTATCATTAAATATTAAAGTTTAAATTTAGTATAAACTTCCACACGTTTGTGAATGAAATTTTTAAAAATGGATTCAATATTTGGATTTATAAAAATTATCATTATACAATAAGTTAAACATAATATTTTTTTAAAATAAATTGTAAAATCAGTAAATGTTAATTACTATGCTAAGGGTTAACATCAGATTATTTGGTGTTAAATTAAAACAATAAGGATTAAATGACATAAAAATTGTCTATTTACTAATTTGAATGTGTATATTTACCCTTATTACCATGGGATATTTTTTTCATTGATATTATTCTATGAAAGTGGCCAATATAAGAATTTAAGTGTAGAAAAAGACAAATTTCACATTCATGATATTAAATTTCAATTATGTATTATTATTGGGAGGAAATAAATATGTAATAGAATATTGGATGTAATTTTTAGAATACTGAATCTATTTTCATGAATTTACTTTAATTATAATTTTTAGTAATTATATAACTATAGTTAATAGTTAATTAATGCCAGCATAGTATGAATATAATTAATTAAAAATAAAAAAAATGATTCCAATAATATTAAAATTTGTGCTAAATGAATGGATTATTTTATATGTGGTAAGATGAGTGACTGGTAAAAAAAATTCCCTCTTATTTGAAATAAACCTGTAGATTAAACAATTTTAAATGAAGGATAATTACATTAATCCCTCAGAAAATGAAGAATTAAATCTAATTGAATTTGATTAGACTAGGTGAGGTTCTTCCCATCTGTATCTTTGTTTCCAACACTGAATTCCAAATCATTACCATCTCTGAAAATATAATTATTTATGTATTTAATAGATGAGATAAACACAATGAAATTGATCAATAAATTAGAAATTCATGAAATAATATGAATAGTTCCATTTCTAATAGCATAAAAACACTCCAACCAATGATAGTTCCTACCCATATGTTTTATATACAGAGTTGTAATGATTACACCAATTATCTTAGCTTCAATGGAGGAGAAAACCCTCAACTACCATTTAAACAAGTGAAACCATCATTATGATTGTTCCTAAAAATAATCGCATAGCCAAAAGGACCAAGATTTCTTCTTGAAGATCTATCATTATGGACTGTATTCAAACCATCAAATGGTGGTTTCTAAATAACCAACTTTGTTCCTACAGGAGGATGAATGTTATATTTAATATAGATTCATCCCAGAATAGGAAGAGCATGAAAAAAAGAATTATAATATTATTTTTGAGGAACCGTCACATTATTAATAACAATAATATCTGCCAAATCATATAGAGGGTTACATGAATCTCGATCACGTAAGCACTTGTTACATTCGAACAAATTAACTTTTATCAAATATGAATGTACATCCAAGAAAAGAAAAAAAATATGTGGAGATAGAAAAATAGATAACACTCATTCATTGAAGTCATAGACAGAATAGATGCAGTGAATTCATAATTCATATATATCCAATAAATCCTTCTACATGATTGAAGAAATTACATAGCTCAAAAAACAATGCTCCATGTCTTATCGATGTTGGTGAAAAAGAACACAGACTATGCATAAAAATATACCATAGATATAAATATAATTATTATTGGTTACATTGTCATGATCAAGACATTAAGTTAGAATGAACTGATAGTGTGAAGTAACATTCATGTTTATCTTCTCAAGCCACTAAAAAACCAAGACATAAATATTATCATGACTATAAAATGATTTTTATGAGTTAATTCCATTTTAATTTAGAACCAAAATACATTAGTCACTAAACGTAGTGGAATATTAGTAATAAAAAATCTTTATAATATGATCTAGGATTTATTTAATGTCATCTAGTATATCCCTTGTTGAGATATAAATGTCTATATTAATATTATCCTGGGTAATATATTCCAGAAAATGTTAACTCTTCCAGTTATTTATTTAGAACATATGATAAGATTCCTTGGAAACTGACCACAATGCATGAGAACCAATAAGAGAGAAAGTAGACTTGAAAGAGAGACATACAGAGGTGTTTGAGTGACCCAAGTAGCTACGTATGATCTTACATAAGAATCTAGTACACCAAAAATAATGATCCCCAAAATTTCTATTAATAATAATCTAGAAAAAATAATCTTTTTAGTATAGTTTAAAAATCTGGGGTTTTTTATTCCAAGGAACGCTTATTCAAAGGGTTTGCCACATATAATCCTAGTAACTATGGACAATCTATTTTTCAATATGATTCCACAAAAAATTAAATTATTTAGAGACACAACAATTTATTTGGTGGGATGCAAGTGAATTTATATACCACAAACTAAAAATAATATAAATAATAACAGATTTAGTCCAAAATACATAAAAATCTCTAGAGAAGAATTTCCCTTTACAAGAGGACAATTTTCTTCCAATATTTCTAAGAATTAATATTAAGTGAACATAATTTCAATAACAAAAAAATATAGGAACACTAGAATATATAAATGGTAAAATTACCTATCAAATATCGAATTCACTTATAATGTCAATTTTCCTGATAGACAATTTTTTTCAACCAAATTAAACAAAATAATTGTTCAAACTATCACAGTGAACTAAGACCGCGTCATATTGGAAAAGATATTTCATGATGTTTTAAATGTTTCTCTTGACATCTTTTGTGTTGATAATGGAGACAATCAGCATAAAGAAGTTGAGTACGTGTAAAAGTTACCCAACTATAACCTAAGGCATTAATCATCCCATTATCAATCATGATAGAAATAAATCAACTAATAAATTATATGAAATGTAGAAAATGATAAAAGATAGTCGGTCACCATTTCTGACACTCTATAATAATGTAAGTACCCCTTCATAGACCCAGAAACATTCATTGATATACGAGAAGAGCCAAAAAAATAATTTAGATTCAGAAAAAATATATAAAAAAAAATCAGGGTATATATATTATAAATAAAATCCAAATCCCTATTATCAAAATATTATTGTAATATCATTTGTGAGACCAATGTTTCATCCTCTAACCTGATTTTTTATAAATTTGACACACTCTAATGGAGTGATAATTCAATCTTGGATGTACCTCCCTTTAATAAATCAAAATTCATTAACAGAATGATCATTAACTAAAATGGGAGCAAATATATTGGAAATAATATTCATAATGACCGTGCACTGGTATTGATCATTGAAAACATCCTAAATAATTCAATTTTATTTTATTTATCCACCTTAGGAATATGAGAAACAAAATAATAATTGAATCCCTGAGGAAGGAATCCACCCTTAAAAGAATGTGAAAATATCCTACAAATATCATCATGGATGATCTCCAATTATGATTGAAAGAAAAAAAATTTTAAACCATCAACACTGGAAAACTATTGGGATTTAAGATAATGAAATATTTATTTATAACTACCTCTAAATGAGATGAGATGAATCTTGCATTATCCTCTAGATTAACATGATTTGGAAAAATTCCCTCAATGTTATATGAAATGGTTGATTATCCATTAAAGAGATCTATATAGTATAAAGTAATGTTCATTGAGAGATCTTGCCTATTTTCCAGGATTTGATCCCTATTTTTTAGTACAAATAAAAATTTGTATATTATCCTATCTCAATAAAGTGAACTAAAAAATAGGTCTTATATCTCTATCATTGGGACAATTGTCCATAAAGTTACCTTATTCATGGAATCCATTAAATTGGTAAGGTTATTGAGTTCAAGTAATAACTCAACTTTATTCAGGGTTCCATCAGAAAAAATTGTGTGAGTGTAATTATCTGGAATTCCTAGAAATGCGGCCCCATGTGTGGTGTTTTTTTCCTAAATATTATTGAATCTGTCTTTACTATAAAGATCTTGTTTCCAATTGAGTATAATTAATTTTTTAATACATGAATTTTAATTATGATTTTAATCCAAGTAGCCCCAAACATCACAAACTATATTCCAAATTTCAAATGTGTGACCCAATATTTGTTCAATTAATAAGGAAATGGAACCGTTGAAAATTTTACAACAAGATCAACCTGTATAATATGATGATCATATTTGATCCCATGTTATTTCATGAAAGATATAAATTCCCAAGTATTAATAATAAGATCACTTAAAATGTACCTATAATGATTCAATAAACCAAACCATTGAGATAAATTTTGTACCAAGTAAACATTGATCCAACAAGATAGTATAAGATGAAATCATTTGGATTAATATATCATTTGAGATCCCTAGATGAAATAAGAATAGTCACTAAAACCATTTTTCCTTAGGATTTAGAATAAATTTGATGTCACTAAGGATGATCCATGGACTCTTAATAAAATTAAAGAGGGGAAAGATTTCCATCCAAAGTCTTCTATAGTATTTATATATATTATCGGAATAAGCGAAGGATCAGAATTGCATGATTCATTTAATAGTAAAGGAACAAGTAACATTTTTACTATTTAAACTAACATTAATAGGATAAATTAAAGATGAATTATACATGAAACATATTTTTTTATCTTCTGATAAACTAAATTTAGTTCCCAGAAATTAGAAACAAATATTTTCAAGATTACAAACCCTTAGAGAGAAAATTATTTTGGGTTCATCTAATATAATAAAAATAGTTCTATGATTTTGAATTTGGAGACTATGAAACCTAAAATTGGATCCCATATCTGGGACCATGAAATTACATAAGATAATTCACAATTAGAACATGACATTAGTTGGATACCCCATTTATTCTCATATAATATATTCTTTTTAATGACTTTATGGGTTCTTGCTAATTTATTTTTCAGAACCACAGAAGTTTTTACCATGATGATAATGTCCATAGCTTCATTCCCCTAATTTTCCTAATGATAATTAGTAGTCTTCATTTCATCATCCATCTTGAGATCAGAAGTGATTCTATCCCAATGAGATCCCATGTGGTCAAATGTACAAGGATCATTCTCTTCATTTCCATAGTACATAAGATATATTTTTATTTCATCCATATTATAAGGATTATTTTTATCATTATAAACAATTCCCATATCATTATAATTCAATCTATAATTAATAATAATTTCATTGTGATGTCTAGATTCCCCCTACCGAGAGGATCAATCACAGTGTATACCAAATAGAATATGATGAATCATTATTCACAAAGCATGTTTCCCGATTAAAATCAATGATATTCTTCTTATGTTCGATCTCGATATTAATGATCATATGAGATGTTCTAGGTGGATCTACATCAAAAAAGATTTTGGAAGATGTAATAATAACAGAAACAACCTATATAAAAGATGGAATCATGCACCCCAAATGAACCATCCAACCATCATCCTCTAAGAGATCTAGATCATTCTGTGACAGAATTATGAAAATTGGGATGCCTTATGAAATGTCATTTAAATGAACCTGGTCATCCAGATTAAACTAAATATTATAATCCAATTTAATAATATGTTTTGTAATTTCTAATTATAGGGAATTCTCATCTATATAATCCCATATTGACGGCACTTGAGTAAATGACCCAATTGTCATATATATAGTAGAAGGATGGGATTCCACCCCTATTATGTTTTCCTAGGACTTTCCCAAGTTCCCCTTAGTAATTGGGGATTAAATTGTTGATCTCCTACTATAGGCTTAGAAGTGGTCCTTTTTTCAATAATCTCCCCATTGTTGTATCCATTTTTATTTACATCACTCTGGTCCTTAGCATTAGGATCCCCTCACACCATTTTTTGAATCACATTTCATGTTTCAATTGAATGCCCTGTGATCATAAAAATTTCATAAAAGGAGGGGTGACATAAAACTCTATCATGAACTCAAATTTTTTATCATTTTCAAGAGGAATAGTGCAGTTGGGACCTTCAAATTCAAAATTAAAATCCACATGGATTCTAGCATAAAATACAATATATCCTTCAATAGTACATTGGTCCATCATAATTGGAGTAACAGTGCAAGCTGTAAGATCATTGAGGAATTTCAGACACCAATACATAAATTTATTTGTATATTTTTTTAAAACATCAACAATAATTAGTTCATGGAGTAATGTTCCTTTCATAAAAAACATATAGTACAATAAATATTAATACCATAATAAAAATTGTAATGGTTAAAGCATGGTTTTTATTTTTTAATGTTATTTTCATAAATTTAATATAACACCCAATATGATTTTTCTAATAAATAAGATTTAATATCTATATTATGTGGGTAAAAAGATCTTGTAAAACTCATTTATTTTTATTCTTTAATGTTAAATTAAATTGAAAAAAATATGTTACCACATTGAAAATTGAAATTGGTAATGATGTGAATCATATATGTTCAAGATAAACATTTTAAAAAATAATGAATAAGTTTGGATTGACCATATAATCCATCAACATGATTATTAATAAAATAATTTATGCCTGTAGGTTTCAATTTACTCCCCATTATTGAATATTTAAATCTATTAACAAAAACACCACACCTCTTCCATTATAAAAAACCACCCCCTCCCCTCACATATTTTCACCAGATAATCACATTGTATAACCCAATATATAAAAAACTCACCCAATGATACATATCTATTTATATTATTTTTTATTGAACTGATAAGAACCCCATAGTTTCCCTAACAGGATAACCAAATGGGGTTGTTCTATAAAATTTTAATTATCTTTACTGAACTCAATATAATTTTACATATTCTCTCACCAAATTAATTAATGTATTAATAATTACAATATAATAAAACCATTAAAAAATTACTAGGAACATATTATGATAGGTAAGTAACCAATATAAAGACCCTATCCCACCAAATAGAAATAAAAACCTTCGGTATTCTGTTTAGAGGACCATCGCCACACAAACCAACGTAATTTTCATTTAATAAACACCTCTCATGGATTCATATCAGGATTGATTTTATAAATTACTTTTACATTTATTACATATTTATATTTCTTGATGTATAATATCATAAAAAACTTCTCACTTTAAATTCAATTTGATTATGGTAACAGTGCATGTTTGGATAGTGGACTACCGCCACGTGATGTGATATGTTTCCTTTTTTCTAATTCCTTACATAAAAGGTAATGTAGAAATGTTTAATGAATATATGATTAAAATATGAAACACTGTTTACTTTTTAATAGTGATATATTATATAGAATTATTTTTAATCTTCGATGATGAAAATTGAATCAATATTCATATATACGTACATCCTATTATCTCTATGAAAAGTGTAATTATTTTTTCCTCTCTACAATTAATGTATTACTATAAAATTATTTATAATCTATTATTATCATGTTTAAAATTATTTATATTATAAAACCATGATCAATGTGATGGTAACAATAATTCCATACTAAAATATACTTCAAATACAAAGCATGTATTAACCAAAACTTGATTTTATAGTTAAATTGATAACAAATTGTAAATAAAAGGATATATGTAAATAATATATAGTATGATACATATGATTTTTTATCTAATATATTTATAATAAACATATATTTAACAAATATTAGGTTATAATATTTTTTAATGAACGCAAGACAAAAGGAAGTGGAATTTCATCTCATACATACTTCCTTGGGACATATCTTTTGATATTCACTTATCCTCATTTACATGGTATATATAATTCTTATCTGAAAGGTTATGAAATTAATATACATTTATCTTGATATTTATTGTCAATTTTTATGTTTTTATTTAATTATACTTATTATTCATAAAATTTCAAAAGATCTAATGGATATATGGTCTCCCTTTTATTATTTGGATACATATTCCATAATAACCAATCTTTTATTTTTTGTAGATTATATACTACCTATGAATATATTATAATATTATTCTTTTTGGAATTGTTGTCATATTAAAAAATATATATACAATATATTTACTTCCATGGGACTTACGATTCAAAAACACGATGTGGTAAGGGTTTTCTTGTAACAAAATCATTAATCATCTGAATTATATAAGATTATGATTCTGATAATGAAATATTATAATATATATTTCAAAAAAATCTTTATATATCTTCCCAAATATTAACATATGTATAATTTATTTTTTAATTTCATTATACTCTATTTATTAATCAACAAACCTAAATATTATTTTAGGAAAATTTACATTTTTCCTCTCATCAATTGAAAACAATTTTGCATCCATAAGCATGATTAAAAAAATGTATTAATTTTTTAAATTTCTAAGTATGATTTTTTATTTATTTATTATTTTGCTTTAAATTTTTACAATTTTTTTCAAAGGATTCTTCTTCATATTTTTGGAATGCATAAATTTTCAACATTTTATTGGAATTGGGAAATAAAATATTTGTTTTAAAATGAAAAAATAATTATAATTTTCTATTATTTTGAACATTATTACATAGAATATTCATTTTTATGTATAGAAGGTATTTTCTCAATGAAAAATATTTTCCCAATAATTTATGAATTTCTTGATTTAAAAGATTTATTTTTAATGAAAGGATATTTTTCTTAAGAAATTTTCTAAGTGACTTTTGAGAATCATTTCCATCCATGATGACATCTATTAATGATTATTATAGTTTAATAAAGATATGATATATTGATACCATGAATAATATTTCTCTATATTTGTAATAATTATGATGAAGAACTCATTATGAAACCAATTTATTTTCATGAGTATACTATGATATATGTTTTATGAAAACCATTTCTTTTCATGGGTTATGATATGATGAAATATTTATGATTATGAGGCACACATAGACATAGTTTTCATCATGTGAATATTGGGAACTATATATTCCTCAAATGTATTGGATAAATATGGATAATTATTTATAATTTTATGTTATGTGTAATCCTGAATTCAAGTTTATAGTCTTATGTTAGGGAATGTCTCTATTATCTAATATATAATTAGAGGACCTAGATTTAATGTCTGTATGGGTATGTGAGGTATCAATTACATGTACATAAATTAATGAGTGAGGTTTCTTCGATTGATATTTCTTCATATTTTAATAAAATTATTTATTTTACATATTCATATGTATATGTAATGTTCTTGTAGATTAGGTTTTGTGATTCCCTTTTTGATTCATGTCTTTTGAACAACCATGTTTTAATCCAAGATTCATGATTATTTTCAATATTATATATGGTTCAATTCTCAAACAACAATAGCATGTTATCATACGATTGTTCACATGTTAATTTTAAGCGTTTATATATATATATATATCAGACATGTTTATCATTACTGGTCATATAAAATCACACATTTTTATGTTTCTATTCCCTAGGACATGTATAATATTTGTAATTTGGGTTTCTTTATGAATTGTACAATTTTTGGAGATATTTCTATAATATGATCAAGATCATTCATCCAATAAGAATATAAAACATCTAGTCTCTAAAGACAATATAACATTTTTTACGTCACACGTGAATTATGATATTTATTGAATATTCATATAAAATGTTTAATAATTTTTCGGGGAATTTGTGGGACATTAAAGATGGAATCAAAGCCACAATTTAGTTAACCATGGGAAACATTGTACATGACACATTTGTGAAATCCTTAGGGATAATTCTAAGTGTCTGATATCGTCCTAATTTCTATAATGAATAAACTGTGTGGATTTCATAGAAATACATCTGAAACTTGATATTATAAGTGGAAATAGTTTTACAACCAATGCATCGTGGGGATTCAACATAGAAAATAGTAGGTGGAGTATATCATGAACATCACCATGGTTGATTGTGATAGTGACCTTACAATGAACATATTTTTACATTCATAAGGGACATTGTTTTTTTAATTCTCAATTTTTTGAGAAACTATCATAAAGGAAAAGAATATATGAATCTCATGATTAACCATAGTAATAAATAATTTTCAATATTTTTTTATATTCATTAATGCATTATATATCATTTAATTTTCGGATGATTATGTGGTTTCTCATAATGAAATTTTTCCCCACTATATGATTTTTTATTTTAGTACATAATTGGAAAAATATAGAACTATGTTAATATTTAATGTGATAGAAAATACATTGATGATAAAAAATGGTATGATGATAGGAGTGAAGATAATTATGATTATAGTGAATTAGTATTCTGATATATAAATATTATATATTTTTAAATTATTATTCAATATATTAAACAAAACACACACTAGGGGACCATAATATTTTATTATAATTTGAGACTAGGTGTATAATCTTCCAATTTGTGACTGATTTCCTACATCTTCTATATTAAACACCCTGTTTAGAAATCTGATTATACATACACTACTTAAAACCATTATTAATAAAAATGGGGAATGAAACCATAAGAAATGGTGAGCTCAGAAGACATGTATATTTACAAGTTGGAGGTATTCAATTAAAACATAACATTAAGGCATGATAGCAATATTTTAACATTTAATAAAACCCTGCTTATAAAATATCATATATTTGAGACATATAATAAATATTGGATGACTATAAGAAATTAATAATTAGGTAATCAATGGACATGATCCATGAGATAATTATATTGGAATAAGACATATATTTGGGGTAAAAAAATAAGTTTATAAAATTGTAATCAATTATAAATAGACAAAACATAACTTATTATGTTAAGAACATGAAACTAGGCCCATGAATAAACATATTGACATGCAATAAGGTCTATTCATAACATTATCGAAAGCAAATTTTTTTCTATGAATAACATTTTTAACATGTAATTATTTTCATATATAACATTTTTAACACATAATTAGGTTGATTAAAAAAAATTTAAACATGTACCTAGGATAAAAAATATCAGATGTACCCATAAGATTTCTATCATTGTCCAATAAAATTGAGCGAGAAATTTTTCCAACCAATCACATATGGAAAATTATATTTCTGTGTGTGTGTTCTAAAATATCATCAAAAAGTAATCATATCATAACCATTGAAATGAATCCTATTTTATAAATATTACATTATATCATAACATGTTGTAATGATACTCATTGAATACTCAAATCATCATTTGATTATAGCATCACAAGTGGGAAAATAATAATTATTCAAAATATATTTATCAAGGAATAATTTATATAAGAGAAATGTGTTTCAAAAACATGTGTCATTTAAAACCATTTTAATAATGAATAATAATGTTATCATGGAGTTATATCACTATAAATTGAAAAGTTTCATCAATGTAGTTCATTTAATATGGAAAATAATTTTGATATTTCAATTATAAACATTCTTGAGGAAAATTATATTTCCATTCATATAAAAGTTTTTAAAAAATAATTCTATTTTAAAATAATTATCTTCCAAAATAACCAGGAAAAATGTATGTTAATCATCAAAGAAGATTTTCATAATGGAAGGTAATTATTCTCAGGATGTATATGTTAAAATAATGATTTTATTACCATTTTATGTATAAACTAAACATGAATTATTATCAAAATTGCATGAAGATTCTTCTAAATTTTTTAAAAAACTAATAATTGGGTAAAACATTTTTTAATATGGAATTTTGTATTTGAAAAAACATTTTTGAAAACATTTAATGAAAATCATGGATTTGGAAAAAAATTGATTTTTGATAGAAGTTGGAAATAAAGAATAATTTCCATAAAAGTTTACATTAAAAAATAATACATAATGAGTGGAAAATAAAGGGAAATAATGCATTCTCATTAGATTAATATATGATAATAAAATTAAAATCTTTTATTAAGATCATTTTCATGGATTTATCATAAAAAACATAAAATAAAACAAACCCCAAAAATGATAAAATTGTAACATAAGTTCATTATATCAATGGTAAAATTGAATTATATTCCCTATGAAAGAAAAACATTAAATAAAACAAAATATAATACAATATTAAATAAATAATTGATATTTCATGTCAATTTTTCTGTATATAAACCCCATAAACCAATATAGGATCATATAATAACATCTGCCTCAATTAAGAAAATTTTAAAAAATAAGTTCATACTAATTTTGTAACATTTAAAATGAAACCCCATGAAAGAGATATCCCAAAATGTATATGTAAATTTAATTAAATTTTATTATAATTGTCAGAAAATACATTCACGGAATGTATATACCCCACATAAAAAATTGGTTATTAATATGGTTCATTTCTCATATAAATAAAATGTGGGATGAAAGTCACATACAAATAAATAATTATTTTATTCATAATCCCAAATAAATCATATAAACAATTGAAACATAAATAAAAATAAAATGTTAATATTAGTTTTATATACTTTCAAAGTGTATATATATACAACACACAAATCAAATGAGTGGTGAATTTATATATGACTCCTAGAAATATAAGATAGATAAGAAACCCCATACCAAAAGTCTCGACTTCATTTGCAAACATTGACTAATACATTATAATAATTATTTTTTTGAAATAAATATATAATAAGTAATTTATTATATATATTATACCATATGATAATTATTTATGAATATTTATTACTCATTTATCCTGATGTTCGTGTTAACATCAAGTTTTAGGTAATAACGTCTTGGTTTTCATATATGATTTGTTTTGTTATTTTCAATTAACATGATTTGGTAATTGTTTAAAACTATCCAAAAAATTAATAAATATATAATAATAATATTTATAAGATAATTTTACATTAAATAGAAATCATAAATGGTAGTTTTGATAAATGATTTACGTTATGATGCTAGAGATGGTATGTCATTTCTAGGCGTAAGGAACGTTCCCATTTTTTCAATGATCATTATATAAAAAAGGAATGTAAAATTTAATCATTAAATAATAATGAAAAACAAATCAATATAATTTTCTTCCCTTAAATTTAGACATACATAACATCTCTGTGATTTGTTCATGAAAACATTGAGTTACATCGCTTCATGATGTTAGTTTACCACACTTACATGAAGGACATTATCATCTTTCAGTGGGTTAAAAGCAAAGAAAGAAAATGATGTATTATATTTTTAGAATGATAAATATTTCATTAATATCATAATTATTTCAATTATATGGCATATATTCGTTAAATTTTTCCGTATTATCATCCATTTAAATTGTGTTGGGAAAAATAATAATATCATTTTGTAAGGTAGTAGTCCATTGTACACATGAGAGATGATATCACATCCCATGAGGAATGGAATGGAAAAAAGGTTTATATATGATATAAAAACTAAATTGGTATAATTATATTTTAAAAATCATATATATACTTTATATTCACTATCATACCCAAACATGGAAGGTGGTAATAGAAATACAAATGACATAAGTTCATGCAGTGGTAATCTTATATACACAGAATGATAATTTCTTAAACAATTTTTTGGATGTTGGGATGGTTGTACATTAATCCAATAAAATAAATGAATATCATTATACGGAATACCATAATTATAATATTTCATTATCATTAAATAATAATTAAATGATATAATAGATGAAATAATATAAAAATTCTTATTGAGGAAAATTTTCTATTTTATGGGTAACCTTTTAAGGCTTAAAAATTAATAATTAATGAGGTATATTAATTTTAACTATAATAATTCATAGATGATATGAGGGAATATGATATGTTTTTTTTCAGAAGGTATATTCTGATCAAAAAAATGCTTCAAGGGATAATGAGGGGATAGGAGGGGGCCTTTAATATTTGTGGTGAGTGACACATTTATATTTTCTAGGAATAAAAAAATGTACCCGCATATTTTAAAGGCCCCAGGTTTTTAAAATATATGTTTACAAATATTTCAACTTATAGTTTTAAATTTTGGAAAAAAACTTTTTTAAGGATTTTTGGTTATTTTAACCCTTGGTAATCGCATTTTTACCATATTCATGGTAATTATTTTTTATTATTTTAAAAATTAAGTTTGGTAAAAACATTATGTTTTAGATTTTGGATAACACAAATTATAATTATTTTGAATATTAAATCAATTTTTCTAATTTTGATTCAAATTAAAAAAATTATTTAGAATTAGTCATGTAGTCGTAATGATAAGAGGGATTTTAAAGATAAATTTTCTAAAAGATTTTAAAATTTTTATCATAATTAAAATTTAAAATGATTCCAAGGAACTCAATTTTATAAGTAGATATATAATTGAAATAATTTTAAGTAATACAATTTAATATATAATTTATCTTTAAAAATAATTTAAATGAAGAATTATTTTTTTCCAATACAATTAAATGATTTCCAATATTAATTAAGAATACAAATTTTTAGAAATTTCCCAAAAATAAACATAATATAAATTTTACATTATTATTTGAAAAATTAAATCCATTTTTTTCAAATACTACTTTAAAAAGGTTCAAATATTAGCTTTGAATTAAGTGCGCACAAATGTATCAAAACTAATTTTTCAAAAAAATATAGTTTTTAAGCGTAATGTTTTATTTACTATTATATATCATCTAGAAGATGCATATTATGAATGATGACTATTTTATTTAATAAATAATATATAATTTTCATTAAAAATTTCACAGAATTTTTTTTATTTGTTTTATTTAGTTAAAAAATGTTTTTCTATACAAAAATAGATTTTTAGGAAAATATTTCCCACATATAAAATGTGTATTTATTTTTATTTAAAATTAATTAGTGACCAATCAGTTAATATTATATAAATTTAGAGACCATATATTTTCATAATTAATATAATTCTATTCAGAACTGCCATTTTTATTGATGGGTGATAACTTTCCACTTAAATTACAATATTTAAATATTATTTTATGTCTTTCTTATACTCGATGTAGATTTCATAACATGTTATACTCAATTTTTTTGTAAATGTATGAAAAAGATAGTTATTCATGTAAAAAAATAAAATTAGTGTTTTGTGTAACAAAATTATACAAAAGAATAAATGTTCTTCGAAAAAATGTCACAAAATTTTGGGGGGATAACTTCTACCCCAATGAAAATGAATTCCACAAAAGAAAATTCATCGATTTGTAAACATAAATTGAGGATATTTTTGAAACATTACATCATCTCGATCCAATTTATCTTCCCCATGATGGAATTTTTCCACAAAAAATCTATCCTTTTTGGGATTGTTTTTATTAAACAATTTACTTTTCATCCATAATCTCAAATGATTGATCATTATAATAATGTTGAATATCAATTTGTAAAAAAAATATGAGTTGACTACATGTTATGGATTAGGTATTTATTTCCATTTTAGTTATTCTTTGAATAAATTATGAAACCGAGAGAGATCAAGTGGAATATCCAACGATATGGAACAGTTGAAATATGATAATTATTTTCAAATGGAATTGCATACATAGGGATTTGATTTCCATTCCATATTCAATGAAATATTTCTATAAATACCTTCTCACAAAAATAAAATTATATAACACATCTATTATTTTATACATTATACTTTTTCAATCATTTCCCATATGTGTTTCTGAATTACTCTGACATTATCTTTAATTTAATTATCTTTCATAGGTACAAATATAATTTTTTATACAACTTCATTATAGTACAATGGAGTTCTTCACTACCTTACATTAATTTCATTTTGAATATCCATCTAAATACTCTTGGGAAATCTATATTTCATTAAAAATAAACATTATGATGTTGGTGATACCAACCACAAATAAATTCAATATGGCATGATCTTGGAATACCCTATAGGGTAAGAATTATTCACTAGTACACATCATCTATATGAGGATTGTACATTTTTCTAAAATTCATCATCAGATTAAAATCATAATAATGATTTAACAAAATATAAAATTAGTCTCTAGATCTCGACCAAATACAAAATAACCATATACATCATGAAAAACTTAACTCATCATAAATTTATATCTGCAAAATTTTATCTACAGAGTAGTCTTATATGATAGACATAAAGTGTTAATATATTATAAAGAGATTGAATATATCCCATGTTGCATTATTCCCATTACATATTTTGGGGGATTCTAACAACAAATCAAAGAGTGATGTCTTCTAATTTATTTTCTGTTGTTGATAATGTTTTTATCATCATTTCAGAACACAACCTTCCAATGTTGAAAATATGACATACTAATCATCAGGATAAATATACAAATATATATCAAGTTATGTTATCTATCCATAAATAATAATTCATGTTGTATAATCATTTGTGCTACACCATTATCGACAAATATTTAGGGGTTCAATCGCCAGAGCCATGCTGGATGCAACGCATTTCTATACAACTTACAGGTTATACATTTTCCAAAAAATAATAATATTTTTATTTATTAATTTTGATAACCAATAATCAACATATCATCATAGATAATATAATTAAAAAATATTATAAATACAATTAATAATATGTCCATAAAAATAATTTCACCTTAAATATAAAGGGTTTAATATCATTAAATGAGTTTCAAAATACCATCAATCATTATAATTATAAAAACATTAAATATCAAAAAGTATTTGTTGTAATTAGAACATATGATAAACCTTAAACAAAAAAATACTTGATGTAATCCATAAATATTATGTTTATTTTTCATGTAGTCAATTTTCTTCCAAATTTAATGAAATCCTCATATGTATTGTGATTCCTATAACCAAAAGATCCATGGTAAAATACTACTTCAAAAAAATATTTAATAAAAATATATTTAAATATACATCAATCGATATACATAAATTAATTACAAATAATATGACCTCATTAAGTATATAAGTTAATTCATGTGTCAGGGAATTGACTTCAATAATGAATATCTTTCAAACTGATAATACATAGAACTCCTCAAAACCATTTCACTCTATGACCTTATTATCCTCATATATAACATCATTACCTCCATTTGAAATGTTAATTTATTATTGTTCACACCTTATTTATATTTAGAGAGGTGAATCATTATTCATATATGTTTTTTACCACAAGAAATTTTATAAATGTCAATTATCCTCTTATGTGATGTGCTAGTAATCATAAATGAATTTTTGTTGGAAATCATGTATCATGATTTCTTCTTTAGAATAGTCATGATATCTTTCTCTCCAGAAATAATCAATTCATATTTCACATTAACTTGTAGATTCATTGATAACATGATACCTTTTGGTTCAACAATTCACTAAAACCAAAAATAACATAGTCTGAGAAAATAAAATCACATTGGAAAACCACATAATCTTAAAGATCCACTTAATAGATGTTTAAACTATGAAACATTTCTTTTAATCTATGACCCCTTTAGTTTATTTGTGTTTACTCACAGTAATTTCCTATTTAAATATATCATTATTGATATTAATTTTTTTTAATATTTCTATTGTATATCCCCCTGCTGTTTCAAAACATGTGACTAGAAATCCTTGTGTTTCCACCATGGTACAGTCATGTATAGTTCAACGGACCCTTTTTAGAGTATTTACACCCATGTACCTCGGTTCTATATACACATCCACTTATAATATCCAAATATGTATTTAATTTATTTTAATCCATTTACTCTATCATTTACCTAATTTTTATGACATTTTACTCTACATTTACACCTCAATATAAATACCCCTAGTAGAATTTGAATACATATCCATTGAAATATCCATTTTGATTTGTCTAAATTAATCCCACACTAGATTCCAAATATAACATAATCTGTCTTCTAAAACCACCTTTAGTTACCTAGTCCTCTCATACATGGATATTACATCCTTTTATAATAATATTCAATTCAATATATAAAAACATGAATGAGAACAATAATGGTGTATTTTTATTGGAGAATACATTCGCAATCTGAAAAATTTGGTGAATTATAATCAATATCTTTCATAAAGATCACCACATTTAGAATTCACCACAAATTTACAATAATCTCCTTATCACGGTATCAACTAAACTGGTGTCACGACTTGGTTCTCCACAAGTACATAGACTCAACTCTTTGAATTCTAGAGGCTTACAATTTTGGAGAGGTTCAAAAGTGGATCTATGAGGATACAGTACACCCATATTGGAGACCATAGCTATATTTAAATAACCAAATATCATTCAGAGAAGATAATATGAAAAAATGAATAAACTAAAACTAAACTTTCTCTTATAAAAATCAATGTGAATTAAAGTCATGAAAATAATTGTCATACATACAAATAAATCATACCATTTTCTAATCTCACATACAAAATACACAATAGAAAATAAATACAACTGGCCCTAATACCAAACACAGGTTGTAACACATACCTTGTCCCTTGTACCCGATTGATCTTCACCAACTCAACCAGTCGACTCCACAAGAGCATCCCTCCCATCAATGAATCTGTGCTCCTATTAAAAAGACATCATTACTCTATTCTTAACATGAATGTGGTTATAATGATAATATACAAAATGGGGTTCATGAATAATGGGTATGAAATAAATCATAGTCATTCACCCCCAATGGTGAACCTATAAACTGCTTCCACAAGTCTATTTCCATGTAATATGATCAGACCATATTTTATATGATAGGAAAAATATAAAAGTAAAAAAACATTGACCCATAGGTACGAGACCTCGATTGACCATACCTACTTATATCATAGTTGGAAATTCACCGAGCATCTCTCAAGAACCATGATTCCTAGACAACATGTGTTCTACACCACTTTGGTACCCACAACCTAGCCCTAAAAACTAAGGACCCATAAAAAGAAAGACATATAATCAGTGTGCAAATCCATTTCATCCCATATTATTCCCTCATAACACAAATATTATAGCATACATGGATCCTCAACACATATATCCAAGTTAGAAAAAAATTACTATAAATCATTTCCCCTCATTATAACATATATCTCATGTATCATATACAATAATTCATTGATCAACAATATTATACCAATAACATATTTCATAACAATTTTTACCAATACAAAACATTAGTATTAACAAACCAATCACAAAAAAAACCATCTATACTTATCACTATTGGTTCCAAGAGCATCATTCATGCCCAGCCCAAGTAGAGGGAGAAAATTTCCAATAACCTATTTCACATGGCATTACATCATTACCATGATACTTGGTCTTCACTCAAACCAATATGTATAATATCAGCATCTGTATCCTCAATAAAACACCATATCTATAATATAGATCATGTTACCAAAACCACATGTCTAGAACCATTCCGCACACTGGTGATGTCACATTCACTTTAGTCAATAGTATAAAAAACATTCTTGGAAGCATAGTCTAGAACAATATGCATGGATGTGTATCATCGGTCCACCATCCATCCTTCTAGTATCACATTAAAATTCATATCATCATCATAGAAAAAATCCATCAATGTATACTATCGACTTCTAGAGCCTCTGATAACTGTAAATATATAGTATGCAATCCATAATTGAAGCCCAATGTCTATAAATCTCAATCATGGATATTCATAATGATACATGTGGATCATTTTTCCCACTCTGTTTATTATCCCAACTCTAACCATAATGTTTTTTCCCTCATGTGGAAAACCAACCATATCAAATCGTCTCTTAGGCATACTCCTAGTCTCAACGTCAAAGAACTAAAATATAAAAAGGTATATTTATACATCCATAATATTCTATAATTTCTAAAAGCCATCTTCTCAAACATAATCATGAGGTGCAAGGAACACCGTAACAATAAGCTCATGTACACACTCAGGGTCATCCTATAGATCATGTATGCACATGACCCTCAGGATCCACATATAAATAGTGGGATCACTCCTTATAACCTTATAACTAGTACTAATGGGAGAATACTCTCCAACCCTTGTATTATAAAAACTCTCAATCCACAACCTAGCATAAAAATAATCATCAAGTATTTCCCATTGAAATGTAAATGATCCATGATCTGTCAAAATACCGATTATGTAATCCAAAGGAAATAAAATTCCAAACCACATTCAAAACTGTTGATCACCACATCCAACAATCACTTAACCAGTAACTAACCCACCATGGGCATCCTAAAGAGTCCCATTGACTCAAAAAATCACCCCAAGAACACTCAGTGATGACCACCATCTTATGATTTCAACCAAGACCAAATGCTCCAACCACTCATCCACTCAACTGTATGATCCAATCATTACCCCACATACCATGAGAATATTTTCATGATGAACATGGACAAACCCAGATCATTCCAATGATACAATTCAATCCCACCTTTTGGGGTCAATCTAGGAACCTCAATCATCTCTCCATGGAAAACTCAAGCCATTCCCAACACTGATCTCATACCCTAACATGGGTATCCTAGATAAAAACACATCCCACTAAGGGATTCTAAATCAGACCCTCATGAAAACCATCCTACTAAAAAATCATGTTCCAAAACATGATCATGACGACCTGTTTATTCTAAGTGGATACATCCATCTCATTTTACATATAAAATCACTCAAAATACACTAATCACATTTCAAATTCTTTTCCTGAGGTAAAAAACAAATAAAAACCCTTTAATGGGAAACCAAAAAGCTCTACATGATGATTATTCATGAGAACAAAGTGTGTTCTCTCTAATCCACACTTGGTTGTATACTTCAGCTAAACATTGCACGTAAAATAGAAGTACATTATATATATGTTAGGTACACAATTTTCACCTTAAAATGGTGATTACTCATGCACCTCACATGGTCTGTCCATGATTCACTATTTTCCATATACTCTTACACACATGTAACCCTCAAATGGTCTTTCTGTATACCCTTCAAAACCATATACCACTTAAAGGTTCATCTATCTATGATCTCATCTACTTCAAAAGTGACACTACATTGTGTGTCTATCAAAATACATTTTGTGTAGTTATCTATTTCCATTCTTCCCTAAGAAAGAATAACACAAAAGATGTGTTCCATATTTGACACAATATATAATCATGGTTTTCAAATTGGAAACCCCTATGAATCACCTCAAATAATTGTTTTCCACTAAATAAGTATAGCATTAACCCTATGGGGTCCTCAACAACAAATTTTAGGTTAAAAAATAAAAATAATACCAATATATGTGGACGAGGGAATAAAACACACAAAGAAACATTCCTTGCAATGTAAATGTAGAATCTTTAGATTTAAATCTATTATTCGAGGTTGTTACACCTTTATCCACCCCCAATCTACTCCAAGGATGATGTCTAGAGGCATATCCCTCTTCAAACCTTTTGGTCTGACTTTTATTCAAGAGTGACTATACCTCCACTATCCTTCTATAAATACTAACCCTAAACGGGGAGACTCTTATAATTAAATTATTTAGGTATTTAAATAATTAATTAATTAAATAATTGCTTATTTTACTATTAGTCCTGAATCCCTAAACCCGACGAGATATTACATACAACCTAGGTAAACCACACCATTCTAGACTCAACCATGGAGATAGAATCATAATTATATGCTTCCTTACATTCAGGTGAAATCCCTTAAATAATTTAATATTTAATTAATTAAATATTAGTAATTCTTCAAAAACTCGAAGATCTCAAAATCCTAACAAACATCTATAATATGTCAAATTACAAATTTAGGGACCAAAATAATGGTAAAAAATTTATTTGAGTCCATATTGTAGGGTAAATTAACAACTTTACACCTCGTTAGCACCAAAAAATAAAAATTTTCATTTCTTCTCAAATTTAAAATGATAAAAAATCTCAGGTCACTTCAAACTCTACAATATAATTCATTTTTCCTCAAGAATCTATGGTTGTCTTCTAACCACACATCCAGAACCACCGTTGTTATCAACTCAAGATCAACATGTTGCATTCTCCAAGGAGAATGCAATTAATTTTCTATGCAGAACTCAGAAAAACGGGTATACAACCCATCAAAGGCAAACCTAGTACGTATGAAAACAAACAAACCAATTAGATTTTGTCAAATAAATACTCATCCATCCCGATACAGAACATCATCATCTAAAACATCCCATCAATCACATTTATCTCCCACCATAGATCTTAACCCAAATCTATCAATTCTGATCTATAATGCCTCCCATAATATAATTATCATTTTTAATCAAATTGTTAATGGTCCACCAATCATATTGATATAGTCCTCACCGCAACCCCAAACCTTATCACACATGGGTTACACCATCATATCTGATATAATAATTACCACCATATATGTATCCTTATCATCACCTCATGACCAAATAACTTTCCCCCATCCCATTCCCCGATAACAACCAAATCCTGGATTCTGTGGTTTTTTATCTCGCTCCACCAGAGATAAAATTAATATATACTATCGCATGTTCCTAAAATATGTGATATAAACTAATTGTATTCATAAATATTATATCTTCTATTAAGACCTCACTCATAGAGAACTGATGGTGTGATCCCCACAACATGACATCACACGAACCACCCTATGAGAAAAATCACTTTGGAGGCCCCTTATCATAACATTGATACATTTTTTAGTATTACAGAAATAATGTTCATTCTTAGAATACTCAAGGTGAATTTAATATATTTTTCAGGATCATTTCAAAAAAAATGATTATACTAGGATATATTTTATGAATTATACCACAAACATTACCACTACATAAAATCATAGTTAAAAACCCATGCCTTGAGCCTCAATGTCCACAATTCTTTCATCAAAATCAAATAAAATAACATTTAACTCACAGATTACATCCCTACACAATCACCTCAAACATATACCCTTGTAACATTTTATCGAAAAAGAAAACTATATAGAATTTCACTAACACTCTCATCTCTAAGGTTCCACTTCCAAACAATCATCACACACATTAGTGTAACCCAATCATAAAACCTATTATGACTCCAATGATTCATGTATCCTGAAAAGTCATCTCAAAATGATAACCATTACACTCATGCCCTCCCATTGCTCATAATGAAACCCAAATCAACTGGGCTCAATTATCCTACACAACCATAACCATGTATTGGAACAAGAATGATCATGCAACTCTCCAACATACCATGAGGAAGAATAGTAGCACACAAGTGCACCATCTCAAAAAAAGGAATCCAATTGGACCCATCCTCATACATATTTTAACAATCTGTGGATCATTCCCAAATGTCCAAAACATCAAGATGGTCCTCATATACCCAAAAACACTCGCACTCAGTCACCCTTTTACAAGTATCCCACAAAATTCCAACAGATAGGAGTCCCTACAATGGAGTCATGTAAAAAGGCCACTACACACACCCACCTACCCATTCTGATCATGCCTTACATCAATCCACTATGTTCAACCACATAGGTTAAATCTAACAGAAATAAGAACACATCTCATGCAAAATCAACAAGCACACATCTTATCATCACAAGACATAAACATGTCCAAACACCCTCCTCTAGTGTCTCACACCATAATGGGGTCATACAAAAACCAACTTCAACAATTAAGGAAATTTACAACATTATGCCTATGAATTTATGAATTATAAATCGAGGACATGGACATACTACCAAAAACAACAAAAATTGTCCACATGGTCTCAACTTTACTACACTTATATCAAACATATCCACTAGAGGCACTATAAGAGGCACACATAAGGACCACACCAGTGTCCCCGCCCTCGAGAATATCACTATAGATCCACAATACCGTCCATCAAAAGTAAAACTATTAAATGAAATAATTTAAGGCTTATAAAATTGGGATTCAACCTCCGTATAGTGTTGAATGATATGCCTCTTCCTCTATAGAAAAATAGTAAAAAAACCTCACATACATCTCACCAAAGTTCAAAGAGCATGAAATCCATCATAAAATAAAGAATCCAAAAATTATCCTCATCACCTGAAGATAAAATCATATAAAACATTAACAAAAATTCCATAACATCAATCACATTCCATGGTAACCTGGAATTCCTACTGATATTGGTGGTCAAGATGGATCATCCCAATATCCATCACAAATTGTGACATATTTCTATATAATTTATCTAACAACTCCATGTAGCTAATATGAGAGAAATGTAACTTCACTAATACCATGTTGAAGCATCCCCATCCTGGTAGCCACTAAAATATTATTCTGAGCTAGTTCTCCATAAGACCTCAAGTGTGCCTCCTCATATTCCAGAGGTCACTGACTAGATGCAGGGGTTTACGTTGGAACATCTATGAGACTATAATCGTATTAAACAGTTCATAACAAGAAGTACATAATAAAATATCATACACATAATAAAATTAATAAAAAAATAAACTAAAACTAATGAAGTTGTAATAAAAATTATAACATAGTAATGGCTTGAATATGAATTTCCAACATAAAAAAGAAATCTACCACTATGTTGGTCACACATAAAATATAATAAACTAAAACAAAATACGATAGGCCAATCTCTCAACCATGGGACTTGAAATATACCTCATCTTCAGTAACCTTTCATGCTACTCCATCTTGATCGGTCGACTCCACACACATATCCCACTCAACCTTACAACTTGTGTCATCATCCCAATCCATCATGCATATATTCTAAACATTAAATAATACATAAGGTATTTACACACACCATGGTAAATGTATAGGGGGTGAGATATAAATATTAGTAGGTCATTCGCTACAGTGAACATATAAACTAATATTGCATGTTTATGACATAGAAATATGATCACTGTAGAATATATAAAAATGAAAACAAATTAAAAATAAAACAATCAATTTTCCATAGGCATGTGACTTTTATTGACCATGTCTGATTCATCCAAATCCGAAATGTATCATAGAATATCTCAAGGAAAGTGTATCTAAAACGACATATAGGCTCTATACCCATGGACGCCATAACCAAACCCTAAAAAATAAAAGATCAGTCCTACTTAATTACAATCATCGGATTACTATTATAATTCATCTAATACTATATCCTAATTAAACAAAAATTATATCATACATAGAACCTTGAAAAATCCATCCCAGTTACTATTAATGTACTACCAAGAACAGACCCTCAGTATAACTTCTCTCTCATGTATCAAAAACAATAATTTCATGAGAATCGTTACAGTAACAAAACCATATATCATGAAAATTAGTTGAAATCTAGAACCTCAGACCTGAAAAACCTGTCACAAAATAGAAATTCAATGCCTAAAATCTATGACTAGGAACTATCTATACATAATATTAATGATGCCTAGATAATTATTCAATCCTTACAAATAGGAGAGGATGTATCTATCAAACATCCTATTTCAGATGAAATGGAATCCTTACCCAGATCCTCAGTATTCCTTCAAACAATGAAGTATATTATCAGTGTCTAATTCCTTAGTCTAACAAAATATCCATAGTAAAGGACATGATCCTAGAACAGTAAATTCCACACTATACCAAACACATGTGACATCCCATTCACAAAACTCATCAATATAAGCTAATTTCCCAGATCATTTTTCCAACACTAAAATATTGGATGGGGATCCTTGGTCCTCCGTTTATCCAATGGGTAAACCATTAATTCCCTGAAGAGTAGTTTCAAACATAACCAACAATGTATACTATATTCTAATAAATCCATTGTCTAAAAATTAATTTATAGTATACTATGCATACTCATAGCCTCCCATACAATAATCTCAATCATGTATATTTAGAATGATATACACAAATCATATATTCCACTCTATTGTCTATCACAACTCTTACCATTACACTGGGTTCCATAATGTTGAAACCCAAACATATCCATAGACCCTAGTGGAAACATCTATGTATCAACAACATCAAATTAAAATATAATAAGATCTTGCTATACATACATCTTGGCCAACAACATCTAATTCCCATGGGCTCATAGATAAACTTGGGTACCAAGGAGCTATGATAATCATAAATCCCTGGACCCACTCAGAGTCTTTCTATCAATAAATCATGCACTTAAACCTTTAGAGCCATACATAAATTGTTGTACCCCACTATGTATCCTCTTAAATAGGTCACAAATCAAGGTATCTTCTCCAAACACTTGTAAAAACCAAACTCCCATGCAAATAATTATCACAAAAACCATCATCAACTAGACCTTAGTGGCCTCAAACTGATCCATGATTAATCAGCATGAAAAAAAGTAAATCCATAAAAGAAAACACATGACATGGTACATTCTCAACTGCTAACCACATCATCAAATGATCACATATCCAGAACCCAACCAACCATGAGAATACTAAAATGTACCTATAACAAAAATCAGCTATATAGGGTCAATAATACATTACAACCATCCTATGAGGTATTGAAATGCCAAAATCTCCAATAACCATGACCATAAAACCTATAATTAAAACCTCAGCAAATCTAACCATGATAAGTATTTCCCCATGCTCTTGGAAAAAATAGAACTTTATAGTGATACCATTCAATCCCAACTTCCAGGATGCATCCTTGGAACCTCATGAAACACTAAATGGAACACATATGCTATGAAATGAAATGGTATCACTTCACATACCCAATTCTCTGAGCTCACAACACTGCCCAATAGATGATTTTAGATCCAAACCTTAAGGAATCCCTCCTAGTATACTATCATTGTTTTATAAAACAATTTAGATGACCAAAATATTCTTGAATGTTTCCTTGATCGTCATCTAGGTTGAAAATCTCCCAGAATGTACTACTCACAAGTCCAATTATTTTGTTGAATCGTAAAATACTCAAACGCCCCTAAAAGTGTAATGATTGAGCACCACCTTATGAGTATACCTGAGGGCATAGTGTGTTCACTCATATCAACTAATTGTCTGTACTACTTCATAATTTAGCATATAAAACACATGTATATGTTTTTTATGTATTGTACATGTCATGTAACATACATGGTTTACTTACTGTTATACTTCACATGGCCTCAACAAGTTTACCTATCAAGTGGTGTTATAAAACATTGCTTGTCACCCACATGGGGTTTATCTATGAACCATGCATGTCCATGTCACCCATACGTGATACTTTTTTCATGTTCTCAACTACATGTGGATTGAAACTACGTAGAGTTTCTTATGGACTAACAACCATATAATTGTAATCTTCTTGTGTTAACGAGGCAGGAAGAACACATGGCATGTTTTCTTCAAACCACACACTCTGTATTCCCGGTTTTGAATAACAATCCCCTAAAAACCACCTATAATCCATATCCTCCTCCCCTAAATAAGAACATATTGATCCCCATGGGTTCCTTAGAAACAATTATATGGATACAAGAAAAAAAACAATTAATATACAGAGACTGGGGCATAAAACTAAACTATCTACCTACCTCTTAGAGTAAATTTGAAATCTCTAGTTATAAATCCTCTAGGAGTGGCTAATATACCTCGATCTAGTATCAATATATTCCAAGGATGATATCTGGTGGAATCTACCTCTTCTCCATATCTCGATCATACTATCACGTATAAGGAGTCTCCCTCCCCACTCCTACCATGCGTATGAAATCCAAATCATGGGGGATCTTCTAATTAAATTATTTAATTGGTAAATTAATTAATTAATTAATTTCTCATTTTATTATTTATTTTGAGTCCCAAAACCTGTTGAATGTTTTACTCCTCGCATTAAATCCCCCATGTTTAGATTTAAATGTGGTGTCAAAATAAAAATAAAATGAATTGTCTAATAGAAAAATTCACATGAAAATACTCGATTAATTTTATATATGATTTATTAAATTTTAAAAAATTTGACGAAACTAAAACTAATAAAAATCTCACCAAACACCAATAATATAGAAAGAGGCTATTATAAGATAAACAAAGTGGTTATAAAAATTATCTAATATCAGATTCTGGAGAAAATTATCAATTTTACTCCTCATGAAAACCCATGATCAAAAATTTATAATTTTTCTCAAATTATGAAACCAATAAAAAACATAGACCTCTTTATATACCCTATTTAAACCCATTCTTCATAACATGGGTAAATGAAATAGAAAATGGGATATCTATTTTCTTATTAAGGATAAAAAAGGGAAAAAGTACAACATGGATAGAAAGGGTATAAGAATATGATAATATCAATTGATAATCATACCATATATATAAAAGATGATAATATGGAGTCGTTCCATATTGATTGGATATTCGTAAGACATGAATCATATGGGAATTAAAGAACATGATCTATGAGTACAAAATTGATATAAGAAATAGTTTTTTTTCATAAAAATAATCTTAAATTATTGTGAACATGTTTAAAAGGTAATAGGTTTATGAATTGGGGACATCAAATCAGGCCCTTGCATAAACATTTGGACATGAAAGATGGTCCACATATAACATTATGGACATGAAATTAAGGTCCATTCAGAATACTATTAACTTGTAATTATGTTCATGCATAGCATATTGAATATTAAATAAGGTTCTTGCAAATTATATTTTCCAATGAGTTATTCATCATTACATTATTCATTGCGGGGAGGTATTGATCCTACTAACCTCATTATGAAAATTTCAATTAATTTTAAAAAAAATCAGAATACATTCTTTATAGCATAACTAATTAAATGAAATGGGTTTTACAATCACTCATCATATAATAACCTATAGAAATGTGATATGTTTTATAATAATTAAAAAAACACCATAGCATAGACCTTAGAAAATTGAACCAGGTTTAAAAATAATTGTATCATGGTATAACCAATGGAAGATAAATGTTATTCCAAAAAATATTTTAATAATAAAATTTTTATATTATATATAAAAATGGTATCATTGGTTCATATATCAAACTAATCCTATGTTTATCAAAGTATGTCATCTTAAATAAAGAACGACACTAAAATATCACATGGAAACATTCACAAGTAATATAAAATTTCTACTATGAAAAAACTATTTAAAACATAAAAAATCATGAAACTCACTCTCATTGAAAATTACATAGAAAACAAATAAACAATATTTAATGAAAATAATTTTAATAGAGTCATACAATTTATTTAATTACATAAATGATAAAATAATGATCCCTTTCACATTTTTTGTAAATTTAAAACAAGCATTGTTTCAAAATAAAAATGAATATTATATTAAAAATGATGAAAAAAATAAAAAAATTTAATAAACTATTTATAAAATAACATTAATGTTTTAAAATTTAAATTGAATACATTTTTATAAAACATGGTTTTTTATGAAAAATTGATTTTCACCAAATATATAAATAATGTTGTTTTTTCTTAAAAAATAATTTTTACGTCTTATGTAAATAATGATAAATAAAGTAATTGAAAAATGTATTTTATTAACATAAATAGAAGAAAAAAATATTTATTTTCTATGAAATGGATAATAAAGGTCCATCACAATAATCAAAATCATTGATAATAATGATAAATTTTGAAATTGTAACATTTAATTTGAATTAAAATTGTAATAATGAATATTAATCCCCTTTAAAAGAATAAATTTACATGAAACATTAAATAAAATGAAAATTTAAATAATAATTAAATTACATATCAATGGGACTTATATACACCTGATAATAGATAACAGATTCTTAATATAACATATATCTCAAATAATTATATTTATTAAAATAAGTCTCTTTCTACTTTAGTAATATTTCATATCTAAAACCAAAGAAATGGAGTTTATTATGGTCATTTAATCTGAAAAAGATTTATCATATGTATCACAAATAAAATATTTATCACTATTTACACCAAATAAAATATATTGGTTATTAATATATTATGTGTATAAAAATATTATAATGTGAGATACAAATCCCTTACCCATTTAGTAGTATTTTGAATTTTAAACCAAAATAAATCATAAAAAACAAAAAATTTAATATAATAAATATGTGTATATTAGTTATATAAAATTTACAATGTGAATTATATAACCCACAAAAAATAAACGAGTGGTGAATTTCCATATGTCTCCAAAAAAATAGTGAGGCAACAAATACATTAACATAACTCTCAACTTCCTTCAAACATGTCCATGTACATATATAATAAATATATGATTATTTTAAACATATAATGGAACAATAATTTAATATATAATACGATTTATGATTTACTTTGGAATATTTATAATTCCTATATTATAAAATTCTATTAAAATCATGTTTCAAATAATAACAAAATTTATTTCTTTATATGCTTTCATATGTTATTTTTGATACCCGTACATTAATCTTGGTTCCATAATATCAAAATGATAATTATGAAATAGCTTTCATATTTATACATCAATTATATTTTTAACACATATTGTGAATTATGGTTCTAAGAAATGAATTTTGTTACGATCATGGATATGGTTTTTTATATTTAGGCTTGAATAAGATATAGATTTTTCAATTACTATTATTGAAATGAGTTAAATATTATTTTATCATTCCATAAAAATAATAATATAAAAAATAAAATGTTATTTCTATAAATATTTTTACGCATATATTCCATGTTTTGTGGTGATGAAAAGATTTTTTAGTTTTCTTTGTGACGTTGTCCACACATAAATGAATGGCATTATCATCTAACAGTGAGTTAATGTTGGAGAAATAAAATATTAAATTAAATTATAAGAATTATTAACATGTCATTAATATCATAATCATTACCTTAATATCATATATATTCATTAAAATTATTTTTATTATCATCTATTTAATAAATTAATAAATAAAAAAATAAAATTAATTTGTGAGGCAGTAGTTCGTCGTACAGAAGATAAGTGTTATCATTTCCCCTATGGTGTGAAATATAAAATTATATATAATATATTATGTCCTATGAGAAATAATTTACTTACATATATCATATATATTATTTTGATCTATCATTATATTCAACTGTGATGGTTGTAATTAAAAAATGAATGATATCGTTTAATGAGGCAGTATCCCCCCATGCATAAGGTTTATGATTTTGTGAACGATTTGATCTATTTGGCAAGGTTATAGATCACATATATAATAAAAGACATAAAATTAAATGGAATAAAATGTGTTTCTTTTATCCTCATTTTTATGTAATAGTTGAAGTATATAGAGGAATAAATGAAATTAAATTCTTTATTGAAAATTGTTTCATCAACATTGTGTATCCTCCTCATGTTTTCACAAGAATCCATACTAGGTTATATTTATTCCCAAAAAAATAATTTAAATATGAGAGGATTTATTTAGATAATTTAGTTGGTTAATTATTGTATGATATAAAAGAGTATCAATTTGTGAATGGGAGAATATAGGGGGTGGCCATTAATTAGTGTGTTGACTGCTAGAATTGTAATTTTTAATAGTAAAAAGGTGTTAAAATTGTTAATACATGAAATAATATCCCAATGTGGATTATCATAGAGAGTTAAAAATGATATGGTCTGAATATGGTAAAAAAATATATTAAATGAAACTTTTCTTTCATTTTAACCATTACTAATTTATTTTAATGTCATTTAAACTGACATTTACCTTAACCATGGTAATTAATTTTTATTGTTTTCAATATTCATTTTGAAAAAAATCTAAGATAAAATTATTAGATAATATCAATAATTTTTATTACAAATATATAATTCTGTTTTAAAAATTCAATTCACAAATCAAGATAATTTTAATTTTAAATTAATCCCCTTGAGGTGATGAGATGGTCGGTCCTTGAATAAGAATTTTTCATAAGTTTAAGGTTTTTACATAGAAGTTCAATATGAAAATGATTCAATTGTAATAAATTTTATTAAAAGACATTTCATATTAAATTTTTTTTAATATATCTAACATTATATTGAATTTATAATTATAAATAATTTATGTGGAAATGGTGTTTTCAATTAAAATTCAAAATTTTCACTATTTGTCAAAATAATAAATTCAAAAAATTCCAAAAAATTCTCCATAAATGAAGTTAAAAATTATAATTTATAAATTTAAATTTTTTCAAATAATATTTTGAAAACTATAACTAAATATTTTTAATGTAAGTGTAATAAAATGTAAACAAACAAAAATCTTGACAAAATAGTTTTTAAAAGAAAATTTGTATTAATTCTTATCTCTTTACTATAAAACATATAATATAAATTTTATATATTTTATTGAATATATAATATATAAATTTATTTACTATAATTCAAAAAATGTAATTTTTTTAATTTATACATGTAAAATTTCATTGGAATCATATAAATTTCTTTAAAAAATATTTTTTTAATTTAAGCAAAATAGTTTCAATTATATCTAGACACAAATAATTTATTTAATTTTCATGTATAGAATTGTTATTTTCATAATCATGTTAATCCTTTTGAAAACATCAATTATAATGGATGGGTGACAACTATCATATTATATTATAATATTTTAATTATATTTTCTGTTAACTATAATCTCGATGTAGAGTGTATCACAAGTTACACTTAGTTTTGGGTATAACATATTATAAAATCAGTTTTCTATTTGAAACATTCTAAAAATAGTGTTTCATGTAACAAAATATTTCTAATAAATTAAATTTATTTATATAAAATTAATAGAATATTAGAGATTTAAAGTTGTTATTCCTAATTATTATTCATGATAAATTACTTCAAAATTACATCATATCCAACACTCTGACACACTAATGAATAGAAGGATATAATTCCTTGATATATAATGTAGTGGATACAAAATGGAATTAATATTTTGTTTTATATATTTCAATAATGTTAGAAGAAAAGATAAAGGGAATGTTTCCAATGAATGAGAAAATGATTCATGTACGAAGAATAGTGACATAATGTAATTAATTATTAAGGAGTAGTATAATGTTTAGTTAACTCAACGGTTGATAATAACTGATTCAAAAAGTCATAATCAATGGGTGAATTTTTTTTATGATGAAATTACAGGGAAAATATAAATTTATTTCCTTAGAGAAATATCATTTAGGATATCAACACTATTGGAAGAGAAATTATTTTTTATGAGGAAGATACTACAAATGAAAGATTAAAGGAATGAGGTGATATGTAATTAGATGATGATTCATAGTTAATGTTTTAATATTTATGTGGAATTTTCGATGTGTTTATGTACTAAAATTCATGAATTAAGAAATATATATGGATTTTCTTTGTATAATATTCTCATTAAGTATTTTATAGACTATATTATATTAAAGTTATGAACAAGAAAAGTGATTTAACAGAAATTCGATATTTTATAGAATAAATACGAATAAGCGAATGATACATCTCAATATTTTATGTATATTAATACATGGACGTTGGAATAAATAGATGACTTATAAGAATAATCAACATTTTAAAGTATTGTTTTCTATGGAATTGACTTATGAATAGTTGAAAATGTTTTTTAATGTTTTCGAGGATTGAGTTTAAAAAAATATTTACGAAAAATATTAAATAAAATGTGATTTTAGGAATTATGATGGGGTTAGTTTTTGAAATCATGTATGTTTTCATTGATAGTTTATCATATTATTTTTATTACCATTTTTCATGATAAGATATGACCAATGTATTTACATATTTGTTATGTGAACATTAAAAACTAAATTGTATTATTTGTATGAATAATTTTTAGTTGATTCTAGATGTTTATTTATATTTTGAACAAATTTTTGAATTTGATGTGTCTAAGGTTAACCATTTATGGAATGTATTCAGTTAATCATTGTTTAATGTTATATTTATTAATATATTATTTCAACATTTGATTATTTAATAATATTGTAGAATATAATCCCAAATTTTGATTTTGATTATTATTATAACCTAATGGAAAGACATTGATATATATTACAATTCAATTTATCCATCAAGAATAAAAATTTTATGATCATATCTTGAAATGATATATGTTGTTGAAATTGATCGATGAATGTCCAAAATTTCTGATTGTGCTTAATTATTGGAATGAAATTAATTGTTTATATTTTTTAATTTTTTTATTCCTGAAATAAAAATTATATTAAAATTATGAAAAATTATATTGAGTCTAATGTTTTAACTAGATTTCATTAATTTATGTTTAATTAATGTTTTTTTAAACCATCAGGAATTTATGGATTTGTGTTTGTTAATATTATCAATTACATGATCACTATCACTAATTATTTTTCTTGAGGAAATAGTTTTCTCCCCAATTTCCATATATGAAATTCCCACGTATTGTTTCTTAATAGGAAATGTAGTTATGTGTCATCTAATATGGCCCTCATACTTCAATTTCAATCTAATGAATATAATGTTATATTAACCATTAATACGGTTTTGGATTTCAAGTAAGGTATTATTAAGTGTTTAAAACTTAATTATTGAGGTCATGTTATTATTTGAATTATTAAATATATTCAAGGCCATAGAATATAACACCCTAAAATTTTATAAGAAAATTTTTCTAATAGATTTAATTTTTTTAATTACATGTTTTTCATGCAACATCATGATTTAACAAATCATGATTCAAATTTAACAACATTATTTATACATTATCCTAATAACCAATCTATTAAATTAGGTAGAATCAAAAGTAATAAAAAATTTAAAATAATTTTAAAAAAAGTATATAATTATAAAAATTACACATAAAAGTGCTTAATTTTTATTAATGTCTTTATATTCTTGGAAAAATTATTTTTCTCAGAAAAAAAATTTCCCTTTTATTCAAAATAAAAATCATAAAATTATTTCTCATGATTGTAAATTATTTTTAATGTTATTCCATTATTGATTAAACATGTAATTATAATGTTGAGGTGAATATTTTATAATTTTTAAAAAACCTTAATGTTTTGTACAACAATAAAAAGTACGCATTTTTATTAAAAATATCCTTATAGTTTAAATTATTTTAAAGATAATAAAATTAAATAAAATATGTTATGTAATATTAAAAATTATATAAAAAAATTTATAATTAGTATCAAATTTTTGTTGAATTTTTTTGTTAAAACTTTTATATACAATTGATAATTATCTCCTTGGGAAACCATTTTTCCATCGCATCTGTGGGTTTAATATATATTTAAAATTTTCCATGTTAAAAAAGATATTTTTTTAAAATTTCTTCCAAATTTTCAATTTGATTATTTCTTGTTATATAATAATATTTTCTTAATATTTTTTGTAAATTCATCTTAAAATTAATAAAAATTAATTTCCACTATTAATGTTAAAAAGGGTTGGTCCAGTGGATATACTAAAAACATAATGGTTTAAATGACCTAAAAACATCTCCTGTTATATTGTTTGACAATATTTAAATCATTATTACCTTTTATGTATTTTTAACCTATTTTGTGACAATTATCAAATAATGTGAACAAATAAATTATTTATGGAATGAAGAAGTCAAAATTTCATCCTATTTTATTTACAGATCAATAAATTATTTAAAAAGGGAAACAATAATGATGTGAAAAAATATTGATTTTTTTTTGACAATAATTAATTTTATTTCAAGATGTAAACTTATTTATAATATTTATTTACTATAAAATTACTTTAATTGCTTCATCATTACAAAACTAATATTTATATAACTAATTGTGATGTTAACTAAAAAATATAACCAATAATTGTTATATAAATTTGATGAATTTTTTTACTCAATAAAATATTCATATGAATATATCATTATATATTGTTTTAAAAATAATATATTCAAATTAAACTATTTTCTATATATTTTTAATGTCAAATTAAATTATCATTTTCAAAATCATCATTAATTTTATTTTCGAAATAATTATATTATATAAAATGATATAATATTGAAAAAAATTGAATCATGTACCAGGTTCATAGTATATGTTTAAAATATAATCCATATTCCATTAATTTAATAATTTTATTTTTATAGATATTATGTTGACACCAGTAGGTTTAAAACATAAAATTTATGCTAATGGGTTAAAGAGGATTATGTTTGTTTAGAACTGTTGTTTTAAAATAATCCACCCAAAAAAATAGGATTTTTATTTTACTAATTTTATTTTATCTTTTAAACAATTCTGTTTGAATTAAATTATATGTTTTTTTTTCTATTTCTAGTCTTAAAAAATAAATTACCTTGATAAAAATGATAGTTACCGTAGTGAAAATAATAGTTGTAAATTTTAGAAAAGTTAGATTTTATAAAACAAAATTATTAAAATAATGTTACTTTTTTTCATAGTGGTTTTTAGTGAACCTATGATCAATTATATTTATAATGATAAAATTTTAGAGGCTTTTCTTAAAAATTCACACCCCATTATTGTATTTTATTTTTGTATCTAAAAAAAATCATGATTCTCCTATTATAAATGTCTACCACGACCCTTATCTTTTTCATGCCTCATAAGAAATTTTTCTCCACAAACCCCAACTATAATCCATCAGAAACATCTATTTAAATTTTCTACATTTTTCCACCTAAATGAAACCGATTGTGTTTATAGTGATAGATCTAATGGAATTATTCTAAGAAAATATAATCATCCTCAAAAAACTATTTCCTTTTTACATATTATCTTTTCTACGTCATTCCAGAATTAATCAATATAATGGAAAAGTATAAGTATATAAAGTATACATAGATTTTATTATTTTTATGGAATACTCTATATCCATATATACATCCATTAAATAGTATTAAAAATCCTAGGTCATGTATACGGAGGGAAACCGCCTCTCGAATCGATTAATTTCATTTACCATTACCACCTCCCATAGCTAGAAATAATGAAAGATTTAAAATATTTAAATACAATTTATTCTTTATTTATATCTATAAATTTTTATTATCAAAAATAATATCTTACTTCTCATTCAATAGGAATATAATAATAGATATCTTGTGTATGGTTTACTATCACCTCACAATGTATTGTCAGTTATTCTATCTGACAACTTAAATGAAAGGTAATAGGGCTAAAATAAATAAATATATATGATATATATATATATAATCATATTTACTATATATTTTTTGACATTATTTTCCTTTCATTCAGTAAATATATTAAGAAACTGGAAAAAACATTCATGCATACGTTCGACCTCAATCTCAATGAACAATGATTTTCATTTTTTCTATGTCAAACATTTATGTATTACAATAAATAAATATATAAAAATACAATTGATATTTATTTAATAATTATAATAAAAGAATAGATATAAAAATGATCAATTTTAATGGAATGAATATACAAAAAAATGTCCCATAAAAAAATATAACAGTTATTAGCCAAAACAAAATATTAACAAGGAATTGTTAATAAATAGGTAATAAAAGGTCAATGGTAAACCATATATTGTATAATATATATGAATTTATTTTTATAATAGATTTATCATAAAATAATATTTATTATAAATGATTTTTTTCTTTATAGTGGTAGCCGAGATTACAGGTAATTGAATTTCTTCTCAAACATCATTATGAGGATATATATTATGTTATACACCTATCCTATTTAATGTGGTGTATATATGGTCAATTTTACATGTAATATAATTATATAACTATTTTAATTACATTTAATGTTTAATTTTATGTTATTATTTGTTGTTTCATCATGATTTCTATGATTACCAATGTGATAATGGATTTTTCATCATTGTTTTAGTTTGGAAGTAATAAATCAAATTCACAACTCATTTTTATGTGGTGCATATTCATCACATTAATGTATTATATATTTTTATTATTAAATTAAATTTTATTTACATATCTATATAATATTATTTCTTCCATGCTTATTATAATACAACTTAAACCAAATTTTTATAGGTTTTATGTTACAATCACATTTTCTATCTAGAATGTTTATGATTATTTTTTTTGATGACAGAATCTTATGAACTATCTCTCTGTAAACAAAATAATTTTATTATATACTATTTATTCAAAGATAACATATTATTTAATTTTATTATCTTATATTTATTTTATCAATTAACTAAAATAGTGTTTTGATTAAAATCTAATTTAATTATCTCTTAGGTCAAATGTCCATTTAATTCATTATTTATGTTTAAAAAAATAATTTTATAATTATTGTTTTAAGATATATATATATGATTTTTTAATATTTATTAATTTTATTTAAAATTTTATTGAAATTTTTTTCAAAAGGAATCATTATAAAGTTTTCACAATGAGTAATTTTT
This sequence comes from Viscum album, assembly GCA_963277665.1. NCBI lineage: Eukaryota > Viridiplantae > Streptophyta > Magnoliopsida > Santalales > Viscaceae > Viscum > Viscum album. The sequence goes on along the minus strand of OY728155.1, from coordinate 1,201,187,872 downwards.
CTATTTTACCTAAAATTTGAAAATAAATGTTATTTTAACATATAAAGAAGTAATAGATTTCCCACTGATAATTCCCATTAATTTCATTGGTGAATCCATTATAATATTAAAAGGATATATTAAAAGATTAATATTACCACAATATTATATTTATTTCTTATTAGGGAAAGTTCATTTGACATGAAATATTATTTTCATCAAGAACATTTCCATTTTATTTATAAAATCATTTTCCATCTAAGTTGAAATCATTTAACCATTACTATGATTTATTATAGAATTTATATGATTATACCATTCAAAATAGTTCTCATGATTTTTTAATATTTGTTATTATAAAATATTTATGAATCCTATTTTTTCCATGGGCTCTCATATGATTAATATTTTAAGAATTCCAAATATTTTCATGGGTTCTGATGTAATAAATTACTTATCCTAAAATGGAACAAATATTTATGATTTTTATCATAAGAAGGGTTGGAGCTAAAACTCCCTCTAATTAATTGAATAAACAGAGATATCCCATGATATAATAATTTTATGAGTAACATTTATTCCATGTTAAAAATTTTATTCAAGGACATAGAATTCATTCCCAAATGATATTGTGAAGGCCTAGGTTTTATGTCCATAAGTTTAAGTGAGGACATAAAAACATGTCCTTAACCTAATAAGTGATCATGTATTCATTTATACAAGTTGAAAATGTATTATGATTACATTTTGTCACATTCATATATAACTATAATTATATAATCTTTAATATTCAGTGATTCCCTGTATTTTGTGAGTCATTTTGTCTTCCAATATTTATTACATAATTCTGAATTATGGTATATGTTAAGAAGGGTGTAGATATCTATTGATAATATCATGTACAAATACGCTTATTATCATTTTATTTTATTTTTATTATTGATATCTCAAATGTTATCCCTTTCCTGTAATTTGATATCACAATTTCTAACGTTTACATTATACAGGTCTAGAAAAAAAGTATTCATAAAGGGTATGTCGATGAATAGTGATAAATAGGGAGATGATTCTCGGAGATATTTATGATCTATCATTAAGTAAGAATTCTATTTATCATGTATCTTACGAAACTAGACATCTATGATTCCCTAAAAAGTATTTTGATGTTTATTGAATATTCATATAAAAATATGTAAACTTTATGTAAAAAAATTGTTGGTCATTACACATTATCCCTATGACACTACAAATTTACTTCACAATGTCCAAAAACATTTTACATATATTTTTGAATATAAAATAATTACCAAAATAGATATTTTTCATATATTTATATTAAATAATTTATATTAGTTTTCTCGATATGTAAAATTTTGAAAAGTCAATATCATTCATATGGATATTTTATGGATTTATAAATGTTTATGTGAAATGTTTTTATTATGTACACCAATATTATTTTGCGTTCATTGATATTGAAGATTACCCTATCCATATTTCTGAAATACATTCCGGTGATAATTTTCTAATATGAAAATTATCTCTTACTACAAATTTGAGGACATTGAGTTCTATAAAAAATAATAGTTTATTGTATCTTAATGGAACATCATCACTCACTTTAACATTCAAGGATGTTCTTAGGCTAAATTATTAAAAAAAATTCTTCAGTACTCTTATAATATGAAAATATATATATATAAGTTCTTTTAAATCAATTATTTCTCCTAAAAAACAAAATCCATTGAGTAATGTTAAATAATACAATGGTGTAGTGAATCATTAATTAACGTGGTTCACAAATTTTCATTGGTACTTTGTTGATTTTATAGTTATCTAATTCCTTATTATAAATCATCTTCATCCACATTATGTTCCTCCATTTACTATATAAATCTCTATGGTCATCATAACATAAAATGGATTATTTTTAAAGTATTAAAGATGGGATTATGGATTTCAACACCTTTAAATTCCTCTAAAATCACCTATTTAATTTATACAAAATAAATATTCTTGGAATGTATGTTTCTTGAAATAAATTTTGGTTAGTTGTTTTTTATTCTATATTTAGTTATTTTTTGATAAAAATTTATTAACTTACTATAAAATTATTATTTATTATAATCATTATTAACTTTTTGGGTGTTTTTGGTATGTTGCTTAAATATGTTTTTAAATTATATAAATCATTGTATCCTTAAAATAATACAATGTTTTTGTATTTTCTAATGTTATAGAAAACAATTATAGGATTCATAGTCATTATATCAACAATATTCACAAAAAAATTTTCAAATATTAATATCACTTTTTAAAAAAATCCTTATTTTGGTCTAATTGTTTATTTTTTCGGTTTAAATATTAATAATGGTTTTTGTCTGGTTTTCATAAATTAAAATAGTTTTTTGATAAAATTTGTCGGATACTCCTTATTCATATTAGTAAAAATATTTGGATGTTGAAATAATTTTTGTGGCCTTCTTGTCCAATATTAGTTATGAAAATTTCTATATTTTTATTGTTTTGTGGAATTATATATCTATATTTTATTGTTCATGGTCTATGGAAATAATACTTATTTATTGTTAGCTACATATGTATATCGTTCATCTACATGAACATGCTAGCCTATTAAATGATAACTCGATGAGGAAAAACAACAAAATATAATATGATTTAATTTTTCACTCAATTAGTAAGTATAATTTTAATTCCAATGTGTTGGGTTTTTATATCATACACTAAAATAAATGATTGTTAGTGAATCATATCGCATGGATACCTCTATTTTAGTTACCCATAATTATAAATTTTTATTAGTTGATCAATAAAATTTCAATCAATCAATTAAAATACACTAGAAACATCTAAATTGGTTTTACATTAAATGATTTATCTAGAAAAATTAAATTACTGTCAAGGATTCCATGTAAAAAATAATAATGAACCCAACTCTAGTGGCCCAGATATTGTGACTAATTTATTTTATTTACATCAATATATGATTTAAAATCCCAAATGATCGACCCTTTTAGTTGTTTTGGAGAACCATATACATGCATGTTTCACATTATAAATAAGAAAACAAGAAAATATGTATAGTAATTGAAAAAAATATATCATTGAACACATTACAACAACTCATTTTCATAGCCCAGGGAACCGAAACAAAGTATAGGAAATACCAAATTCACTATAAGGGAATCATATAGTCGAATCTATCATGAATCAATAAATAAAAATCAATATGTAAAGGAAAATAATTGAATACACCTTATATTTAGTATATAAATTTTATAAAAAATTTTGATAATTAATTAACATAATGTAAATATAAATAACTATAAGCACATGTAATTTATTAAATAACTGATAATAAAATGAATCCAAAATTATTATCATTGTTAAAATCTCATGGATAATAATAATAACTAGATTTTTAATGAATTAAAATTATTAATTATATTATATTATGATCTCAAAAATTATGATACCTATATTTCAAAGAACAATCAGCAGATAGTTTTAAAGTATATTTTAAAATCAATTTTATTTGGTAAACTCATTTGACTCAAAATACAATTTGAGGAATTACTGTAATTTATATAAAAAATATCCATCAATAACTAAATTTACAAAAAACATAAACATATATCAAATAGTATATTTAATTATTTATTTATTTATCCTTATCACCACATTTATATATTGATTAAATTATATTAATTTATCAATATTAACACAGTTAACAAAATTACAGTCAATATAAAAAATGTTTCTAATAATGGTATACAGTTTAAAAAAATAATTATACTATAATATGAATACTTTATAGAAATTTTGTGTCATATAAAAATTATTATATGAAATTAGTTGATTTATTAAAATGTATATAGCCAGTGAATTAAGTAAAATTGTAAAATAATATTATTTCAACTATAGTAACTTTTAAATTTTAACCAATTAAATAATAATGTTTAAAACAAACATTAAACACCATGAAGAAATAATTATTCATGTTAAATACATAAAATTTGTATTATTTAAAACTCATAATATTTCATATGTTGATAATAACAAATATTTCTCATTGAAATGGAAATTGAGACGAAATATTTTAACTAATGATTTCATTAGTTATAAAGTGTTATAATCTCATCTATAATGGTTTAAATGATTTTATTAATTTATTATAAACTATAATAGTATTAATAACATTTTTTACTATCATAATATAACATTTTACAACATGTTGGTTCCTAATATTTCATTATTTTAAATTTTTGAGTGTTATTTTCATTCTTTTCTAATGATTTTTATCTCATGAATAATGGGTTTATTATACATAGTTTATAAATACATCATATATTGAAATTGAATGATTTTTTATGTACCCTATTTACATAATAGTTATATTTTTACAACCATTTCATAACTTTTTTTCTTGTAAAAATAATCTCATCACATTGTGGACAAGGAAAGTCATACGAACACATGACAGGCGATATAATTCCCATAATAGGTGAAATGGGATGAAATCATATAAATTATAAATATTTAAAGAATTGATTTAATTAAATATTTATCACACATATACACTAAATTAATCATTATTACCAAAAATTTAATTTTTATGTGAAAAATTAATCACATCTCTTTGAGAGGTAGTAGTCAACAATATACATTTTTGGTGTTGAAGTATTTTAAATAGGGTGTAATGTAACAAGGTAAATATTACGATAATTATCTGGATGTATAATATTATCATTAATAAGATATATATATATATATATTAATCATATCATTTTATCCCTCCATAAGTGGTGTTGAAGGTAAATGAGTTCAATAGGTATAAATGAAGGTAGTCCACCATATATATGATTGAAGATTTTATTTACCATTTAATGGATGAGGGACATATATAGGTATTTATATTACCATAATATCATATTTGTATATGGGATATAATACATCTGTTATAATATCATTTTATCCCTCCATAAGTGGTGTTGAAGGTAAATGAGATCAATAGGTATAAATAGAGGTAGTCCACCATATATATGATTGATGATTTTATTAACCATTTAATGGATGAGGGACATATATAGGTTTTTAAATTACCATAATATTATATTTGTATATGGGATATAATACATCTATTATAATAGATTGATTTAATAATATTTTAAGGACTTTTGTGCAGAAATAAAATATTAATGATTATTTAAGAACCATTCCACTCTATCTGACGACCTCTTTCGGGTATCACTAATAGAATTCATATAACACCTATATGATCCAACCAAGTGTACAAAGATTTTTTGATGAGTGTAAGGATGTTTTTAAGGTATGGTATAACTGAACCAAATGGATATGTATGTGTGAAGTTGGAAGAATGTGAGGTGGCCATTATTATGTTCGGCCGAAGATATAGATGAATTTCGAAAGAAAAATCAATTACATCGACATATTTATTGTTCAAAAATCATCTAGATCATTCCATTGATGACCCTTATATGTTGTAATATAGAAATATTTCCATATAATTGTATTTGTAAAATTATGTAAGTCATTTTAACTCTTATAATTTTAGTTTAAACACAAGGTAAATAAGTTTATCCTTAAAAGTGGATGTTAATTTTAACTGATTCTACAATTCCTTATTGTCACCATTAATATGAACTTATTTGATAATATTAATAATTATGAATCAAAATATTAAATATATTTATCATTTTTCAATTGAAATACGTTTTATAATCCAACATAAAATTATACATTTAGATGTGATTAAATGTTTTTTTCATAGAAAAGATTTTAATCTGTATATAATGTTTGAACATCAACTTTGTATATAAATTTGATTCAAATGAATAAAAATATAATTTTTATAATATAATTTAATATTTTTTAATATAAAACACATTTAAAATATAACTAAACTATTTTATATAATTAAATTAAAATATTTTTTTGAATAACAATGCGTATTGGTTACAATTCATTAAAAATGTAACTTTTTATAGAAAAACAAAAAACAAATCCTCATAATATAAATTTGATATAAAAATTTTAAAACTGAATTACATTTCATTAAATAAATATTTTCATGTTTTCCTCAGTTAATTTCTTCAAAAGGTAACAATAATCAAAGATAATGTTTTCATTGAAAAAAATATAGTCTTTCAACAAAATATTTCTTTTTCACTCAAATAATTATTATTTTATTTTTATTCATTAAAAAAATATTAATTACTTAGTTAGTCAAATCTACCTATAAAAATTCTAGGTTATATTGGTCATTTTAGAATATAATTTTCATATATTAATTTCATTTAATAATGGTGTTGTATTCATTGAATGATACGAATGTCGATTAATTTTTTTTACTAGAAAGAAATCAGAATTTATTAAGGTGAAAGAATATAAAAAATTAAAAAAAAATAAACGAAGAATTTTTTGGATATTACCTTATAAAAAATTAGTGTTTATTCTTCATGAAATTTTTTTAGTTCCCACATTTATTCCACAATTTTTTTATTTCTTTAAGTTACCTTTAATATAGAAGTAATATGATATTTTAATACATGCACTCTAGAATCAATAATCATCTTGGGTTCATCGTAGAATGATAGATTATGTACCAATTGGCTTCTATCATTAGTGAGAACGTGTGTTGGTTTTGGGAAGTACTTCTAGAAAAATGTTATATTGAATACTTTCATTTACTATTGAGAACCTTGTTGTTAATTCCAATAAATAAGAAATAGCACCAATAATTTTAATGATTGGAAAGGATCTGATGTATATGGGGCTCAGGTTGCTTTTTTTGAGAAACTATAATACACGTTTTTATGAATATACTATCATGAAAACATGATCTATCATATTTCATTCCATATCCTTCCACCACTTTTCAACATAACATGTTTCCCTAATTTTTCTAATTTAATTTGAGACTAAATATCCTTTTAAAGTTATTATTTTATTTTTACAAATTTATTAGATTACGTTATTTCTTTATGTAAATTTATCCAAACATGTCGGTGTATAAAATTTCATTCCATATAATGCTCTATATGACACTATTTAAATACTTGAATATAAATAATTACTGTAGTAGAGCTCTATTAAAGGTAAATATTGATCTCCCAAACCTTCAATGTCATGTGAACATGAACTAATAATTCCTTACATTATTTTAGTAGTCCTTTTAGAATATACAAACATTTGAGGATGGTAGGAAGTGTGTAAATGAATCATGGTATCAAGATTCATTTTAATAATATTCCTGAAATTTAATGTAAAATGGGGTTCATTATCAGATAAATTCGATATAGGTGAACCCTGATATATTGATAGAAAATACAGACACATTAACAGTACTAATGATTTAAATCATCTATTAATGTAAAAAATAATAATTTTGTTATGAACTAAATAATAACTCATATTTCATCATTCTTCCAATGAATATTTGGTAGTACTATGAAGTTTATATTTGAAATGTAATCAAATTTCCATATATTATTATTAATAGGTAACATGACTCCTCTAGGTTGTAGTCTCGTGAATTTCACTTATTAATAAACAAATAATCTCGATAAATAACCGAAAATTTCATGAATCATGTTATCTCACCTAATGTTTTCTCTAAAATCAACATCACATTTCTTCTATAATGATGCATTGAGAAATTTGAGCAATAAACCTCCACCTACAATTCCATTTTAAAGTAAGATATAAATTTAACACATATTCTATTTCATAATTTCTTAATTACATTTTTTGAAGAAAAAAATATCATCCGATTTACCTTATTTCATTGCATTAATTTTCTTTTTAAAATAATCATCCATATATTGAGTCTATTTTATCATTTACAATAAAACTTTTATAACAACAATATGAAAAATTAAGGATGCCTCTCATTCTATAATAATTATTATATCCATATTTACTATATTAATCAATAATGGATCCCCCTAAATCTCTATTTGGTTTAAAACTCCATGAACCCTTATATTCGATGGATATTATACCTTATTTGATTTCCCATTTTAGTATTGTATTGGTCAATAATTATCCTAAAGTAGATTAATCCAAAACCTTTTCCTAATGATGAAATATTTCTATATATAGAATTATTTTACGATATTATGGTCCTTACATATCTCCCATTTTCACTATAAATTAAATTTGTCTATATCATCAATGAAATGATTAACACTTATAAGTCAAGATCAAGGAATTGATAATTATATACAATAGTTACAAGTTTATTTTATGCATATGAAATTACATTACAAATTATCATTATGCCAAAACAAATTCCCTTTTGAGATTCATGATTATATATCCCAAAACCATCATATATAGATGATATAGTTAAGAAAGGACCATTGACCAGTATCCTCATCATTTGATCAAAACATTAAACTAATCCCATTCTCACAAAAATACTAACACCTTTATTAATATGATTTATTAACATGTTGGAAAATCATGAATAAATATATTAAAATTACCAATAGAATCCTACCAATACATTGAGAATAAATAAAATTGTTATCTTTTTTGTTATAGTCCATTCTCTACCTTCATTTATCATTGAAAGATCAACTGAAATTTTTTGTATTTAGATAATATGACACTCAGCTGAAAATTACAAAAACTATAAATCACACATACTATATTTAATATATAAACATTCACTCTAGGGGCCTCATAGATGATACTCAAGTGATTATCACTGTAATAAAATAATTTAGAATTAATCAACTAATACTCAATTAATTCCATAAAAAACATCATGATATTCCTTGAATAATCTATTAATTAGATAAATAAAAACATATTGTGTATTTTTTTCTCATCCAAATAGAATTACAATGAACTCATCATTTACATTCCACATTCAGAAAGATATGATCATAATTTCATCCATATTTACTCATAATTGATGATTCCCATAATGAAGCTCAATAATTAAAAAATATCGGGATGTGTGTAGTAGATCAAATAACTCATCAATGTGATACGGATGATCCATGTTCATGATCATAATTTCATTGATTTACCTCTAACTAATTTCACACATCATGGATACATAATTCTTATTATTCAATCCATATGGTGCTCCCTATGGTGAAACATAAGGGGAAATGCATCTCCTATTATACAACTTCTATAATTGTTTATTCAACTCAACTAAACACACAATGTAAATTATATAGGGAATATTTGATCTCAATGTGGTATTAAGGAAAAATCAATGGAATAATAATCTTCACAGTATAAATGATTTCTAGGTAATTATTTTGGAAATACAACAACATATTCTTGTATAATATGTACACACTCAATTGTAAATATTCTCTTCTCCATCCGTTAATGGTTCCTGATATTCTTCCCCAATAATGTAATTCAATAGAAAAATTTGGGATGGATATATACATGTATCAAATAATTAAATCACTTCTTTAATGATAATAAATTGTACACATTCATCATGAAATTTATTTAAAATCCTCTCTAAATAATGTTTTGCAACATATTTTGAATGCATGTACATATCATGGATTATATTGAATGCAACCATATGTACGAAAATATTATCTTCAAATAAAGAATGTTTATATATTATAATATGGAGGGAATGAAGTATCCTTATTAATGTGAGACTTCTGATAAGAGTATTTATAAAAAACCTTATTAATGTGATATGTAAGTATATAATTTTTATGACAAACATTGAATATGTTAACTAATTCTAGGATACAATGTCAAATAATTAATTACCAAAATATGTTGTTATGATAAAATCATCTTCCACCAAAACATAGGTAACATTAACCATAGTTTTAGTGATCACATGAGCTTAGACATCACAGATTATCCTATTTTATGGTAGATTACCCTTATGTTTGGGGGTTTTATAAGAATTTTTTCCCTTCTTCCTATAGTTGAAACACTAAATAAGAGTATTTTCATTGTTTAATTTTAATTTTTCTAATTTGATATGACTTTTATAAATAAATATAAAAATAAATTACTCCCTTAATGTTATTCCTAGGATTATTAGTTCAAAAGTTCTCAAAATATTTAAATTTCATTGTTTTCCTAAACTTATTTCATGAATTACAGTTTTAATGATTCTCATTAAACACATTTTTTTTTATTTCACTTGAACATGTGGGATCATGATAATTTATTATCAGAATTGATGGAGTAATAAAATATGTCATCAAATAAGATATACAAATTAATATTACCATAAGAGATATATATTTACCCATGAAATGAAATGGTCATTCATACACCCAATATTGCGTATGTAATCTGAAGCATAACCAGATATCCCTATATAGGTAGCCTCATACTCAGCAATTCATTCCAATTGTTTTCATTATTATGATTAAACTTAGCATTATTTATGTTTTTTTCAATAGGTATATATCATCTATTGAAATTCTCATAAAAAAATTTTAATTCCAAGAGTTCTACCTCCACTTCCTCTATAGAACACTACAATTTTTAAATATGTTCATCATATTGGATATCATATGTGACAAGATTAGCTTTTTTTGAATAAAATATAGGTAACACTAAATTTATGATATATTTTATATTTAAAATAAATTAAATACCTTATATATCTTGAAATTCATGCTATAATGAGTTTATCATAAATGAAAGAATCACTTTCTTATATGTCTTATCTTACACATAAGACCAGGTTTTAGAAAAAAAATTATAATTAATATTTTTTATTTAACATATTCATATATAAACTAAAAGTTAAATTATTTATTAAAAATATTATTAATGATATTTTGAAACATATGATTGAGTTCATAGGTTAACAATTAATTATAATTTCATATAAAAAAGATTTAAATGTAACTAACTTGTGTTTTTATAAAAAATTATAATTATGCTCTATAGGAGTTATATAATAATAAATTAATTTAATTCCAATTTTTGAAAGATCATAATTGATTTATATTTTATGTATTCTATAATAAGTTTCTACATATATCTAATATTTTTGATAATCATAAGTTAATAAGATAACTAAATTTTTCACATAAAATGATGTATTTTTATAAATGTTACTATTCCCCCTTTTAACTAAGAAATTTATTTAAATATAAATTATAATAAATATATATATATTATATTAAAAAAAATTCAATATTTTTGAAATTTTAATTCTAAAATTTTCATAGGGGAATATTTTTGATATTTTTCAAAGTTTTATTTTTTGATAAATAATGATTATTATGAATTTTAATTGAATAATATCTTTTCATATATGTAATTTATAATGGTAAATTATAGATAAAATAGATTATTAGGTAAAATTGAATAAATAATAAATAAATTCATCTAATTTTGGTGATTATATTAATTTGTATATTACATTTTGATATAAAAATATTTTTACATTATAAATTTTTTACATTAAAACCCATCTTCTTCTTCATGTATGTGAGAAAACTTTTAAATAAATTTTTATTAATTATTCCCTTTTAATTTGGAAGTATTAATTATATATATTGAACCAAAATAACGTATAATTTCTATTATGGTTAACTAATTTTTTTACAGTAAAATATTACTGATGAAAATAAAAATTAATTACAGATAATATTGTAAAAATGAGTATTCTTAGTTGATAAAAATAATAATTAATGGAACAATGACCTAGATTCTTGATAAAAACCAGTGTATGGACATATTTATACCATATCCCCCCTTGAATAGTTAAAATTGTTTATTGTTAGAGGCACAATATTTAAGGGATAACTCCCAATAGTTAACATATGTTTTTATTTACAAGAATGTCAATCCACATCCACTATTAAAGGGGGCTCAACCCATAACCAAATCACACATTTCAAGACAATTTTCATTCAAAAACCTAAAATATCAACTAGATATTTCTCTCCTATCTTCCAATTCACTTTATATTGGACTAAAAATTCAAACATATTTTTTTGGCTCAAACCTGAAAAGTTACCCAAATAGGGGTAATGTTCTTCAATAAGAACCTTGTTTTATTTCATTTCCCAACACATACAATAATTATTTCATTTTTTTATATAATAGCATTATAATATGAAATATAGTTATATGTTGTAATGTTAATGGTTTAACCATAATTTTCTCACACTTCCATCAAATAAGATATGTAATCATTGTTCATGTGCACAATAGACTACTACCTCACAAAATGATTTCATTAGTTATTCTTATACAATAATTAGATAAACCCTACCATTATGATTTTGATCCTTTGTGAATATGATAATGTTGTTTATTTGTATGGTGGACCACTACCTAACAAAGTGATGTGCCATATATACACATTGTATAGAATGTATTACAGATGGTTTTGAAAAAATATTTGATATATATAAGTTATATGTGATATTGGAATATGAATATATATATATATATATCATTTAATTTCATTTATGTCAATATGAAAATAAAATGGGAAACAATTGCTATGTGTATTTACGGCATATGGTCCCCATGAATCGTGTATTTTATTTCCTATCACTATATTTTATTGATTAATGTAAATAAAAATATATATATTATAAATTACATTAAAAAATTTAAAATATTTAAACAATTACATTATGACGATCTTTAGAGAAAATAAAAAAAAATCAAAATATACTTGAAAAAGTACTCAATTGACATCTAAATAATTAAAATAGTGAAAAAATATTAAAAAAAGGTCATGAGATGTTATAAAAGATTCATATATGATATTATAAAATTGATAACGTTTTATTATAAGTTATTATTATTATTAAACCAAATATAAATATAGTTTGAGAGAATTCAGAAAAAATGTAGCCCACTCTAGGAGATTCTCGTCTCACTTTTCATTTCCTGATGCATACACCATTTTAACCTCTTATTTCTTTTTTTGTCTATTTAATTCTCATAAATATTTATATATTGAATAATTTTTTCCTCAATGTATTTTTTTATTCAAATGATGTTACTTCTTTCATGAGGACTGTAACTTAAATGTTAACATGTGGAAAGTGGTTTTGTCTCTATTTAATTTCATTGAAACATGTTGTAATTTTATGGCCCATGTTTATTTTATATAGGTTTTATACTAACCATTTGAAATTTAATATCTAGGATAATTCATTATTCATGTTTTTTTATTTTTTAATTTCAATTATTTTATCTAAGTGTATTTGATCATAATGATATAAAGATGTAATGAAATGTCATAACTCAATTACATTTTGTTGTGTTATATTGCTTCCTCATTGTCCATAATATTCTATAATTATGTGAGTTAATAATATTGAATATAGAACGGTGTATTTACAATTTTTATGGGGGTTTATAGTTGATACACATAATTTATTCACATAATAATTCTCACTTCAAATGTATGATCATATTACTCATCTGTTAAACAATATCATTTTATTCGTGATTTCTTATTTTTTAAAGTCAATTAAAATAAATTATATTATCAATATTTTATAAGCATATTATGGATATTAATGATCTCTTTATAGTAATAATTCTATTTCCCCACTCATTGGTACATGAACTGTTTTATAAAATGGTTTCTTTGAAACCCTGACTCCATTTCTCTCTTCGACCAGAGACATGTTTTCTTCAAAAATCATGTTTTATATAAATTTTATGAAAAATAATATTATCCATTAAAAATTATTTTTTAATATTTATTTTGACGTATTTTGTATTTATAATTTTTTTTTCAAATTAGTGTTGTTTTCTGTTTTTGAACATTTCACTTTTCTAAACTTTTTAAAATTATAAAGAAATATTTTTACATCATACAACATTACCCATTTTCACCTCATTGATTTATTATTTGAAAATATTAAATTTTAATTTTAATTAAAAAAATTTAAATGTTATTTTCAATGAAAATGATTTTCAGAATATTTTTAAAAATTAAAAGGGTATTTTCCATTTAAATTTTTCTAATGGCCATATTTAGTTTATCATTGGAAAAATCCATCATTATTACAGAAATGGTTATATGTTTTATTTATACCAACAATATTATTCCTCTTGTTAGATTTTGATTATTTTGAAATAGATATTATTGACATTCATTTCTATGAATCATTTTTTAGTCATAATACACTTGAAATATTCAATTATGTATGAACACTTGGCAATAAATATCCCCCAATTATCCATATCATTTATGATTGTTATTATTATTGTTTAAACTGTATTCATATTCTAAATATATTGTTTTTATTGAAATTACTTTTAATTTTGTGAAGAATTATAGATAAATTTTTATTCGTTACTCATTATGGATACCTGGTGACGAGTCACATTTTACATGAAATAAAAAACTATTTTATAGTTAATGAATGATTTTGATAGGTATGATATGGGATGAGACCATTTAATTTAATCATCTAGATGCATCAATAGTATTATGGGTAAAACATGTTAGAAAAAAACACTTTGCATTTGTTCTGATGGAGTTTTAAACTATCTGGGGTAAGATCTTGATAGTTGTGTCTTTTTAAAGTAATTGAAACAAATTATATGGGATTATACCCACAGACTTAATCTATATAGGGGATAGTCTATGATAATAATTGTTTCACATGTCTAATAAACACAATGATAAATAATTATGCATTTCCATCATTTCATTTACTATTAATATTCATGATATTTTATCGTGTTAAAATTTTAAAATTAATTTCATTATCATTTTATAGATTTAATGGAATGTGTTTCAATTTATCTAAATTTACAATTTTTTTACACAATCCCTTATCTATTATTGAATTTTTGGAATGAAATATCAATTAATTACCTTAAAATTTTATTATTCTCATTGATTTTTTAATTCATTCATTGGCCATAACCCTTATTGAGAATTTGAGATCCCCCTTACATGATCTCATTACATATGATTCAATAAATTATATTAAGATTTATATGTTATGATATGAAAGATAAAATAAAGAAACTTTTGAAGAAAATATGTTATATTTTTTGTATTAATTTGTAATATATGTTTCATATATGTATCTAGTTAACCACGACTACTAAATTATTCATTCCATTGGAAAACTATTTACTTGTATCTTATTCCAATGTACTGATGTAAGGATCCAACTCTAGGATGTTGTTGTTGAGTCACTATAGTTTCTATCAGATAAAGATTATTATATACCTTGAAAAAAAAATTAGGAAAACATATCTTATGTAACATAATCAAAATATATAATTTTAGGTTTAGTATTGAAGAACATCCTAACATTTTAGAATGATATATATTATTTTTGTCTTCATAGTAATAAATCAATATCAGGATTATATTATGGGTTTAAGATATTTTTACAGAAAACAATATCAAAAAATTAAATAAATTATTAAATTTTATGTGGTGATAGTGTACAATGATAAGGATATTTTAGATGAAATTTATGGATATAAAACAAAGTGTTTTAGAATAAGTATAAGAGGAAGAGTTATTTCAAGAATAATTCATTTAGTTTTTATAGAGCTAAGTTTAATGTTATTCATTAAATTTGTTATTTATATGAAAATAATATAATTATACATTGCAAAGGAAGAGGTTGCATTGAAAATAATAGAAAAAACGTCATTTTATTAATATTTTTTTAATAATGTCCATACTATTATTTAGAAACATTACTGTAATTAAATTACTGTATTTTAGAAAAATAAAACCTGTATGTTAGGGGAAAACTACTCATTTCTAGCGAGGAGGTGGGTTTTTATCCCATGTATGATGAACAGTAAGGTCTTTGATCCTGCCACTTGCCTACGTGATGTCATGGTTGATGCGTAATTAATTTAGGTAAAACATTAGAAATAAATACTAATGATGAATTACAAGGTCAAATTTTGAGGTTTAGTAATTAATTCATTAAACATATTTCATTTATGAAATAGTCATAGTAAAATGGAATGATTTTTTTTTGTGGATATTATTATACATATTTTTTAGAGCATCATGGAAATAGGCTTAATTGTTTTTGATTTTTATTTATTTGAATATGTTATGGATTGTAAATTTATTATAGAATATTTAAAAGATGGTTTTTTACTTATGAAATAATGACACATAAATTAATTATATTTCCATTTATTCTTAAAATTTAAAATAATTCATCAACATTAGAAAATGGATCTTGGAATATAATTCTATCCTATAACCCTTATTTATAACTATATCAATAACCTATTCCAACCCAATGGATTTATAGTTTAATGACTATAAAAATTCCATTAATCAATGATTTTTTTTTCAATGACCCCAATCACCCACCATGCTTATTTATTATTTATCTATATTTCTATATGTTCATATTCTACTAATGTAATCTTATCCAAATATCGTGATATATGTTATTCTTTCAGACCATTGAATTTTATTTTCTAAATTATAAAGATAATATATTATTAACCATTTTATGATGTGGTCTTTTTCACAATTTTAGTTTTAAAATATGATTCCTTTGATCACTTTGATCATGATTAAATTGTGGGAACATAATTTTTTTAAGGTGGGGAGAATGTGACACCCTGAATGTTTAAAATATGATCATTATATTAGATAGATTGTGTGAAATGAAACAGCACACATAGAATAAAAGATAAAATAACAATAATTTAATATATATTTATTACTTTAAATATTTTAAAATTACTCTATATATTTCTATGAACTCTATGTTGAAAATATCATACACACAATAGTGACTTTGTTTGTTTGCTTTCATTACATGAAAGACTCTATTTTCTGGAACAAAAATATATTTTTAAAAAATTATCATTTATTATAATAATATATAATTTTTACATTAAATTTTCCATTATAAATAAAATAAACTAATTTATGAAATATAAGGATTAATTAAATGGTTACCCATTAAATATAAATGAATATAAAAACCAATTGAATAAAAAGGAAATGTTATATAAAACAATTATGTGCGAGAGATGTTTTATAATAATAAATTAAATTAATTTATATTAAGGATTGATATTAATGAAATTTATATATTATATATTCAATAATTATTTTGACACTATTAAAATAGATTATATATTCATAATATAATAGAAAATATAATTTTATGCATAAAAAATATTTTTATAAAGGTTGTATATTCTCTTTTTAAAAGGGAACCTTTATTAAAATAAAATTTTGAAAGATTAAAAAAATATATTTGACAAAAAATTATTATTTTAAAGATAAATAAAATAATTATCATAATGATAGTTTTTGAAATTTTTCTGAGAATTTTCATTTTATGATGAATATTGAGAAATTCGGAATTTTTATTGAAAGCTGTGATTTCATCTAGATGATTTTAAATTTCTTATTATATATTATATCGATTTTAATGTAATATTATATCTATAATATATATATATATATTATTCCAATATAGTTTATTTCAATAATTTTTATTTTGGATTTAGATATAAAATCATAATAAATTTTTGAGAATTTTCACATAAAAATCTCGCTCTCTCATCCCATCTAGAAGATTATTTTTAAATTAATTTATGAAATATATGTTATTAAAATATGTAAACATTTATTCCATTTTTTGGAGAATAATAATTTATAATTTATATTATGATAAATTTAGTTTTTTCATAAAATATTTTTAAAAGAAATTGAGATTAATTATCGCCATTAAGGTAAAATAAGATTACTTATTAGTTTAACACTAATCGTATGGTAAAAAATGAAAAAGGCAATTTTCACATTGAAATTTAATAGAAATATTTTGACAATATAAATAATTTTATCAAAAATTGGATCATTATTGGAGGTAAATTATGCAATGGAGACCTCTAAATAGTTTTTACGTTTTCTATTTACACAGATGTCCCTCCTCATCTAATATAAAAGTGCACTCACCCCCTGACTTCTTCAGAAATATTAGGAATGTTTTATCTAAAAATGGTTAAATAAATAACCTCCCAAAATTAACCCATATTTGAAAACAATTTCTTTGTATATAAATATCACCAAGGATGGAAATTGGTATTAAGAAAGGAGTTACCTGAAGAAGATGCAATATTGTTCAACGAGCACATTTATTTTAATTTTTTCTCCACCTCCTTCAATTTTTCAGATATTATTATTACATAATAAACTAAATATAATAAATATTATAAAAAAATTATGTTATGTGTATACATATTACATTACACATTTCCATCAAATAAGGTATATAATCATCATTCAATTGTATAGAGGACTATCACCTCGTGATCCAATGTCATTCATTATTCTATTACAAATTTTCATGTTTGGTAGTAATAATTAATTTATATATTATATATCATATATATTCTATTGTTAATTTATTTGTTCTTATTTATTAACATGTTACACATACCATCATGCATAACATTTTTTGGGATTATAATAATATCGTCTATCAGTACAACAAACTACAAACTACCTCACGAAGCAATGTGATCCATTCACCCAGTATACACAATGTATTAAAAATGGGTTTCAGAAATTTATGTTACATATATGAAATATATATGATTATAAAATTTTAATATATATATATATAGAACATTGTTTTATTTATTTTAATATAACAAAAATATAGAAACCACTCTCATGTGTACGTATAACATACCATCTCCCAGAACAATATATTTTATTTCAAATAACTAATGTTTAACCAATAATATCAAAAATATATAATAAATACATAATATATTGAAATCATGGATTACATTCTACATATTAATAAATTATGATCAATGTATGAAGTAAAAAATAACTAGTCAAACCCCAATAAAAAAGCAATTAACACCATAAAAAATGAATGTAATGAATTATTATTAATATAAATTATTAAGATGTTAAAAAATAATAATATATTATTATATAAATATTAATATTTTAATATTACATTTTAAAAAAAATTAAAAAATATAAATGATTTTAAATTGAGTTCAATAAAAATGGAGTAAAAGGTGTATGATTATCGTCTAATTTTTTCATCCATGAGGCATACACCATTTTCACAAATTATTTATTTCATATGGTGTATATACATCCCCTATTCTTTTTATACTATGAATAAATTTTTCCTCATCATATTTAATGTATAATTTAATGTTTTTTCATGGGGATTATAAATCAAATATTAGCAGGTGATATGTCATTCTGTTCAATTTCATTTCTTCAAGTTTTATCGTAATGTTACACACCAAGTTTATTTTATATGGTGTATGTAATACCATTTGAAATTTAATACAATGAATAATTAATTATTCATTTTATTTTGAAAATCAATTTGAATCATATAATCTTTGGGGATTTTAGCATAATTTTATAAATTGGTAACCAAATTTCATAACTTAGTTCCTGTGTATTAGGTTATCTTACTTCTTCGATAATGTTAATATTCTATGATTATAAGTATAATGTAACATTAAAATATATTGTCTTATATACAATAGTTTTATTTTTATTTACTATTGAAAAATATAATATATTAAATAATTAATTCCCATTTCAATTTTATGTTTGTTTTAATGGTTTATTTCACAATCTCAATCTAATCTATATTGTTTCTTCTTGAAATTCAATTAATAAAAAACATGCGATCCTTTTTTAAAAAATAATTTTATTTTATAATCTACAAGATATTCAGGATAAAATTTAATAATATTTCCATTTTTTCTCTTTGATTCTTGAAATTTTTTAGAATTTCTATTATAAGTCCCAAAATAACATCTCTCTTTGTTCAGTGTCCTATTTTGTTTCAAAAAATATATTATAATCTTTTTATATAATTTTTTTAACCCTAAAATTTTTTTTGAAAACACATTTTTACCCAAGTTTTCTTGTTCAAAACTATTTTTAATGTAATATTATTCTCCATTTCTAAATAAAGTCACATTTTTAGTTATTTTACAAAAGAAAAATAATATTCTTTTAATATAGTTTCGAATTTTCCAATGCCATTTCTTTGATGATTCATATGAAATTTTATAAAGATATTTTTAATGAAAATGTTTTTACATGTGATTTTTAATTAAATGTATTTTTGAAATATTTTTCAAAATGAAAACTATATTTTTCTTTTTAATTTTATAGATATTTTTTTTCGTCAATCAATGGAAATAGCCATCATTTTTACTCTTATGGATATAAATCATAATAATAACATTATTATACTTATTATGGATGGGTTATGACTTTTTACCTAGGATACTATTGAAATTTACTTCCTTGACTTATTTTTGTATCTATTAATATCATCATCAAATATGCACACTCCTATAAGCATTTGAATTTAAATTTCCACCGAATTAACCATACCATTTATCATTTAAAGTATTATTTCCTAATACTTATACAATTTCTATATATGATGTTTGTCTTGAAATTTATTTGATTGACTGTGTAAATATTGATAAATTCATATCCTATACACAGTTTTTATATATCAACATATGGAACATTTTTTATTTATTATTTTTATTTTTCAATATTTAAGGAATGATTTAGACTTGAATGAAATGTGTTAGATACCATTTAAAGTTATACCCTTGAGGAATCGGTGGTTTTATTGGAATAAATTAGTTGGATAAAAATCCATTTTCATTTCTTTTCTTGCAGTTTTAAATAGTTTGGATGGTACATATTGACATTAGTTTCTTTTAGAAGGTCATGATACATATCTGATGAGTTTATACCAAAATTTTTAAACATTCATGAGGATATATCCTAATGGTAATGTTGTCACATTACAGAAAAACATTAAATTTTTTAATTATTTATTTCCATTATTTCAGTTATTATTATTATCCTTTATTGTTTATCATAATAATTTCGATGGATTAAATTAATTCCCAGTTTATTGATTAAATGGTATGGGTTTTTAATATTATTACATGATATATTAATTGAAAACTTCCTTATTTGTTAATGAATACTTGTCTTCGGTTCTCATTTATTTACCATTGCTTATTTATTATGCTCACAGATTTATTATTTCATCAACAGGATTTAACAATTATTAAGAATTTGATCTCATCATTATTCTTTACCATTCCTAGGGATTCCATGTATTGATAAATGAAATATATACAAAGATATTCTATATGGGATAAATTTTTAAAAACATTATATTTTAATTTTTGTATTTATTTGTAATATAAGACTCATGTATGTATTTATTTTACAAATACCTCTAAACTGTTTAGTCCTTTGGGATAATATGTCCTTATATTGTAAAAAAATATAATTATGTAAGGAACCAACATCTTTTTACAAGGGTAATGGAAGAACCACCCTCCCTAGTATTCCAGATCAATAACTACCATTGATCATCATCGTTATAAATAAAATTGATAACAAGAATATCCTTTTCCTTTTCATCACATCCTAAAGCCAAAAATGCCTTCTCAAGAAAAATAATAAATTTTTCTTCTACCATTTAATTAATAGTAACACTAAATGATAGGTGCTTCTATCACAAGATGTTATTTAACATTATAAAATAATGTTGTCAAATGATAGTTTTCTCTTTATGATAATGGTTAATTTTCATAACCTCATTAAAAAAACAAATATATTCATGTTTTTCTTATTTGTTGTGATGCAATATTATATTTCATAGAAGGGTAAACTCTACATTAGATATTAGTATTAATACAATTATTACATCAAGGTTTTAATTAAAAAAATAAATAATATCGTAGATTAGCTCATAATTTTTTTAATTTTGAACCATAATTTAAAATTCTATATATGGTGTAACACTTCATATAAATTGAAAATATCAACTCGTTTTAAATAACTGATTCATAAATACGGACTTTTTGGGAATTTTTATTTTCAAATCACTCATAATTGTTTGTAAATAAAATGTTAACTTTACCTAGAATATCCCCAAGTAGTATAAAACATGGTAGAAGGAAATGGATGTTTTCATGAACAAAGTGATGATTTGGATTCTCCTAAGATAAAACTGCCTACACATTCTCTTACTCTACATACGTGCCTTCATTGTATTGAATTTAAAATATGAAATACACATTCTGAAATGAAATTTATTTAGATTTGTGTATAGCCTATAAACTCTTATTTTCAAAATTTTTTGAATGGTCATCATAATCATTTGTTTACACAAATATTACATCAAAAAATGACTAGAAAATTATCCATATGTTGGAAAAATAATTTATTCATTATATCCATGAACATCATTAGTGCATTATTCAACCCATACAGTATAACAAATACTCATAAAAAAAGTACCTTCTATTAACATTTTCTATAGTATATCAGAAGGCCTCATCCATAGATAATGATACCCTAATACCATATAAAATTTTTAAAATAATGAAGCTCATCTCAACTAGTAAAACATAAAATTGATCCAAAGAAATTGGTATCAGTTCTTTTTTGTAATGTAGTTCATCATTGTATAATCAAATCATACCCCCAATTATCAGTCAACATTTATTAAAAATATCACTGGAGGTCCCCATGGTGTTTCTCTAGGAATAATTAACCTTCTATTAAATATTTATTGAAACTGAGTTTTCTTACCTTGACTTATGTAAGTTCCATTTCATATGGTGGAATATAAATAAATTCTACTCCATACATTAACTATATTGTGAACATTACATATCTTTAATGTGTCATCCATGATAGTTCCTCAAGATACACAACATGGAAGTGAACAACCATATGAAAAAGGAAACGTCACTCATCATTAATTACTAACCATATGACAAGACAATAGGGCTATGGGTTAAGGTAACTATGAAACAACCATCGCTACACCACCTTCCTATACATCCCAATCACTACGGTGGACATAAGTGTCTACCTAAAGAGATGTGAATATTACTCTCGGGTGGTAAAAATTGACATGGTCTTGGAATAACACCAACTAATCTATACCCAGCATCATATCAAAACCCAACATCTCGAGTACAAATAAGTCCCCTCGGAATCAGTTCTCTCCAATTTTGGGATCACACCCTTTATACTACCTAATATTTTTTCTTATATCCCAATCGGTCTATAGATCGACATAACCACACAAAAACATTCCATAACTAGAACCAACATAACCACATTAATTATAGTGATGATAAATTATGAGTAACTTGTATTAAATAAATTACTAACAACAATTAAAGCTATAGAAATCAAAAATCAAACAACTAGGAGTGTAGACTCATGACCTCCAGGGGTATGTTGAACGATACGAAGATTGTCTGCCACTCAACAGTTTGATTCAGTTTGAGTTCCATATTCTACACTACCCAGTTGGTATGGATGTTATCACACTGGAGAACCACACCCACCACCTTTCCTGGTATGATCGGTATAGATCCAAATCTTTTCAATGTATTGGGTAAATGATCCCATGCATACACTCTACATTGGAATTGTCCCTCTATTAGCACCCATCAATCTTTACTTTCTAAAATTAAATCCCAACATTACCCAACATTCCACACTATCGGCCCTCAACATGTCATTGGGGATAATTAAAAAAGAATTTTTATCATCATAATGTACTAATAGAAACAAAAAAATCATAACCCTGACATACTATTTTATTTTATTTTGACTAACATGTCGACCACCACGGTGAAAACACTCAATGTGGGGCTTCTAACCATCAGATGTTGCAATAATGGATCACCCATCTGAGATTTCATATCATATACTAGGATCATCTTTGAGGATTACTTCTAAACTAAGGGTTTGTGCTACCACTTCAGCAAACCTTTTTTAAATGGTATATATTCACTAGGGACATTATATCAAAGCTATGTGAATCCTATATTCTTATTTCCATAGATCCCTCATCCCCCACCTATGCTATAATAAATAATTATAGGACAATGAAGTGGATTTAAAAATCTATCACCCTCATATTTTCCTAATAAGAAATCATATACTTCATATCCTTCCACTTCCTCAAGGTATCCAAGTATAATTTCTCCCAAAACATTTCGTGGAATAATTTCTATAACATACCCTTTTTTTATTCAGAATGAATCAAGATGTCCCACAAATGTTTTTATTACTCTATAAACAAGTATGATTCTAACCTCACTATAATTCCTACATTAATCTCATTATCATATATAATATTCTAGATGGAATCTATCTAGAACTTGGCATCCTCAGTTCAACCCTCTCGAGATAAAATCAGAGGCTGTTGTGGTGGAAACTCCTCAGTCATCTCAAACTTACTCAATGAAACCTATAACAGATCTCATTCCATAATTTCTATAAAATTAAAATGGTTCTCAAATAAATACTCTTCTATTATATTACATTGGATTTATGGGTATTCATAGTCCTCTTATGGAGGATAATTATCAACAATAATCCCCTTTCACCCAACCAGCAACCATCAACATGGTATCATTCCTCTTTAATTCTAATCTCACGTATCAGAACACATTTCATAAAACATCCTCAATTTTCAAAAATTATGTCTCTACACTATCCAAGAGACAAATCATTTCATATACACTACATAATCAGACCACAATATATCTAGAGGAAGTCCCTCGACTGTCCATACCATAGCCATCTCTTACATGGAGTAAACCAGCAAACACAGTCACTTATCTTTCGATAGAAACCCTTTTCAAAGCATCCCCACACTCATAATGTAAATCCTTCTTCTTAAGAACATTTACCCTTTCACAACGTGTTACCATAATCATTTACATTCATTCAAAACCCTTCATTACCTACAATTTATTATATAGTCATTCCTTTTTAGGAATTTAAATATTTTTTATTAGACAGTATTTTATTCAAAATCACATGATGTAAAATACATTCTACCATTCGTACCCCACAAAATTATCCATTGTGTGCATATCATGATGCATGTCACCTATATCCCTTGGTTCCTATAATGATTCCATAACACTCAACCAACTGTCCTTCATACTATGAGAAAAAGTTTGTAAAATAGTCTCGTCACACAATTTGGGAATCACCCAATACTGATATATCATTCAACTAGAACAACACACATCATGAACAAGATTTCCATCCCTGGGTACTCGGGTTTTCTCCCAGGAATGTGTTAGCTAAACCTATTCAATAAATTACTTTGAATACCTGACACATCCTAATCTCTTGTCTACTATCAACAAATATTAGGTGAACAGAAAGGAACAACTTTGATACCACATTGTTTCATCCCAACCCCATAATTTACTAAAAAAGTGCCCCAAGCCAAGTAACCGCATATCCTCATGCCCACATCCTTATATGCCAGAGGATGAAAACTAGTAGCAGACACAAGGGGAGGCTATACCCTATTTATTACAGTATTCTGCGTCAGATAATAATATGATAAATTGAATAATAACCAATAACTAGAACGTGAATATCAATCCATTTCCCAAAACAAGGTAAAATATAACAACCAAACATAAAATATTCCATTTCATGCTAATAGTTCCCAACGTGAAGGAAATCAAAAATAAAACTAATATAGGCATCAAAAAATGAGTTCTGACTCTATATATAGATCTTAATCCATAAAAATCCCAATCCCAACTCAAAAACCAAGCATATGGTCTTATCCTTTATCCTAACAAACTACCATGAAATATGCTCGGGTACTGAATAGTGAGACGTGCAGGATGTGAAAACAACACAGTAGGCCACAACCAATGGTGTTTTCAAAACATCTATTCTAAATTGATATTATGTGAATGTACTAAGTAAAATAAAATTTAAACAAAGGATAAATCATGTTGCATTAGTTAACTGTTTTCAATTTATCCATTACCATTATTTACTCCTTTTTCATCACTTATTTCATTTGTGATACTGAATCCATGGGTTGGGTAGTTACAATTTTTCCACAATGGGTCATTCCTACCAAATAATATCGATAACGAGATAAGTAAAATTCCTTAACTCACTTAGAGAAACCATTTGTCAATCAATTATATCACACATACTATAGAGAATAAGTCCATGAGATCTCATCCAATGCAACTGTTAGGGGCATAGAGCCTCAGTCCAATTCTCTAACCTATAAATTCATTGTGTGGGGTTTAGAGCCCCATTCTAACCAGATCAATGGGAATAGAACCTCGTTTCAATACATCTCAAACTACCAATCCATTTATACATTATTATTTATCAATTTTCCATAGATACCATTTCATCACCATTCATAAACAGTTACAAAAAGCATAAAAAATATATTTAATTCAATATATATATCTACCTTATTTCTTAAACCATTATCATGTTTATCATTTATATTGTACATACCATTTAACCCATTTCACTTCTATCCTTCCATATCGCATAAATTATATTAAATAGTTCCCTTACATTTTCCAATTCTCATAAATTATGATACAGTTTCCCATTTAACACATTTATTAATTCATAGAGATTTAGCCATATTACTTTTTCATAATGTCACATGAATTAACCCAATTATACATTCAAATTACCATTCATAAGTCACATAGTACAATCACATTGTTACACCAAATCAATTTTTTTACTAATCCTATCAATCCCTGATGTTATTATCGAGGACTATACACAAATAAAAATATTCATCTTTCAACTCAGAAAACATATAAATGTGTCCATTTAGGGATATACATTATCAATAAAATAATTTTATGCTTAATATTCCAATTTTCGATGCCCTATAATTTTGGAACACCTCATCGGTTACCCTAAATATGTCTAATCAACCTCAACACATCACATGGGGATCATGATTGGTTGAATTCACCAATTTTCCACCCATTTTACCTTTTATTACCAAAGGAATCAAATGACCAAAAATTGAGAATTAAACAAAAACCACGAATGAAAAATATACTCTATGAATATGCGATATAAATTCTAGATAACCTACTTGGATTTTGAATATGATTACATGGTTAACCTTATTATTAGATCCATGATTCAAGAACCCTTTCATGCCCAAACCTATGATCCATCAGAAAAAGTTTTTTTTGTCATTGAAATAATAAAAACAAAACCTCAATCTCAAATCATGAAAATAGAAGAAATATGGTTGTTATACATACCCAGAGCATTGATTTGAATTGACGATAGTCAAAAAATCCATTAATCTAGGGATAATGAATCATATGAAGCTTTAGGGGTTTTGGTTCATCACTAGGGATAGAGATTGATGAATGAGAAATAACATTGGCGGAGAAGCATAAAATCCCAATGGGGGAAATGATAAATTATCAATTTTTAATGGTTAATAGGGTTTGGTCACAAGGTTCGACAAAATATAGGGGAATTGTGAACTAGTATCTATACAAAATAGTGATCTCACATAGTTTCACAAAACATGTGGTAATAGTTTGGAATGCCTCTATACAAGACTATACGGTTTGGATATCCCATTGTATTCTTAAAAAACTCTTCACCCGTCATCCATGATTGAATGGAATGGTTAGATAGTTTCCTCTAACAACATTCCAACTCTGTAGCATTTACTAGATTTCTATTTCTTCCTTTTCCTTTGGGTATCAAACCCCCAGAACACCCCCAAACCGCTTCATACTGCTAGAAAAAATTTCAATAAACAAAAAATATATATTCAAAAAATATATTTAAATGATAAAATTTATCAATTATTCTAAGGATCTAACACTAAAAACTACATTTTAATTTTTTATAATAAAATTTTCAATACTTATGATAATTTTCACTTTGGAATTTTTCTTCTACATTGCGTATGCGGGTTTATTTTTGAATTCAATTTTGTAATTTTGTTGAATTGAATACCAAAAAATGGATTATATATTGGTAATAAGAGTAATTTATAAAATTTCGTATGTAAACATAATTTTTTCCCAAAAATTAATAGATAAATCCATAAAAAATTAATTACATCGACTATGTTAAAAATGGGTTTACCGGGAGTGTAAACACAAATAAAAGGTTCTAAAAGAACAACCATCCTGTAAAAAACCATATGTACGACCATATTGAATGTCTTATCACCTTATTATTTATATTTTTTAGTTTTTGGGACACTTTTATAAGAAAATTACCATTATAATAATTTCTGTAATCAAAAATTCTAAATATCATACTCTTTTTTAAAATTTCAATTATGATTTCGCATTTAGAAAATAGAATTATTTGAATCAATATGGATTTTAATATCTATTATAATGAAATTAATTAAATGTTTTAAATTTATTACTATTTCATATTAATCAAATAATTACATATAAATTCTAATAGATGATGACACAATATTACTTTAATTAGTGAAAAAATATTATATATGATAAAAAATTGTTAAATATAAATTAAAATTATTAATTTATAATGATATATTAATTTTATATACAAATACATCATCTGATACTGGTTTTAAAATAATATATTTTAATTCCCTCATTTTGATGATATTTTGAAAATTAAAATTATTTTAATTATTTCAAAATATTCATTAATGTTATATTAAAAATAATGATATTTTATTAAATTATTTAAAATTACACACAATTAGATATGATTTAGATGTGTTTTATAAATGTTTTAAAACATCATTTATGATACATTCATGGATAGAGTTTTCTTAAATAATGACAATATTAATACATAAATAGTAATAAAATAGTTAGTGTAGTTAAGATTTAACATAATGTCTTTACACATTACATGGTCTTATATTAAGTTTAATTTGCAATGCACATATGTTTTTTATTCGACAATTTTATTTCATAAAGATAAA
Organism: Viscum album; assembly: GCA_963277665.1. Lineage (NCBI taxonomy): Eukaryota > Viridiplantae > Streptophyta > Magnoliopsida > Santalales > Viscaceae > Viscum > Viscum album. Next base: position 1,201,159,070 of record OY728155.1, on the reverse strand, counting down.
CATTTGTTCCAATTTATCTAATTTTTCTAATTTTATATTTGCCTAAAATTATAAATTTCCGTGGATAAATCTGTAGTTACCAATGTGAAAAACCACAATGGTAAGTGTAAGGAATCATAGATGTTAATACGAAACCTGAATAAAAATTATGTATTTTTTCTGGTTGAGATGTTCCTAAACCATACCACCTCGAATCCCATTTAATTATCATTTTTATTCAACATGGTGTGATATTGACTTCTCATTATTGAATACATTTGGGTATTTATAAAAATATGAATCATCCTCGATTATAATACGGTTCCCTCTCCCCTCATATCTTCACACCAGTCAAGAGATTTGGATCCAAAATACATAACATCTATCCCTAACAATTATTTTTAGAAACAATTTAGTGGTTCTGTACATTTCAAAACAAAATTATCTCGGCCATTACGTAGAGATCAAAAGGAGGAGTCCTTGAGTGGAGGTAATTTTTTAAAAAAAAGCATAATCTATTTTTCAGTTCTTCAACAAACAACAATTATGACATATCACATTCAATATAATATAACAAATATCTCTCGTATAATGATTTGGTATTATGTTTATTAATTAATACATATCAATATATACTTCAATCAAATGTGAAATAATATCATCATATCCTTTGTATGGAGAACTAGCTCTTCAGCAACTAATGTTACATGTTTTCCATTATGATTTCTCCCAGTTTGATATAATGATATAATTAATTTATATATATAATAATTATTATATCATTATTATAATAGAGTTATAATATCTCATACAACATGCTACATTAAATTCCATTTAATATATGAAATCATTTCTCATGTCTATGGTGATCTAACACCTCAAGATGTGATTCAATCTTTTTTTAAGTAAATATTAACATAATAAGTGATCTGGTTAAATTTTAGGGATATAAATGATATGTTATAAATGATATCAATTTTTGATAATTTAAATAACATACACTTCAATATCCTTTCACCCATTAATGGAATCGTATCTTCACTAGGGAATACACCCAACGTACTGTCACAATGAAGTACTTTGAATCATTTTCCATGTCCAAACATTATGAATGGTTATTAAAACTAGTATAATGAGTAAATATATTATTGAAAATAGTAATATAATTTGATTAATGATGATATTATATCCTATGTACAATAACTTAGACATTCATGAGAAAACATGTAAGAGAAAACCAGGCACTTATTGATAGAAATAATGAAAATATTAAATATTGTTAAAAATTGTTTTTTAAATACATATAAAATTATCATATTTAAAATGGATGATTATAATTTTTTAATAGGTTTATAATAAACCAATTTTTATTATAAATTAGGATCATCCACATATAAAGGATGTTGAACATGAGGTTAGGGTATTCTATCTCACTTTTACTTTCATGGGTAGTATTCCAAATTCACCACTCATTTTTTTGTGCGGTGTATATAATTTGATTAGTTATATAATTAGTTCTTTCATATTCATGGAATTTGATGTCTAATTGTATTTTATTTCATTCATGGAACTTATTATTACAAATATACCAAAATGGTAAGAATTTATTTCAAAATATCATCCCAATTGAGGATTATTCTTATATAATTCTCCCATTGGAGTACAATTTTGTATTTCTAGATTAGATCTAGTATATTTATTCATAGAATTTTTTTACAAATAGTAACATTTTTTCACACTTTTTTACATATATTGATTGAAAAAAATTCATGAAAATTTTCTTTTATTTCACACATCAATCGAAAATCAATTTTTATAAAAATAAATGTTTTATAAAAATCATTTCAAAATTTTATTTTAAATATACCAAAAAAAATTTTAAATTTTTTTTCACATTTTACAATTTTAAAAAAATATTTTTCTGTAATAGTTAGGTTATTAAAAAAAATATCATTTTGTTATATTGAAAATTTGAATAGAATATTTATTTTAATATGTGTGACATGAATATTATTTTCTACCATCAAGACCACTCAATGATTAAAATAATAATATTTTAAATTTTTAATGGTTATATTCAATTAAATTTATTTTCAAAATATGTTGTGAACATTTAAAAAAATTAATATAGTTATTATCTTAAAAATTGTTCTTATTTGTATTGTTATTTTATTAATATCATCAATTATATAAAACCTTAATTGTACTGATTATACCATAGGAATATATTATGTTAATATCATCCATATTCTATCTATAAATGGTAGATTTTCAATTCGACTAATAAACTTCAATTTTATTACCATTAACTATATTACTCTGTATTGTTTCTTGTTATGATTATTTATTTGGAATATGTATTTAAATTAAATATGTTATTAATTCATTGACTTTTTTATATTGATTTTTTATCACCTTTTAGATAATGATTGGATTTTAAATAGTAATTAATGGATGGTGACAAGTTACAGATAGACCCCCATACATCGACATGTATCACTAGAAAATTTAATTTTCTATATTTGATGGGTTTCTACCCAGATATTTTAATTGTCTTATGAAATTTCATTGCAGTTTATGATATAGTGCATTATGAATTCCTTCGTTGTGAGATTATTTTTTCCACGTGATTATTCAAATTTTTAGAATATCCCAAGATAAGTTTCAAAATTATGTGATTATATATTCTTTATTATTTGATCTTTATTTATTTTTACCACAATATTCTTAGTTGATATAATTTTTTTCTCAATTATTTATCTTTTCAAAATTATTATTCTAATTTATTCATGATAGTATATACTCTATGATTGTAGATATCGAGCATCTGATCTCCCCATTTTCTAAAATATTATTTACCCAAAAGTCTAGGAAGTGTTTTAAAGTTTATATGGAGGTATACAATACAATAAATAATGGTTTTCTCAAAGAAAACAGTTTGTAGATGTGATGTTTTAAAATGTATATGAAATTAAAGTATGTATCAATATTTTCAAAACTATTATACTATTTGTTCCATGTGGATGTGATACCTTTTCTCTTATGATATTATAATAATATAACCACTAAAAATGGGATTTAGGGGTTGGTGTCTTCATTTTTTTGATATCATAGAATGTTATAATAAATATTTCAAACTAGATTAATAACCACATCGATTTTGGTACATAAACCTATGTTATTCATTGAGGATACATATAGAATTACATCCTAAAGTTTTGGTAAGTAATATATTATTGATATTTTCTTACAAGTACAATCATATTAGAATACTATAAATGGATAGGGATCTCGAAAATATCAACCTAGGGGTAATAACTCTTAGAATAGTCCCCTAGGCTTAACCCCATCATCACCTGGTGCATGAAATGAGATGTTACTAAACACGTGATTTGATTGTCCCAGATTATATTCATAGGTTATTTCAAATTTTCATTACATTAGATTATGATGGAATTGAAAAATATATATATGATTGGGAATCATATGAAATTATTACTTTTTTATTATTTTGACCTTAGCTACACATAAATTATTAAATTAATATTAACTATTTCCCTGGTTTTTGGATTATATTCTCGGTTACATATTGTTATGATTGAATCTACAAAATTCCATAGATTGAAAATGGAATCTAGTGGTTTGAATGGGAACCATATTAATGTACATAATCTATATGGTAGGAATGGTTATTTATTTGATTGAATTGAGTCATTTATTCAATGTGAACTAGTCTCCCAAAAACTATCATCATAAAAAGATATAGTATCAGATAATATCAATATAGAGAAATAATTATATTATTATTATGGTTTCTAAATTAAGAAAGATCATTATATGATTGAAGAGAAAAAATTGATAAGGTATAGAAAGAATAAATGGTTTTACCATATGTGATAATTGTGGAATGAAACTTCATAGTTCTTTATTAAATGGAATTATTGTTTTATAAACTTATTAATAGAAAGGAATCCATAATAACAATTATAATTAAAATAAAAAAAATAAAAAAAATCCATTATCTCTAATGAAATTAGGAAATAAAAAACAAGTTTCACATGCCTCAAGTGAATGTACTATAAAATGAGTTATAAGGTCGGGGTCAATCTTATACTAAGGCTGATGTGTAATGATTAATGCAATTGTGTATTTATATTCAATATTTATCTAATATGAGTTTTTTATCAATGATATCATCATTATAATATTTATTACGTGTATAAATTCTATAAAGAAGTACCATACCTATAACGATCCTAAACTGTATGATAAATAGTATTGATGACGAAGAAAATCGATTCATTGGCGTGTTGATAATTTTTGAAAACACATTATAGAGGGAAGATAACGATTAATATTTTCTAAGTGTTATGATAATAATGAAACAATATTTTTTCTAGTATATTATTTGTGGAATTAAATTTGATTAGTGATTTGATTAAATATATATTTTTTTATTTAGTTTTCATCATATATTTGACTTATGTAATATATTAAACAATATAATATTTTATTTATGCACTAATTCATGTTTTATTTATGGTTTTATAGTGATAAAGGTATTCACATGTTTTTAAATTGATATTAAGTGAACCATTATATTATTTTTCAGAGTATAATGTTGATTTAGTGACAATAGTTCAAAAAATTATGGGTTTGAATTTGGAAATCATATTTTGGATGAGACATAATGCTAAATTTATATATTATATATTAATTTGAACTTTGGGTATTATTGGATAACATAGGATGACAATTTTTGTTTACAAAAATATCTATAAACATAAAGAATGACCTTTTATTTTAATTATCTAATAAACTAGTTTTCACATAAAAATTTATTTTGGATATTCATTTCATTGAGTAAGAAATTAACTGAAATTTGATCAAAAAATAATAATATTATAAAATTGATTATGTGAAATATAAATATATCATATAATTATATTTTTAGATTTATATATATAAATTTCAATGGAATTCTTCATTTATTAGAAAATGAATTTGAAACCAAAATAATATCCTAATACCTTCATTGTTTATGAAAAAATAATCTTTTATCAATTATAGAATTATCGATTTCTTGTGAATAAATTATAATGACAGTTCACATTTTTTTGATCAATGATCCCTACCACAATCTATAATTATTTAGGCTTTTATTCATTTTCTTTATCAACAAATTCCACCAATGTTACCCTATTTACAAACATAATATATGTTACTCTAGTTGAAATTTACACTCCACTCCATCACTTATTAAAATTGTTTCATATTATACTATATTAAGATATTAGTTTTCAGGAATTTTATTTTCAAATTTGAAAATCTTGATTACAATGATCAAAATTAAATTGTAATGATTCGATTTATTTATGTAGGTGAATGAGACATCATGATATTTTAAAAGTGTAACATATTGTTTCATTAAGTGTATTAAATTATACAATAATAATATAAGAAAATATTACACACCCAAAAAATTATAATATATTTATTTAAATTTATCTTCTTTGATGTCATTTGAATCACACTACACTGAGTTTAAATGAAACATGATACAATATTAAAATATTAATATATAAACATGACCATTATAATATATCCATTTAGATAGAGGGTATAAATATTAATAACTAAAATTTTGTGGTTTAACCATGAATAAATTAAATTAAACGATGATCTATTTATTAGATATAAAATAAGAAATTTTTAAAAGTGAAAGAATTGTTTTCTGAAAAAAATAGTATTTTTTAATGGTAGTTTATTTGAATATTTTCCATATAATATTGAATAATTTTTTTCTATATTTAAAAATATTATATGAAAAAATTAACATCATTAATTTAATCATCTTTGATAAATTATCTTTTTTTGGGATTTTGTTTGAAAATGTTATTTTTTTATGAATATTGATGAATTAAAATTTTTAATGAAATATGCAATTTCGTTTAATTTTTTTTAAAAAAAATATTATATTGTTTTTAAATTTATAATTAGTTAAATAATACAAATTTTTATATAATTTATGTTACTAAATTAAATTTCATGATAAATTATGATATTAATGTTTTCTACACCTATAAGAAATTTCTATTTGGAAATTGTATTTTCGTAACATCTGCACATTTAATTTTAAATTAAATTATACCACATTATATAATTTAATTTATAAAATAGATTTAAATATCATGAATTAGAATAATTTATATTATATGATACAGTTATATTTATTATTTACAATAATTAATAGTGAAATCAGTAAAAACAAATTTCCGCAGTTAAAGTAAAAATGGATTTACTAAATGGTTAAAATAAGATAATAAAGGTTAGAATGACCTATCAACTTGTCCAAAACACAATTTAAAGAAATATATTGACCCCTATTACCATAGGAATTAATTTTATGGTTTTTAAAACTCTTTTCCATTAAAGTAAAACATATAATAACATATGTACGAAGAAATATAAAATATCACCCTCTTTGTTTTAATTTCCATTTATGGATTCACATAGGGAAAAATTGATGATTAGGATAAATTTGGATATTCTATTTAAATTTAATTAAATTAATTTCAAAAAATAAATTAATATTATATTTTATAAACATTATTATTACATTAATTTATTATGAAACCCCAACATAATAATTATTTAAGAAATTAAAGATATATTAAAAGATACTAAAAAAATTTAATTAAAATAAAAAGAATGAATTATTGTTTTCAGTTAATTTTTCAGATTAATGTATCTTGGTATACAAGATTGACAATAAATTATTTAATTTCCATCATTTTCATTATATATTATAAATTGAAAAAAATGAATTATGAGAAAATTGATATTATTTTTATTTTATAATTAATAATATTTTATTAAATGATTTCAAATTCCTAGAAACAAATATATTTTATTAACTGAATTTTAAATGATTAATTATATCATATTTGGTCCATTCATTAAATATGGTTTTTGGGTGTAAATTATTACCTCAAAATTGTAAATAATTTGTTATTAAGGTTATCATTATAATGTATTTTTCATATTATATGTGCTTATGTTAAAATAATTTACATCAATTAGATGTTTTGAATTTGAAATCTTTGATTTCATATTTATTACTATCCATTCCAAATTATCTATAAAATTTCCTTTAATTTTAGGAATATGGTATAAAACACTAGTTAAAAATACATTTTGATGTAGTTAAAACCCAAAATGGTAAAATTATGGAATCATATAGGTTAATGATCAACTTGTTTAGTACATGTGGATTTTTTGTGTATGTTTCAGGTGTGGATTCACCATATAATCCATCCACCACAATAATTACCAAATATTGTTGTTCTTTTCTAGATAGTGACTTCACATTATTTAATAGTTTTTGTTATTTACTAAAATGATATGCCTACTAAATTAAAAATGGGCACTCAGTCCCCTTATATCATCACACCAATAATTACATTTGGGTCGACCATACTATAACCCAAACTCAATATCCACATTTTAGTTGTTATGGGATTCTGAAAATAATTTCCTTTGAGTCCATAATAAGTGATCCAAAGGAGGTTTCTGTAAGAGAAGATAAATGTTTACCCTAAGATCATTTTTATTCTTCACTATTTTATGGTAATCAATTATTCTGCCACACATTAAATATAATATCAAATGTATAACACCTATAATGATATGTTATTATCATTATCGATAAATATCTATCCATATTAACGTATACTAAATGGGATATGGAATCATCAAATCTTTTCTATAGAGCATTGTTTCCTCATGAACTAATGTTTCTCATTTTCCATCAACACTTATCATTGATGGATTTTGTGAGGGATTAATTTATATATATAGTATTTATTATATATTTTACCAAATGGAGTTATAATATAACATATTTTTTTCCTATATTCAATTCCATTCAAAATATTATAATGTCGCTAAAGTGTACAGAAGACTACCACCTTGAGAATCCATGTGATTAATTTTTTAGTTACAAAATACATCAAATATAATAAGATTAATTTTAATGAATAAATTTGATATATATTTAATTTTATAATATCTATAAAATTAACATATTATAAACTTCGTTACGCTTTCCCCCATTAAGGGAAACATCATTTCTCACATGTGAAAGTACAACATACCATCTCATATAGCGATGTGAATTGTTTTCATTGAACAACCTTAAACGATGATTCATAAAATTAATATATTTAGTGATTATTATGTTTATAAAATTAAAAACATTATGGTGATGATTAAATTATATCCTTTTTATAATTACATGTAATTTCATTACAAAATATTCTTGATAAGGAAAGGAAACTAACACCGAATACAATGATGATAATGGATGACTATTAGCAAACATGTGTTAAAATGTAATGAGAGGATCATATTTTCTATGAGATGTATGATTAAAATTATTTAATAGGTGTAGAATAATTTTTTATTTATTATACAAGAGGATAAAATATAAGCTATGTTATTCAGAACTCAGGTATGTTGTTTCTCTTCTCACATTTACTTTATAGGGACATACACAATATTCAACACTTATTCCTTTGGGGGAATATATACTGTTACTTCTGTTATGTTTTTTAATAAACCAAATTATATTAATGGTATTTAATGTTTTATTTGATGTTATATGTTTCATGGGTCTTATCCTTCAAAATATAAAAAATCATTAATATTTTATTATACATTGTCATCATTATTTTTTATTATTCTTATTTATGTACCCCTTAGAGAGAATTATATTGTTTGTCTATAATATAACCAATATATATCCTCATCCACTAGTTATTTATGTTATTTTCATGTAATTTTAACATTTTTCATCTCTTTTCTACTTGAACTAATTGAGAAAATGTTTTCATGAAAATATTATTTTATTTCTCTCTTTGGTCAAAAATACATTTCCATCAAAAGCAATGGTTTATAAAATTTTTTTATAAAAATGTTTTCCACCATTAAAAAATGTTTTATTAATTAATTTTACCAACAAAAATTAGATTCTACAAATATATTTAAATGAATCATCATCTCTTCATTTAAACAGGGAATATTATTCTTTTACATGAAATTGAATGGAATATTTATTTTACATATAAGTCATGAAGAAGATTATCTAATAACGTGACTAATCATTGTTATAATGAACCTTTGATAACCTTTCAAAATATATTTTTTAATAAAATATTTCTAAACATGTTTTTAGTTTTTTATTAAATAAAATTTCAATTATAATAGGTTTTTTTTCTAAAAAAATATTTTAATGAAATTATTATGGTTGTTATATTAATCAATTAAATCAACAATTTATTGTACATAAGATTCAATAGAGGTATGATGTATTAATATAATACTTATTCACATATTGTATTGTTTAATATTTTTTAGAGGATGTTTAATTTTATAACCATTCACTATATTACACTATATTGTATATTATTATGTTTGTTTGATTAGGGTATGTATTAACGTTTTATTATATAGTTTTTAAATTTGGATTTTTATGTTTATCATGTTTTTATCCATCAATATGTGAAATTAATTATACAGAGTATGTGATGAGTGGGGCCCCATAATAGATAGGTCATCAATGTATTTATTGGTCTAATGAGATAATTCAGTTGTCCAAATTAAATGGGTTTCAATAGATATATTTAAAGTGTCTTGTTAAAGGCCTGTAAATTTTCATATGTTTAGAATTATGGATTTCTATATTATGATATCAATTGTTTATATCTTATATATATATTTCTTATAATATCAATGGATAATTATCAAGAATATATGATTTTATATTTTCCTTCAATTTTTTATCATTTATATGTGAGATATTTCTCAAAACTTAATGATTAAGGTTCGTGAGTTTCCATTATTAAATTTACCACATTTATTATTATTATTTATTCATGAAATATTATGTTGTATGGTTACCCTAACATTTCCTCCGATATCATAATGTATTATATTCTTTATTCACTCGGATATAAGGATATTTTTCTAATAGATATATAGGGATATCCTATATTGAATAATGGGTTTCAAGAATAATTTTTTTTATTTTATATTTTAATATTTATGTGAAATTTATATATGTATCTAGTTTTATAAGACTGCTATACAATTTGGTCCACTGAAATATAATACCTTTTATCTATAGATAATGTAAAAAATTAACTACCATCTCTAAGATAATGGGGTTGAGTTGTTTTCTTTTATTAATTATTTTTTTGAAATAGATATACCAATGGTATAAAATTGAAATATGATCCTTCTTTCATTCTAATATGTTTGAAATTGATAGCATCCCTTATGAGTATGTGTTGACAATGAAATCAAGGATGCAATGTAATTTTTGTCTATTTAACCTTTTAATGGATAGAAATATATACATATTTAATGAGATATATTATATATATTATTATATTGATTCTATAAAGATGATTTATTATTTTTCATTCATTTTTTTCCATCCATCAAAAGATAAAAACAATGACAATGCATGTGTTTGGTCCACTATACCGATGAACGGTGTAATCTATTTTCTATTTATAACACTTTTCAATGAATTTATCTCTTTATATAAAGACTATATATTATATTTATATATTTTTTTCATATTATAGATCTTATGTAACCATTATAATAGTACAAGAATCAAAACCTCCATATTAAAATTCTAAAGAAAAAATTGTAATCGTTAACAGACAGAAATAAGGATTTTATTGTGAATTGTTATTAAATTTGTTTAAAGGATATAAGTGGATCATATATGAAATTATAATTATATAGATGAATATATAATTGGGTTATGATAAATTAAAAATTATTTAGTAGGACATTACATCTTTCTTAATGAAACTCAAACTCCAGGTAATGGTTTTATTTTACCACATTTATTTTTATGAGATAGAAGTAGTATTCCCCCACATGATCATTTTAGGTGTTGTCTAATAATAATAATTATTTTATTTTACATTTTATATCACCAAAATTATATGGATTTAAAAATACGTATAAGTTTATATCATTTATAATTTTTTTCATTCAAATCTAACCAATGTTATAAAGTATTCATATAACAATATAATTATTTTTCATGATTGTTTATGATTATGATTCTGATGATGTAACATTACTGTTTAGCACTCATGAATGTGGTTATATTTTTTACAATATGAATATTTATTAATATTATCTAATTTCAATTCATTTTCATTTCCTTAAATACTAAAGAGACTAAAGGAATGATTGATTAGAAAATAAACATTATATTTCTCTTCAGTCAACAAAAAATATTTAAAAAACATCAATTTTTTATAAAAATGATATGTATTTTTTTAATATTATATAATAAATACTAATTCCATTTAAAAAAAATTATTTTTTAAAAAATTAATAGGAATAGAACTTTTGTTTTCAGATTAATGTAATTTTTACATTTTATAGATGCGAAAGAGTTAATTTTTTTACATTCATTCCATGAATGTATTTTCAGGATATAATAATTTAATATTTACTTTTCTAATTATATATATTTTCCAATGGTTTTCATAAAAGAAAATTCATCATATTATATTATTAATTTTGTACATATTATTCTGTGATTTAAAAAAATTTAATTCATTTCCCTTGTGAAATTTTTCATTTATATTTTAATGAAAATTTTTATATATGATCACATATTTTGATATTAGTTAGGATTTACTTATGATATGGTTCAATTATACATAATTAATAATTTATATGGAAGGTTTATGGTTATTTATAGGAAACAATGATGAAACCAATTTTCTTTTCCATGGATATTATAATGATGGGTTTTTATGCTCGCGGTGTATAATTATTAATATATTTGTGATAATTTTATAGGTTGGACCTGAATTAAATAGGAATCCACTTATTTTATTAAATAATAATGTGTTATGATCTCCATGTGTATAATAGATGTTATCCTAAGTTCAAAAGAGGGTTCAAGGTATATAATCCAATGATTGGATGGTGGTATATTTGATATTATCCCAAGCATGATGTAGCTACACGGGAGGATATATTAATACAATAATGTTATGAATGTATTGGCGGTAGTCCAGACATAAGATTTCCATGATAATTGTTATTCCACACTTTCTGTCAAAATTTTATGACATGAATTATTCAGATCTTATATTCCCAAGGATCATGTTCTAGAATCCCTTTATGATTCAAGTCATTTTAATAATAAATATTTATTCCATGACATGGGTTATGATCTATAAATTACATTTAATGACATTTATTGGTTATTATTATATTTTCTCGCCCTCTATGCTCATATTTTGTATAAATGATCATTTATACCTCAATTCATTATCATTGCATAGAAACGAAGCACAATATTTATTATTTTTTATTTTAAAAGTTTATATGAATAAACATTTAAATTATTATGTGTCAATTAATACATATAGTTGTGATGATCTAAGTTTAAGATGATCCAGATCACTTATGAAATGTTTGTTTATGTATCAATTCACCAAAATAATTAACCACATATGATTATATAATTGTTCGTAGTTTTATGTACATTAATATGTCTATATTATTATGTAATATAATTTTTTTGTAATGTATGAGTTTCTATAGTTTCTATCATATAATTTTTTAGTTTCATATTAAATTTAATATGAGAAAAAATTATTGAGACCCTTAGGATAGTCTTTTAAAAGGAATAAAATACAATATTGTGATAAATAATGGAGTGTGTTTTTCTATAAAATTATCCATGTCTAGATATTATATGTTGACTTATTTTTAATATAGTTTAATCTTGGGATAATTTTTATTAAAATAGTAGGTCAATTATATCTCTATAATAATATATATTCATGAGGAATATACCACTATAATAAACAATTAAGATCATTAGGGATTTTCGTTGGTTAAATAATATTTTAATTATTTTCCATTATCATGTAATTGAATAAATTATGATCATAAACGACCCTAGATTATCATATTTTATCAGATATTTAAAATAATTTTTGAATTTTTATTCATCATATCAATTTTTTTTATAATTTATCACATAGACCAAATGATGGTTGATTTTAATGAAAACTATATTATTTTTAATAATGGATTAAATAAAGAATGATAAATGTTTCATGGTTATATGTATACACAAATATTCAGGTACCCTATTTTTCCATTGTTATATGAATTAGTTTGGTTTAGGAAAGGTCTCATGGAATTACAATTAGGACCCTCAATAAGTAATGTTAAATTATAATTTAATCTATAAATTTTATGATGATCAAATCTCAAGGATATTATTCTTATCATGTTAAATATTTTGTGAATATACTTCTTGAAATTTTTTTTATTCTCACTCTAGTTGAATTTGATGTAATCTATATAATTAGTTGCATTAATTTAAAAAAATTCTAGATCAATTACCGAGGAAGGTAAGTAATGTTTGACATTCAAAAAACATTATTATTATTTATTTGTGTTAAAATAAATATTTCAATTCGATGGAAATTTCACCCTTTATATAGGTCGTGATTAAAATTAGGAAGTGGATTTCATTAGAAATGGTTGGGGAGAAATTAAATATAGATACACACACATTTCATACATATATTTATCATATTAATAAATATTGTCTTATTGTATACAATAATATTCTACGAAATAATCATATATGTATTGAGGATTTGGAAACATGGATATATAAAAAAATGTTCATAAGAGATCTACATATTCTCCAACTATGTTGTTTATAACTAGAAAATTTCATGGAAATATCAAACATAGTTTTGTAATTCAATACATGAGGGGATGAAATATAAGAACTGAGTGAGATCAAATTTCTTAGTAAGGGTATTAAAGGTAGATATCATTAATTATATAAGCATAACATGAGACAAAGGGTATTAGAAAACGAGATTAATATTTAAAAAACATATTTTTCATTTCATAGTTAATAATCATGAGTCATGACATAAATCATGGTAGATTATAATATTTGAATCATAATTTTATCAAAGAACATAATCCAGAAATACATAACATATGTTAATGAAATTGATTTGTGGCATAAACGTAATCATTGAAAATAATATTCCTAGTAGACAATGATCATTTCAACAGTTTTTATTGTGTTTGTGGTTCATTCCAAAATGATTTATAGTATTTAAGGATCCCTCCCTTGATTATGGTAGTATACATTGTCCCTTAATGAACCCGGATTAGCCACCAATACAATATTGTTTATCCCATGATATATCAATCTTCATCAATGTAATTAGATGTGGGTACAGTTCCAACATGTCACATAATTAATATCATATATTTTTGTGTTTCATGATCATAATGTATGTATTATATTAAACCAAATTAGAATAAATGGTTTTTGTAGACATCTATTTAAATTATCACACATTTTATAGAAATGGGTTTCAAAAACATTTCATCATTTGATCATAATATAACATATGAAAAAGAAATGGGATTCATCAACATTATATCCCTATATTCATAAAGAGTCTTGAGAAAAAATAAGGTGACCATGCATTGACCATATCTTATGTAAATAATAATTATAATTACGGTTTTTTGTCCTTGAAAAATAGAAATATCATTAAAAAATTACAACAACATTCTACAGGAATATAACCTATATATTTGGACATAATTTATACTAATAAATGAGAAAATATAATGGAAACAATTTTCAATTATATGAATCATATAGACTCGTAAATTGTTCTTTAATGAAGTAAATTATCTATGAAGGAATAAAAATTTATTCATATAATATATGTTAAAAAATTACTTGAATGCTTTTGACTGAAATTTCTAAATGTACCCTATTTGGAGAATGAAAAAATGATTACTTTAAAAAACAGTAAAAATACAAACAAGGGTAAAGGAGACATTTTTTTTTATGATAATAGTAAAACATCTTAATGTTTTTAAGAAACATGGATATAGATTAAAATGTTATATCGACCAAAGTGGGATTTGATGTCAATTATCAATAAAAATATTTTTTTCCCTCATGTTCTTAATGTGAAGGAAATAAATGGGAAAGATTAATTTTTGAAAAAAACCCTGATGATAATAAACTTCATTAAATTATATATAGTTACATAATATTATTTCATCATCATATAATTAATCATAAATAATCCTTATAAACAATGAGATTGTAAAATAAATATCTTATCGATTTGGTAACATTTGAATAATATGTTTCATTTTAAAAATATAAATATATTGTTTTGTGAATACCATAAATATTATATTATTAATCATAAAATAAATTCATAGAATTATATACACTACACAAAATAAATTATTTGTGTATTAGGCATGTGTCCTATAAAAATAAAAATGAGATAAAAATCCCTTACCACATTTCCAACACGTGAATGATGATCCCCATTAATGAATAACATCCATTTAAACGTTTCAATATCATTAAATATTTATGATTCATGATATAAATTTTAAAATTGAAGGTGTATTCACCACACAAGTTAAATGGGTGGTTAAATAGGAATAATTCCCTTAGAAATAATAAGATAGACTTGAAATCCCTTACATTAGTTCCAAATTCCATCATACATATTGGGAACTCCTTTACAATAATTTTATATTACTATACATATATTAAATGACAATAATCATATATATTATTTTATAGATGATTTACTTTTTACCCTTTATCACATGTTAGTAATTTGTTTTATTAAAATCCATGTTCTCAGTGATATCTACTTGTTTTTTCATGTATGTATTGATATATTGTTTTTTAACATTTATTTGGATCTTGGTTCGATAAAATATTGAATTAAAATCATTTTATTAATATGTAATGTATTAATTTTATAAATTTTTTAGTCATTCATTATTTATATATATAGATAAAACAATTACATTCTTCGTGGAGACAATAAGTCATACAAGCACATGAACAATGTATTAGTTTTTCAAATAATAGGAAAAGGTAAAATAAAATATTAATTCACCTTATTAGGATAATTATTATATCATATATAACATATATTTTCATCAAATTATACCCAATTACCATCCATGAAAAATATGAACGAAAAAAATAAAAATCACATTGGGCAGGTGATAGTCCACAAGTACGCGTGAACAACATTATACTTTCCCATAAGATTATTTGGAAAGTTAGTTGTAGTGATATTGAAATTTAAACAGCATAATAATTTAATTAAATTAATATATAAAAATAAAACATATTTTTATACCTATCAAAGAAACAAGGCTACGAAAAATTAATTGTATAACTACGTGGTGATGGTAATCTGTATGTAGGAAAAAATGATACATTCAGTTAACTTTTTGTATAGAATAGGGTATATAATTGTGATTTAACAATAATGATAATATTTCATAATATTTATGATACTCATTTTTTTTCTTATGATAAATATGATTATTTTATATTTGTAAAATATTATAATAAAAAAAGTGATCAGTTACGGTTATTACCTCCTCTTTGAAATATCTCTTCTATTATAAGGACCCAGCCTTAAAACCTTACATAATCATGAATTAAATTAATAATTCACATTGAGTATCTTTTCAGGTTAAGAGTTTTAGAGAATTAGGACATAACTATTACATCTCAAAAGATTACAAAGTAGACACATCTACTCAGTTTCCATTTTTTTCACAAAATAAAAACTCATGAACAAAAGAGTCATGTCTAGTTCCATGTTTTAGATAGAATGAAATTTCCATGATCCCATCCTTGACCCTATTACACTTTATGTCTTGTGAAAAACCTTTCAAAAACAAGAGATGAGCATAAAAAGATCAGTAATCGTTATAAAACAAGGAATGAAAACATTGGTCCATGTATACATAAGAATCAATGAAATCATACAATAATAATAAAACATAATCACTTGAATATAACACTTGAAATCATAAGGTTTATGAATAACTCATATAAATAATAAGACATAAAGGTAACTTGAGTCATTCATAACATTATTTCGTAGGAAGTAACCCTCGTGGTTACGTTTGGAATACCCATCACAGTATATTCCCTAAATCTCTTCAGAGAAACCTTAGCGTTTAACTCCTTCACATTATCCAATGCATTGGAGAGCTATCTCGGGCTCACCCGCCCTTATTTTATCACGGAACCACCCGTCTTCTTAAACAATGCCCATGAACCATAACATAATCGTATCACATAAAGCATGCATAATGGAAACATAACATTTCCACATTTCAATATCCAGACACATTGATATATTCAAAACATTATCAAAACAATTTTCAATACCAAAATACATAAAAGAGTATATGGTATTTATTTTATTTTAAAAAACATTACGGCTTCTTAAGAAATCCTATGATCAAATAATACTCACGGTGGCGGAATGGTCGTTTTCACCGCGTACATTAAAAATAAACATACATTTTGTCATTTAGTAAAACGCTTCGTAGTGAAAAGATTTCTTTTGAATAAAATTTCAAGTCAAAGGGTTTTATACACTGTATAAAAGAATGTTGGGTATAAAACAAAATATACCTCAATGAAAGGAGATAGAGACAAAATCTCGTAGAAAGTCTGTATCCTTAAATTAAGGATAAATCTATTACATACTTATGTGTGAAAAAAATACACTGAATATAATTGGATATTAAGTGTAAAAAAATTATAGGCTTTCACACACATTTATAGAATGACATATTCAAGGAGTACATGTTTAACCGAAAGAATTCAAATTGAGTTAAGAAGTTTCCTTGCAAAAATTTGACAGCCTAACGATGTCACTTTAAAATTCATAAAATGAGTTGATGAGAGAGAAAATGGTATCTCATCACTTGGTCATTAAATTTACATAAATAATGGTATAAAATAACATATTAGAACATAATAGTTTGTAAATTAAAAGATATGACAAAAGAAATCTTTTAAAATGAGGAGGGTGAAAGGTTCCCTTACAGAATTGGGTATCTTCCGAAACATACACCCCATGAAAGCAGGGTCATACAAAGATGATTTAAATACCCATAAATTAAATTATATTATACAAAGAATACAATCATGGGCTGTACATACACCACAGAAAAGGAAATAGTGGAAAATGTGGCATGAATCTCAAGAGAACAAAAAGTGAGATAAAAACTCCTTACCTCGTGGTAATCAATCGAGTCGTATGACCAAAAGATAATAAGAACCAAATGAATCACAGAATAAAATGAATAGATTGATAATATATATATAAATTTAGTACGCAATTCACCACATAAAATAAATAAGTGGTGAAGAATATAAATCTTATGAAATTAAAAGTGAGATAAGAAATCTCTTACAAAAAATCGGCAACCTAACGGCGCCACTTAAAACATCATAAAACGAATTGATGAGGGAAATAGGGGTTATCTCACCATATGAAAATATAAAGTAAAGTACGATGAATATAAAAGAACATCCCCAACATAACAACATGGAGCTTAAAAAATGACATAAATGATAATACATGAAAAGAAAGAGATAGGTAGGATACCTTACCTAAAGTCGGACTTATCTTGTTCGTTTCTTTATATTCCTGAATAATAAACATTGTTCAATTTATAATTTCTTAAGTACCTTATTTAATATTTATTATTCAATTCATATCTCATATTATAAAGTTATAATAATTAGTTAATTATGTGAGTTCATATCAGATGTTTGTGTCGATGTTCGGTACATGAGTCGAAAATAAAATTGTTTAAAAAGAATTTTCCATGTAGTTATAAGTACATCATCTCAAAAATAGTTTTAATGATTTAAATATCATATATTTTCAGTATATATTCATTTTATACTATTACATAACATTTAGAGATAAAAAATTTGAAATGAACTGTTCATGGAGACGTTAGCCCGTACGTACGCATGAACACTACTTTCATTTCTTTTTCATATTAATGGAATTAAAACTAAATGAGAGATATATATATTATAATTCCAGAATTTTATTCATATTTCAGATGTAATATATGTAATATATATCCATTATATATATGTACTTTTAATATTACATAACATATGGAGATAAGAAAATAAATGCACAGTTCCTGGAGACGGTAAGACGTACGTACGGATGAACACTACTTTTATTTCTATTTCATACTTTAAGGGATTGAAAACATAATGACACATAGGAATATAATAATTAAAATATAATATCATATATAATATCATTAACACCATCCTTTATATATCCCACATATTGCATTAACGATTCAAATCACTTTCTGTGGGTGGTAATCCAAACATCCTAAAATGAAATTATCGGATTTCCCCATTATGGAAACAATAAAGGAATGGCATAAATGAAAAATAAAGATTCATAAAGAAAACATAATCATAATATATTTCATATATAAATACAATTAAATATTAATGGCCACCATGAGAGGTGTTAAAAGAAGTTTGAACTATCATCGTTTCATGAGTCAGTAATTCGCCACCCACAGAAACAATATGTTCTTTAAACATTAGATTCAGGTTTGTGTAGGTGTATCTAGAATACATATCATAAAAACATACTAGTATATTTAAGATTCTGGTGTTGTTAAAAAATAAAGTAATAAAAAGAGTTTAGGGGGTTGAAGAAGCAAAATAAAACAAAAGAACATAAGAGAAGTCATTACCTTTAAATCGGGTAACTCCACTTGGGTTGAACCAAAAGGATTTATTGAAGAGAATTATTCCTAAGGTAAGGCTTCTAGGATGAATATATAGATCCTGGGAGCTTGTTTGAGTAGAGCATGGATGATCCAATGTTCTTGAGAAGTGTGAGATATTGGTATCAAGTGGTTCTTTTTATAAGGGAGAGGAGCTCTTTTGGAAATCTTGAAACTATTATTTTATTATAAAATGAAATTCGGTTTCTAAAGCTCCAAAGAACATTAACGTCGATGATAAGGTGTCCCATGTTCTAAATAAAATCATACAATAGGTATTGGACATGTATTGGAGATTTTTTTAAATTTTATCTTCTGATTTATTTAATTTATTCATTAATGACATAAACACCGCATCATCATTGTGTCATAAATACTTTTATTAATTTCATGTCTAAAAATTATAAAAAAATTACCATGTTGTAGGAAATATTTTTAAATTTCTAATGAATATTTATAGTTCTAATTATATGTTGTATAACCTCTAGTAAAAATTCTTATTGTAAAACAATACATGTTTGTGTCATTTTTATTTTTACTTTAAATAAAATGTATTAATGTCATTATCTTACCCAAGTGGCTCCATGGGGTCCCACAAATTGACCCATGGATTTTATGGGTCCTCCATGACTCATCCAATAAAGTTAGTACATATTTCAAGATATTTTTATATTTTTGTAATATCATTTTTACCTTAAATTAACCTAATCACCTTTAATTGCGGTTAACAAAACTCAAAAGTTACTATTCACCAAAAAATTATTTGCATCCCATTTAACCAAATTTTACTTAATAATGACAACCATGTATGTCAGAATTTTTAAATTCAATTCACAAAAGTGTTAAAGTTTCATTTAACGAAAAATTTAGTTTTTTTAACTACCACTAAGTGGATTCACTATTCATAAAAAATGATGTTTTTTAGAAAAATACCAAAAATCAACCCTAAGATATATTTGATATTACAAATTCAAAAATAATTCCCATATTACCAAATTCATAATATATAAGTTTCATTAATTAATTTTATAATTAATTCATGTTGTCAAAACAAATAACGTGTTTCTAAGAAACAATATCTATCAAAAGATTAACACTTGTTTATGTCTAATTTCAATGTGAAATTATTTCCAATGACCACCATTGGATTAAATGGTAAAAATATATATTAATTACACTATAAAACCAATTAAAAAGTTATTCTAACCATATAAATAAATTATACTAAAAAGAGGTTTTGAATTAAAATACATCATTTTCACTATTCATTAAAAAATGAAATTTATCGGAAAAATACCAAAATCATACAAGAAGTAAATTTTTATGTATTGATTATAAAGAAGGATTTTATTTTGTCAAATATAACATATAAAAGTGACAATATGTAGATTTAAAAAAAGGGTTCTCCATCAAAAATCCGGTTAATCGACCTTATAAATAACATTTTAATATTTACGCTTAAAATTGGATTCAATCGCATTTTAAGCCTCTATCATTTATTGGATAAATGTAAAAAAAATTAACAAGTATATATAATCATTTTTTAGTTAGTACTGTTTATTCCTACTATTACAACGGCTAGTCGTTATCTACCATTTAAAATAATATTATTATATTATTAGTGTGCAACCTAAGATTTCAAAGAAACTCGTTGTTGCGTATTGGGTATGCCATCGAACACAGCACCCTATTTAAAGTAAAATTTATATTTAATTCAAAAATATTAATAAATATGAAAATTTAATATTCTTTACTTACCATAGATTTTACATCCTTCCCCCATTTTGGGAATTCCATCATCGCAATTTTAAAATTGGGCTGAGAAACTTCGTTGAAAGCCCCACATCGGAAAACGAGTCAATAAAATTATTCATTTAAAAGAAAGGAAGAGATGTAAAAAAGGGCACACAGGACAAATGATTCTAGGGTTGCATGAAACCATGGATTTGGAGGAGAAAATAAATTGTCATGTTCTGATGGAGTGTGATAGATAACATGTCTAGGAGAAAGTTAACCACCAGAAAATCACAAACTTGTGATGGGTTAAACGATATATGACTCCCCAGTAGGAAAAGTTAACATACAATGTTTTTTTATGTTACGTTTTATTGAGGAATTTATTTATGAGCTTAACTAAAACATAATTACTTGTCATTTAGACTTCCAACTTTTACTATATTTCTAACACAAACTCATATTTTCTCCAAACGATGAGTATTCGACATGACATGTTCACATTAAGAGAGATAAAATCAGCTTCTAGAGAATCAACTAATCCACAAAAGAGAACTATATATTTCCCATGTCTTTAGAACTTAACCAAAACCAATGTTTTTAGACCAAGATTATATAATCCCCAAAAGGATAATCCTTTATGAAAATAAAAGCTACTCTTAATCTTCATAATTTGTTAACCATTACCCAAAGTTCAACGAAGAAAATTTCATAAACAATTGTCCATAAATTTATTCAATGAAATAAAAACCAAAATTAAATCCCACATTATAGAAGGATTTCATCACATAGTCCTCCAAGATAAATCTTAACATTTATCTCCAAATAACATCAGTTTCGCATAAAGTCTTATATTGAAAAGTAATTAACCTAATCACATATCCTCCATGAGAGGTTAATCATTTCCATAGATAACGCAAAATCATGTTATTCTTGACCCATAATATCATCTAACTAAAAATAATTAGTCATACTAACCAGGGACATCACGCAGTCCAGTGGTAGGCGATAAATACCAGTCGCACTTTGGTTGTGGGTTCGATTCCCGTAGCATTGTCCGACGCGACGGGTTGTCACATGGTCTACGTGTTGTCCTTTCTCCAAAAATATATAATTCTTAAAACATTCCCCAAAAGAGGTAAAATCATCAAAAATAACCAAAACATAATTTAACATCAAGTTTATCTCATGCCTTTCATTTTCCATCATAACATATAGTAACCCATAATTACCTCAAAATTAAGGATCATATGAACCGTAATGGTTAACTTTATAATTATTACCTGAACGTCCACATCGATTTGGTTCTCTCCTACCTGATGCATTTAGAGAACTCACCAAGGTTCAAGTGGTTAATCATGACTTCTGATAGTTGGTTTATAATTACCACGAGATTTCTCATTGAACTCCCTATTTCATTCGGTCTCTTAATTAGAGAACCACCACAGTTTCCTCCAAACCCATTGTCACTTTGGTGCCTGCTAGATCCATCCATTTACTAAAACCAAAAATGTCATTGTGAGTATATAAACAAAATCATCATGTACTAATGAGGAGGATAAACACTAAGATATACTTATCCAAGTTATCTCAAACTCATTCAAACATTCAAAAATAACAATGACTCCATCTAATATAATAATCATTGTGGTTATACACAACTTTTCAATTATGATTAATGAATAACCTAACCTCTAATTTTATCAAAACCGACCTTTAATAAAAACTATAAGGATCCGGCCTTCAAACATTACATAATCTTGAAATAAATGAATAATTCACATTGATTATATTTTCATGTTTAGAGTTTTAGAGAATTAGGACATAAATACTAAATCTCAAAAGATTACAAAGTTGACACATCTACTCAGTTTCTATTTTTTTCACAAAACAAAAACTCTTGAAAAAAAGATTCATGTATAGTTCCTTGTTTTAGACAACATGACATTTTCTTTATCCCTTCCTTGACCCTATTCCACTTTATGTCCTATGAAAAACATTACAAAAATATAGGCTTAGCAAAAAAAGCTCAGTAAGGGTTATAAAACATGGAAAGAAAACATCAGTCCATGTATACAAAAGAATCAATGTAATCATACTTTACTCATAAAATATAACCGATAGAACATAACTTTTGAAATCATAAGGTTTAGTAATAACTCATAGAAATCATAAGACATAACCGTAACTTGCGGCATTCATACAATTCATTTATAGGGAGTAAACCTCCTGGTTACGTTTGGAATAACCATCACAGTATATTCCCTAAATATCATCAGAGAAACCATAGCATTTAACTTCTTCATGTTACCCAATGCATTGGATAGATATCTAGGTCTCACCTGCCCTTAGATTATCATGGAACCACCCGTCTTCTTAAACAATTCCCAATAACCGTAACATAATCGTATCATATAAAAAATACATAATGGAAACATAACATTTACACATTTTAATCTCAAGACACATTGATATAATCAATACATTATCAAAACCATTTTCAATAACAAAATACATAAAATAGTATATGGTATTTATTTTCCTTTTCAAAACATTACGGCTTGTTAAGGAATCCAAAGATCAAATAATACTCGCTGTGGTGGAATGGTCATTGTCACCGTGTACGTTAAAAAGAATCATACTTTTTGTCATTTAGAAAAACGTGTCTTAGAGAAAAGATTCCTTTTGAATAAAATTAAAAGTCAAAGGGGTTTATACACCATATAAAAGAACATTGTGTGTAAAACAAAATATACCTCAATGAAAGGAGACTGAAACAAAGTCCTGTACAAAGTCGGTATCCTTAGATTAAGGATAAATCAATTACATACTTATGTGTGACAAAAACAATACACCCAATATAAGTGGATATTAATTGTAAAACTATCAGAGGCATTCATACATATTCATATAATTACAAATTCAAGGTGTACATGTTTAACCCAAAGAATTGAAATTTAGATAAGAAGTTCCCTTGCAAAAATTCGACAGCCTAACAACATCTCATTAAAATGCATAATATGCGTTAATGAGAGAGAAAATGGTATCTCATCACATGGAAATAAAATTTACATCAATAAGGATATATAAGAACATATCCCAACATAATAATATGTAAATTAAAAGACATAACAAATGATGTCTTTTAAAAAGAGGTGGCTGAAAGGTTCCCTTACCGAATTCGGTAACTTCCGAAACGTACACCCCATGAAAGAAGGGTCATAATATCAATATTTAAATACCCATAAATTAAATTATATTACTCAAAGAATAAAATCATGTGAATTAAATACACCACAAAAAGGAAATAGTGTCAAATGTAGAATGAATCTCACAGGAACAAAAAGTGAGATAAAAACATCTTACCTTGTGGTAATCAATCAAGTCGTATGAAAAAAAGATAATACGAACCAAATGAATCACTGAATACCATTAATAGAATGATAATATATATATATATCAAAAGGCATTACACAATACCCCACATGCAATAAATAAGTGGCGAACAATATAAATCTCACAAAATTAAAAGTGAGATGAGAAATCCCTTACGAGAATTCGGCAGCCTAACGACACCACATAAAACTTCTTAAAATTAATTGATGAGGGAAAGAGGGGGTCTCTCACCATAGGAACAAAAAATGGAACGTATGATGAATATAAAATAACATCCAAAACAAAATAACATGGAGCTTAAAATATATTACATAATGGAGCTTAGAATATATTATGTAACTCCTTTATAGTTTATTATTCAGTTCATATCACATAATATAATGTTATAATAATTAGTTATTTATTTGAGTTCATATCAGACATTTTTGTCGATGTTCAGTAGATGAGTCAAAAATGAACATGTTTGAAAAGAATTGTTTATGCATTTATAATTAAATCATCTCAAAAATAGTATTAATGATATAAATATAATATAGATATAGTATATATTCATTTTATACTATTCCATAACATTTTTAGATACGAAAATGAAATGCACAGTTCTTGGAGACAGTAGCCGTACATACGCATGAACGTTTTTTTCATTCATTTGTCTCATTAAAGGAATTAAAGCTAAATGAGATATATATATATTATAATTCCAGAATTATATTCATCATTAAGATGTAATATATTTCATATATATCCATTATATATATTTACATATAAGAGTACATAACATTTGGAGATAAGAAATGAAATGCACCGTTCATGGAGACGGTAAGCCGTACGTACAAATGAACGCTACTTTTATTTCTATTTCATACTTTAATGGAATTAAAACATAATGATACATAGTTATATCATAATTATAGTATAATATCATATATAATATCATTAACTCCATCCATTATATATCCCACATATGGCATTAACGATTCAAATGACTTTGAGGGGGCGGTAGTCCGCACTTCCTAAAATAAAATTATCGCGTTTACCCATTATGAAAACCATAAAGGAATAAAAGAAATGAAAAATACATCAGTATAAGAAAAACATAAACATAACATATATCATAAATAAATACAGTAACATCTTAATTTCCTCCATGAGAGGTGTTAAAAGAAGATTGAGCAATCATCGTTTCGTGAGGCAGTAATTCGCCACCCACAGAAACAGTATGTTTTTTAACCATTAGATGGAGGTGTGTGTAGGTGTAGCTCGAATAATTATCATAAAACATACTATTATATTGAATATAATGTTGTTTTTACAAAATAATATAATAAATATATTTTAGGGTGTTGGAGAAGTAAAATAAAACAAAAGAACAAAAGATAAGACATACCTTTAAATCAGGTAACTCCTCTTGGTTTGAACCAAAAGGGTTTCTTGAATAGCTTTTTACCCAAGGTAAGGCTTCTATGATTAATAGAGGATATTTGGAGATTATTTTGGTAAATGTTGGACGTGCCAAAAAGCTTGATAAGTGTTTGAGATTGGTAGGAAATTGGAACTTTTTATAAGAGAGAGGAGGGGCTCTTTTGGAAATCTTAAAACTATTAATTTATTATAAAATGATATATTTTTTATAAAGCTCCAAAAATCATTATATGTGATGATAATGTGGCCCATGTTAGAAATAAAATCATCCAACAGGTATTGGACAAATTTTTCATATTGTTTTAAACATTATCTTCTTATTTATTTATTTTATTCATTAATGACCTAAACACTGCATCATCATTGTGTCATAAATAATTTTATTTATTTCATGTCTAAAAATTATAAAAAATTTCCATGTTTTATTAAATCTTATTATCTTTATAATTAATATTCATAGCCAAAAATATTTCCTTTATAACCCCTTGTACAAATTGTTTTAGTAAAACAATACATGTTTGTAACGTTTTTATTTTTACTTTTAATAAAATGTATTAATGTCATTATCTTAGCCAGGTGGATCCATGGGGTCCCAAAAAATGACCCATGGAATTTATTGGTCGGAAATGACTCATCCAATAAGTGTAGTACATGTTTCAAGATATTTTCATTTTTTTATAATATCATTTTTACCTTAAATTACCATATTTAACATTAATCGTGGTTAACAAAACTCAAAAGTTACTAATCACCAAAAAATTGTTTTTATCCCATTGAACCAAATTTTACTTAATAATGGAAACCATGTTTGTAGGATTTTTTAAAATCAATTCATAGAAGTGGTAATGTTTTATTTAATGAAAAATTTAGTTTTTTTAACTACCACTTAGTGTTTTCACTATTCATAAAAAATGAAGTTTATCAGAAAAAAACCAAAAATTAACCCTAAGATGTATTTGATATTCCGAATTAAAAAATGATGTCAATTTTACCAAATTAAAAACATATAAGTTGAGTTGAATAATTTTATAGTTATTTCCCAAAGTCAAAACAAATAGCGTGTTTTTAGGAAACAATATCTATAAAAAGATTAACACTTGTTTATGTCCAATTTCAAAGTGATAATAATTTCAATGACCACCATTGGATTAAATGGTAAAAATATATTTTAATTAAACTTTTAAACCAATTAAAAAGTAAATCAATCCTTATAAATAAATTATACTAAAATGTGGTTTTGAATTAAAATACAACATATTCCCTATTCATTAAAAAATGAACTTTATCGAAAAATGCCAAAAAATATACAAAGTAAATTTTGATGTCTTGATTCTAAAGAAAGATTTTATATTGTCAAATATAACATATAAAAGTGACAACATGTAGATTTAAAAAAAGGGTTCGCCATCAAAAAGGAAATTAATCGACCTTTTAAAGAACATTAAAATATTTATGCTAAAAATTTGATTCATTCGCATTTTAAGCCACTATAATTTATCTGATAAATGTAAAAATATTTAACAAACATATATGATCATTTTGTAGTTTGTTCTGTTCATTCCCGCTATTACAATGGTTAGGCGTTATCTACCATTTAAATTAATATAAATATATTATTAGTGTGCAATGTAAGATTTCAAAAAAACTCTTTGTTTCATATTGGATATTCCATCGAACATAGTATCCTCATTAAAGTAAAATTAATATTTAATTCACAAATATTAATAAATATGAAAATGTATTATTCTTTATTTACTTGGGATGTTACTTCTATATACCCTCTAAAGGTATCTGTTATTGGACTTACGGGAAGAAGAATCAATATAACAAGTATAGGGATAGTGAGTAGAGAAATAGCTATATTTTTTTAGATCTATAATGCTGAATTCTGTGTGAATAAGTGTGGGAGGAGGTTCCCTGTTATAATTTAGGATAGGGGAAATTTTGGAAATTCCTATGGAAAAATTATAATAATTTAATTCTGAAAATAATTTCCCATATAGAAATCCTAGTTTCAGGTGCATGGCCATTTAGTTTTTTATATATAGTATATATAATGACCAAGATATGTTTTAGGGAGATCATAGGTGTTTTGGAAAGCATTGGATGTTTTTCTAATGGATCATGTGTTTCAAAACAGTTATTAAAAGTCATTCACCCCATCTAGGAAACTTTGTGTATTGTGGAAATAAGAAAAGTAACTCCACATGGTTGGAATTGGGTTTTTATAAACCGTGGGGTTTTCTAGGTGAAACAATGCATGTCCTAATTTATGTAATAATCATGGTTGTTGCATAGTATGTATAACAATGTGATCCAACCATGCATGGTGTTTTCTTATGGATGTAGTATCGAATTGTTGGCACATGGTATAAAAAACCATTCAGCCTAACCATATTTTGTATAGCTATAGATAAAAAATTTATTGTAATAACATTAGTTAATTATGATAAATCAATTTTAAATCCTAATATTCATAATATAAACTTTCATTTCCTCCCATGGATATTGAATAAATTTTTTTATCTAATGGAATGTCATAGAAGATCCAAAGCAACATGGGGATCTAGATTTGACAATAAGTCTCTATTCATTGAAATTATCCATTGGCATCTTCTCCTTCACTCCCTCAAAACTATATATATAATAATTTGCGATAGATTCATTTTTATGTGTTTTTTATGAGATCATGATGAATCTATATTGGTCTTGATAAGTATACCATGTTCATGATTGGATATAGGGAATCATTGTGTTGATCTCTGTTTTCGCCAATTTTTATGAGGTTGGTGAATTCCCACTCAATGTCAATTGAATATAAAATGAATTCTTCACCTGAAAAAATCTTTTTTAATGAAATTTTTGTGATTTTTTGTGTGTCTCTGATTAGAACCCTCTTTAGTGGTGGTTTTTATAATTTTTTTAAGATTGGGGTAAAAGCCTCATTTTATTACTAAAGCAATGAAAATACCACTTTTAACTGGGTGGAGGGACACCCATTACATAGCCTGAAGTCCCAGTGGTCATGAAGACCAATAAATAGACTATATGGACAATTTTTTTCCCAAGGCCCATTCTGTGAATAGTACTACTATAGTACCTACCTACTACAGTACCCACACAGTATCATCCACCACTAGAGTGCCCTATTGCTGCTACAGTTCCACCATTTCTATAGTACTCCACTTATACATAAGTATTATAGTCCTGCTACAGTACCATTTCCCAATGGGTTATGAACCCCAATTTTTCATGTAGGATTATGGGGTGCTTAAAACTAAGCCAAACCCCAACTACATTGACAAATTTATAAAATGGGATGTCATTATAGAAAATACACATTGATAAAAATATTAAAATGATGATTTTAAAATTATTTAATTAATTGGATACTTGTAAAGTGGTTTTTAAAATGTTTTGAAGAATGAATTATTTATGTGAAACGGGTTGGATTGGATTTATTTCATTCATGTTTCATATGGGTCTATTTTCTTTAGAAGTCACTAAGTGGAGGGAGCATCGTCCATTGTGGAACCTATTATTCGTTACATTATTAAGACTTTTTAGATGAATGAGAGACCTCCCATGAGTATATAAATGTCACATGGGGTTGAATTCTTTGATGTTGGGACATTTAGATGTGTGGAATCATGCAATGTGTATTCCAAATCAAAATATTAATGTTTTATTGGATTCAATATTTCATTCCTTGGAATATTTCTAGTATTTTAAATAAGATGGTTTTAACATTTTTAAATTTATTTTATTAAATTGTTCTAATTAGTATTTTACCTACGTATACACTACTGTGAATTTGTAGATATCATTATCAATACAACAGTGAAGGAAAGTTATCCTTGTTATTCAGTGACACATCATAATACCATGGGAATGGCTGATCGAGTTAGAACATAGAGCATGTAGGTAGTCTCAGGATGGATGTCTCAAATGTATTTGGGTTTTCTACTCTTTGGATTCATTTTATTTGTTTCATGGATTCCACTTTCACTATGATATTATTATTGTATTATATTTTTTTATATCTTTATTTTATGTTCTCTTATATTGTATAGTGGTTTATTAATTTTATAATTCAGGATTACATGTTATATTTCAATGGAAAATTTACCACAAAATTTTCTTGAGTGCCTTGGAATTTTTTCACATCCTTTGGTTTCGTTAGGATTTCACATAATGAATATTAACAAACTAGTCACTTCTCATTCCAATGAGGAGGGGAAGCATGTTACGAATGGTATCAGACTATGTTGTATCAAAATATTTTTGAGAAAATTAGTATCTGTTCTTTAAAAAAATAGGAATATATTATGTTCAGTACTGGAGTTAGAAATGGTTATAGTCTTCATAATTTTTTTTTTGATTCACTGGATGGAATAAATTAGTATGATTTTTTGAAAATTAATTTTACAGCATAAAATGATGTAGCTAATCATTTTATGTTGACCATCATGTTACCAAGGATTTTAGGTCCATGGGTATTTTTATAAACATTTAATATAGTTTTCATAACATTTTAATTGGTTACTATATTAGAATATCATGACATAAATTGAAATAATTCCTTCTATAAATGACTGCTTTTTTCATTATTGATATATTGATTAATGGAAATTGTAAAATTTAAGTGTTTTTAAAAAAATATGGAAATGTTATAAACTTACAAGATTTTGAAATAGATTGATGGGAGTATTCATGAAATTATTGAAATCTAAAACATTACCAGAGATGATGTTAAAATGGAAATTTTAAATATGTAATCCCGTTGTTTCTAGAGAGTGAGACGAAATTGGGATTTTTATGTTTATATAAAATGGAACTAGTTAAATACCATAAGTACCAACTCGAAGTGGATACTAAGAATAAAGTTCACTTGAGCCGCATGTGAACCAACAATTAGAACAAATTCATTTTCTTTGATTTGACATTAAACCAATCAGTTCCGACCTAAAGATGAAACTTTTCAAATTAAATCCACCCAATAAATAGTAAAATGATAAAGTGTTGCCTCATAAATTTTTTTAATATAGATTGAACCTAATCACTCATTGTTGATTTGTTAACATTTACGAGGGTAACTATTCATATTAACTAGAAAAGAAATGGCCCTATTTACCAAAATTGATCATCCTAATTCATAATATGTATTTAATTTTTTTTAATTAACTAAAATTTAATTGATGAAGTTATTTTTATCTTGAGTCTGAAAAATTCAACTACTGCATTTTTTTATCAGATTTTTAACCATAATATGGAGTCTAGTCACATCTAATTTCAATTAATTAGTGAATAGTTGTTAGAATTATTAAATGAGTATATAATATTTAAATTTAATTTAAATTATTCACCAATAGTGATCAATTTAATTTATTAATATCAAAACAAACTCTAGGCTTGAAAATAGTCTTTACTAAAAATGCCTTTTAATTATAAAATTTTTCATACTAAATTTAAACATTAAATTGATTATAGTGGATATTATTTTTTTACTAAAACTATAATAGAACAATTTTTACATTGAAATCATATTAAAAAAATTGATATTTTTACACAATGATTCAAAAACAATTAGCATTTTTACCATTAACTATAAAATTAATTCTTTTAGAAAATTCTAAATAACTCATCATAAGATAATTTTTATACTTGTAAATTCATAATTGTTTTTTCATATAAAATAAAACATATAAAATATCATGTAATTAACAATATTTAATTTTAGAAATAAATATTGTTTTGATGAAATATTATTTTTGATGAATATAATTAGTTCACAAAAAATTGAGTAATTATTTACAAAGAATTTATAAAACAAATTATGTTGGGATATGAATTTATATATATATATAATTAAATATTTAATCATATGTATAACCTCCGATTTAATAGCTATGTTACATGGTTAATAAACAATAACGTTTTAGTATATCATGGTTCATTCAAATTCGATGTTGTGGGTAACACAAGATATTGAAAAAAATTTTGAATATAATTATTTTCTAAATTATTGAGGTGTTACATTCCCTCCTTTATTAAATTTATTCAATAAAATTGGATGATGTTTTTTGTAATTAATGATTTGATATTTCAAAATCCATCTATGGAAAACGATAGAGAAAAATTGGTTAATAAACCATACCCATAAAAATTGAAATGGAGGTCATTTTATCACCACAAAATAATGTTTTGACATAGGATAACATTAATGGTATGTGAAATTATGTAAATGGAATAGAAAAATGAGTCCCAAAGATTAATATAGATGGGTATAGAGAATGTTCAATCTAATGATAATAACCATAAACACATATATTATCGTGGGGTTAAAAGACCATCTGTCATGATTCCCTCCCCACAAAGTGTACCCCTCCTGGGCTGGAAATGTGTGAAGGAAGATAATGACCCCCCGAGTCCCGCCTACAGTAGCCCCGGGTTGGCGACCATCGCCGAGGGTATAGTAAACACACAAATGATAGGCATTACCCTCCATGGGAACACATTTGATGGAGATAGATAAGATAGACACCAACCAACTCCAACATAGAACTGAATTATAAAGGAAAACCCAATTTCACATATGTAATGTCATGAAAAACTACTACAACTGGAAGGGGAAAACTAAAAGTACATAAAAGTAAGTAAAATCAACAGCAACCACAAGCTCGAACAACTCCTACAAGCTCAATATGATAGAAACCATCTTGATCTCCAACCTGCTCCAAGTGACCTGAAAACAGTTTAAATATACATAGGGTTAGTATAATAGTATACTCATTAGGATCCTCCCCAAAGCCTCTCGTGCAAAATTAATGAAAGCATACTAAAGCATAGTGAACAACAAGTGAAACCAACTCGTCACCTAAACAGGTATAATAAGCCCCCAACCTCACCATGGATACTCTCACCAAGTAACGCATAAAAGAGTATATTATATAATAAATAATATCAAGGGTACACCACTACAACTTCTCCACTAGTTTTCTTGCTTTGTCCAAATGACGCACGTCCTGAAAATCTCTCTCCAAAAAGGCATGCCTGCAGACACCTGGGTGATCACCCCATCATTCACCTCATGAAATAAATGCACCGTGTCCATGAAAGAATGTACCCTTGTAGTTTCCAAGATCCACCACAACTCGCATAACGTGTATCATATGTTGGTTATTATACCCCAAGCCATTACAACCCATACACCGAGTAAGGATCCTTAAGACATCGTAGCATATACACGTTATAACTATAGTAGTCCACACTATATGATATCTAGAATATATGTGTGTGAATAAGAAAAAGACATTACGTCCCTCTACACACATATATGGGGAAAACTAACCACTTTGCCTACGAGAACAAGTATCTACCAAGAGAAGAGAGTAGGGCCAAAGGGGGTAGTCATCCATTCATCCTCCCACCAGAATGTTGGAGAAAATAGCCACCCCCCCCCCCACTAGGGCTCAAAATCCATAAGGTTTAATTTTCCCATACTGACAGGATGGAGTTGTGTATAGAAACACAATAAGTACATCATATACTATAGCTCACAAGCACACTATTGGATAACCTAGTCTTAGACTCAACTGCAGAAAATGTCTCTCGGACTCCGGGACACCTCTTATAAGATTAGGTATCCTATAAGCACAAAACCATTTAAATAGATTTAATACATTATTTCACTCTATTTTTATCAGTTCCACTTTAAGTTAATTAATTCTTTAAACATTAATTATCCAATAACAATTCCACATTAATTTTCATTTGTATCACACCCAATGTACACTACTCCTTCAAATCACAACCTCAGCATTGCGCCCCAGCAAGCTCCAAACCCCATGGGTTAGAATTATTTATTCAATTATTTATTTAAATCATTACTTTCTCATAATCCTAGAAATTCCAGAAAAACGTTCTATGCTACTAAACACAAAGGGCCTCAACACGGTGATTAGATGAACTACCCATTGAGTCTATTCTGCCTATAGAAAGAGTATAGACACATTATCCCTTGAGAGGCTAAACATAGAAATCATGTGGAATACCCCATGCGTCATCACCCCTTTCAGAAGAAGGGTAAGTAAGACTAGCTTCCTTGAGAAGTGGGGAGAAGTAAAGCACATAAACAAGCAAAAGAAATATCAAGCATCCAAGCATTCACATCCATCCCTTTCCATCATCCCTTAAGTCTTCCCTGACACCCACATGAATAAACGGATGCATCTCGCCGATCATTATGCCATCTACAGCCACATTTAATAGTACTTCCTACCCCCATATATCATAATATCTATAGAGGCTTATGTTACAACACAATCAGTAGGAAAACAAAAATCTTACCAATTTGGATCTTGGTCCTTTAACAAACAAGAGGGCAACTCAGAACCCTACAATGAATTTTATTTTATAAGACCACTAATTATTTAATCTATCTTGGATTAAGCGATTTATTAATCATATGTTCCAACATTGGGATACCTAAATAGTAAGCTTTCACAAAATAAGTAAACATGCTCACTGCACCATTTTGATTAACATCAAATCACAACAAGAAGAACCAGATTCATTTTCCGGCCTCTTTATCTTTACCCAAACCATTATCAATTAATTATGGTTTACATTCTTTACCAATTTCCATAAAGAATGAACACCTATATGAATAAATCATAGATATTTCACTATCTATCAGAATAAGAGGCAATAACATACGATTAATATGAATTTATTTATCTGGTTCAAATATTTATTATGTCAATTCCATTGTGATCTAGTGGAATTAAAAATGATGACTATACAGTTGCACATAAATCAAAAGAGAAGTAATAAATCCCCTACCTCAAATAGTTAATGAAGTTCTTTATATGCGAATATTCCACACAACGGGTCACGATCACCTCCTCTCGCGAAAACTACATCCACCCGAGGATACCAGGGTACAATCGCACCAACCAAATCCTGAGAAAAATTCATTAGATGCATGGAGATGACATGATATAATATGGAAAGGATAAATAGGAGAAGATTCACCCTAAATTAATGACGATAAAACATAACTTATATCAAAGATTTATGGATACATCTTGGTAGCTCCAAAATAGTGGGTGCACTTGCAGTAAGAAGGACGTCGTGGAAACCAATCCATGGGGAAAAGATTGATCTCACGATTCTTATGGGAATGAAGGAATGTTTCGAGTGTCTTGTAGAACTCAAAATATTGAATATGAAAATGAGGTTTCTGATAGAACTATTCACTGATGGAACTGTTCATAGAATTGGATATTTGGAAAAGGAAGGAGAGGTTACCATTAGAGGTTACTAATAGAACTGTTCACAAAACTCAAAATTTGGCAATGGAAAGAGAGGTAACCATTATAGGTTACCGATAGAAATGTTAACCAATGGTACTCTTCTCTGATGGAATTGTTCATAGAATTGGAAATTTGGAAATGGAAAGAGAGGTTACAATTAGAGGTTACCGATAGAACTGTTCACTGATGGAACTTTTTATAGAATTTGAAATTTTGAAAATGAAAGAGAGGTTACTGTTTGAGGTTACCGATACAATTGTTCACCGATGGAACTATTCATATAATTAGAAATTTGGAAAAGGAAGGAGAGGTTATCATTAGAGGATACTGATAGAACTTTTCACCGATGAAACAGTTCATAGAATTGGAATTTATTAAAAGGAATGAGAGGTTACCGTTAGAGGTTACCGATAGAACAATACATTAGTGGTCCCCGATGCTACTATTCACCGAAAGGGAAAATTGGAACAGAGTTGGGGATTAGTCACCTTGACCTCCCAGAACACCTAAAACACCATATGTTCATAATGGAATGGACCGGAGAGGTCTGGGCCATTACACCATCAATTCTTCTACATTTATGCTCATTTTAAATCATTTGTGTATGAAGATCATTTTCTTCATGTTATGGAATTAATTTATAATTTAGAATAATTAAATAGAGAAATACTATTAAATAAAATGTAGAATCTCAACTTTTAGACAATTTCATCCTCATTCCAATATATCCATCAAAACTATGATTGTTCTATATGAAAATTTTTATGCCTAAATAAATAAAATTATCTGATAAATTATCAATATGTATACAACTTATTCCTCCTTCCATTAGAACATATCCAAAATAAAAAATGGTCATCCAAATGTAATATAGACCACTAAATTAAATAACAATGAAATGATAGATTTAACTATAAAAAATTCCAGAATAAAAAAAACGTTCCACCAATATAATTTCATAAATATTCATAATACCCAAAACCCCATAATAACAACAACATTAATGAATTTTTTAACCTGAAATTTCATCCAAAAGCATTCTTCTTTTAACATCAAAAGTTAAATTATTTTTTTACAGTTATTTTATTCATGTTAAATAAAATATAAAAAAAGGGTACATATACCCCATTGTAATAAAACATCCCACAAATAAAATTAATCACCATTAGAAATTGCTATAAACACTTGTGACATATTGAACCTCAATAAAAATATCATGAATCAAATTTGGATTGTAACCGAGAAGGAAATCCATAACATACCCATAAATTTATATGAATATATCAACTTATGAATTAATCACTTGAAATACATCTTTATTATCTATTTCCTACAATCCATTAGTCCAAAATTAACATATCAGTAAATAATATATCACCATTAAATTATTTTTAATCCTTAATAGAGTATAACATCAAATCCAAAAAAGCATATAAATTTGGCACTGGTGCTTTTTAACATTAGTTAACATTATTCTAATAAAATAATGTTGATATATGTAATATTCATACTTTTCATACATGAAAAATATTTGATTCCAAAATTAACAAAATCCTTATTCCATAAATAACCTCATAATTACATAATATATTACATAAATCTAAAAATTCTTTAAACAACATAAATGATTACCTGAATTACATTTAATTATGTCACTAACTAGTATCATTGATACCGATAAAAGTATTTAAAAACATATATTTATAAAAAATAAACCATATAATATATCATCAAAAACAAATAATAGTTTATCTTTTTAAGATATTAATGTGTTCTTCAAAACTTTCACCTTACCACTAAATCACCTTTCATTGTTATTTGTACTATTCAATATATGTTTACAAATACATAACAAAAAAATACAGAGTGACAATCCAATGAATTTTTTGATGATTTAATAATATTAATAATAGCAGTATAACACTTATAAATAAACATGAATCAAAATAAATAAAAACTTCTACTATCCAACATCATTTTTAGTCAACAAACTAGCTTTCATCATCTAATTCTCGAATGGTTAATTCATATTATATTTAACTTGAATCATGGCTTAAGATTCATCGACATCAATTTAATCACTCCACATACTTTTAACATATGAGATATAGTAATAATAAAACATATATTTCAGAAAACATTTTTCACAACCCCCTCCCCACAAAGTATACACCTCTAGGGCCAGTAATTTTAAAAGGGAGATTGTGACCTCCAAGTCCCGCCTCCAGTAGGTCTCGGGTTGGCGACTAGCAGCGAGGGTGTAGTAAACACACAGATCAAAGGCATTAACCTCTACGATAACTCATGTTGAAGAGAGAGATAAGATAGACACCATTTAACTTCATCTCAGACTGAAATATTAATGAAGTCCGATAACACCCCAAGCATCCACGGTACGTTTTTCCATTGAAAATGCAATAGCTTGCATTGTACGCGACTTCGAGATTCTAACACACCGCGACCAATCAAAATAGACATTAAGAATAGTAATAGCCACCTTTTGAAATTTTATAAATTTTGTTTTTCAAAATGGACTTCATTTTCTAATTCAAAATATCAAAATTAGCTTAGGCTGAATTTTTTGTATTTTTCTGAAAACATTCAATTTTTGATGAATAGTGAAAAACACTGAGTTATAGGCTAAAATCAAATTTTTATTTAAATAATTATTTATTTTATTTAAATTTATTTTAGGTCAAAATAAATAAAAAATACAAATATAAGTTCAATGTAATTTATTCGATTCGTTTTATAATAAGTTTAGATATATAAAAAAATTTATTGAACTTTTTTCCATCTTTTACCCACCTCCTAGGAGCATTTGAAAATTTGAATAAAACATAAACATACCGCTTCTATCAATTTAATTCCAAAAATATTACTGTCTTGGTGAATATCAGTAATTAAAATGTGTTTCAATAATATGAAAATGATTTTTTTGTGAATAATAACTTTTGACTTTTATATACCGCGGTTAAAAGTAAATTAGGTAATTAAGGGTAAAAATTATATAATAATTACCCTAAAACATTTCCTAATTCTGTTGGATAAGGAAAATGGGACCAAAAAATTCTTAAGAATAAAATATGACCCATTTGGTCCACTTGGATTAGATTATGGAAATTATTATTAAATTATTTAACGAAGAGTTAAAAATGTTAAATTCAACGTTTAATAACTAAACCATTTTTAAATTAGGGTTACACACAATATAAATTTGACTATAAATATTAATTATAAATATAATAATATTTTCTACGTAATTTTATTTTATTTATATCTTTTAGATATTAAATATTTTAAATATTTTTGACACAATAATGATGCATTAATTACCTTATTAATGAAATATTAAAATAATAGATATTATAAATATCCAAATAAATGTAAATTGACACATCTGATAAATTAAACTAATTTTCCAGGATAGTATAACATTATTAAGGTTGGTTAAATAATTTTTTTTTGAAGTGATAATGTTTTACTAGATTTTAATAAAATCAAATACTAAATAGTGTCAAAATTGACCTAATTTAGTTTTAAACACAAATACTATATTATTAATTGATATGATATTCAGAAAAATATAATGATTGGCCAAAGAACATAGTTATGGTTATATATATTAATAATTATTCACTTTTGGCTCACTTTTCTTATTATAGTTTGTTTTAAACTATATAATATTAAAATACAAAGAGACCCGGTAAATGCCGAACTATTTAACTAAGAGTTATATCTAATAGATAAGGTTAATATAGTGACCTAAATTTGTTTAAAAACCTATTGTTTGAAATTTTATCGACCCATACCCACTTTACCCTCGAAATAAATCATTTTTGATTCATTAAAAATCTAAAATGTTTTTATTATAAAATAATATTTTAAGATTTTCCTAAAATGACCCTCACATGCCTTATGAAAGGGTACTTCGACTTCTCTAACATTCACACCTCCAAAGCCGTTTTTCTCGGCCAAAAACTACCCAAATAACCTCCCATCTTTCCTTCCTTAATACTAGAGGACTTCCATTGGTCAGAAACCGAACCTAGAGATCCCTTTTGATCAAAAAATTAAAGAAGAACCTAAAGAAGAGGTAAATATTTCATTACCTTTTTCAGGTTCTTTTCTTCTTCCACCTCCACTTTATTTGTTGTTTACATTCTAAAATAATAAATATAGTATGTTATATAATTTTTTTTATTATAAAAATGGTACATCCATATTCGTTATTCTATCCATCATATGAATGACAATGTCACCATATGTGTGTACGTACGGCTTACCATCTCTATGTCATGGTGTAGTTTGTTATTCAAACACTTAATTATTTATATGGGTATAATATTGAGTGTAACTAATATAAATAATAAATATAACATGTTAATTATTCTTTATATATGATACACCATCCAATTACATACGATTTCACCATCAATATAATGATATTTTCGCTCATGTGTTTGTAGGGAATATTGTCTTCACGAACGCGATGAGATTCATTCTTCATCATAATAATTCTAGAATAATTTACATTAGATGATTATAAATAATTTTTATGAACATAATATCATTATATATAAGAATCAAATACATCATATCCATAACAAATATGTCTTACTTAACCAAGAATATTAATGAAAATGAATCAGTTAACACCTGAAATTATGAAACTGTAAAATTATTATTATAAAATCAATATTATAAGATCTTATATGATATCATATTTTGGTATATAATTATTTTATAATTTAATAGAAATGTTTTAACAATTATAACATAGGTTAACATACCATAAACTAATGAAATGTACAAGGTAAGTGTTAATTTCATAATCTATTTGTTATCCAAGTTTATTTTTACATAAGTATCTATTGGGACCTCTTTATCATCTGCATCTATGCGTTCATTAAAATGTATTTCAAAACATTTTTACTCATTAATGGACTATGGGTTAAAGTAATTTATAACCTTATTTGACCTTAAATGTTTGGAAATTAATCATTCCATCATTTTCCAAACATGGTACTTTATGACCTTTTCGATAGAATTAAGGTAAGAATTTTTCTCTTCACATATATGGAGGGTGAGGCTATTTTATGTCATTATAACATCATGGAATCTTACCTTAAAATATTATAAGAATATTTTCTAAATTGATGTATTCTTTTATAATTATGTGTCTTTTAAATTGTTTCAAAAATGAAAGAGTTATTTCTTTTAAATAGTTTTCATGCCATTTATGTCAACATCCTTTGATAGATTTTAATCTTTTTTGAAGTTGATTTATTATGATACAAATCTTAAATATTTTATTGAAGGTTTTGTGATATGTTTGAATGTCAATGTGTTATTTTAATACTATTCATTGTTTATGGTTAATGTATTGACATTTCATATGCTAGTTTTAATACAAATATTTATGTTATGTTTCAACCTTTTCATATGAGGAATGTATTGGAAATAATATGTGATGGGTGGATCCCTCTATATCTCCCTGATGCATTGGTAGGTCTCATAATACAATTAGACAAGGAATTGGTCGAGGCCTTTGCCAATTTGATATATGGTTTTGGTCAAGGAATAAATCTTTTTCACAAATCTTGGCTGAGGCCTTGACCAGATGTTTCAAAATGTCTGACATTATACATTCCCTCATTATGAAAATAATAATGATGGATCATGTGGTTATTCAACTACTAGAATACCCATGACTTTATTTTATTATGGAATTATTTACTCATCTCATATTAATGCCAAAAAGGTGTCCATGTTTATTATTTGTAATGGCATTTATTTTTAATTATTTACCATGACTAATATTTATGTTATCTTCTACTATATTGCATACCCTTACTACATGTTTAATCTCACCACATTCTTTTGTTTCATGTTCCCAAGATATGAAGAAGTTTGTTATCAGTGACATGCAGTCATGATATTGGAGTCTTGGATCTTTCGAATGGAATAAATTAGTGTTGTATTTCTTTTCAAGTTGTAATGTTGACCTTATGTATGTATATTTTTCCAATAATAATAAAATGGTCAGTCTTTCAGGACATGATTACATGTATCATGCCAATGTTATTAATAAAGCACTGAATCTAGGGAACTGATGTAGGGGCATTATAGTTGGTATCAAAGGATGATTTGTACAAAACCTTGGATACTAGATTTAGATAAACTCTTATTAGAGCACATTACCCTAAGATAGACATTGAGGATTGGTATAGAAGAACATCCTATAATATTTGTAATGTATAGATTTTGAGTCTTTTAGCAGATATACATCTCTTTCTAGATACAAGAAGGTAGAGGCGGCTCAGAAATAGATATACCTAGGATTGTAAACTCTATCAAGGAGTTTCGGGCTTGACCCAGGGTATCCCGGTAGATAACAACGGGCCATGCTTTTCTCTTGGTAATGAAACTCCCAGGGATATGATTTGGATAATTCAAATTTTTCTTACAAACCATTATGAATGATTTATGAGTATATAACTCCTCAAATAAAACATTTTTTTATGATTAATGATTATATCCATAAATTTCTCAATTTATGTTATATGTTTTACAAGTATGGAAATAATTATTGTGATTCATAAACTAATCAAGTGTATGATATTTTCTTGAAATGGAACCTAGTAGAAGGAACGAAACCATATAAACGCTTGTAATACATATAGGGATTTCCCTCAAATTCAAGATAACTTTAGTGGAGCTGGTGATGAAACTGGTGCTGATCAGCTTATCACCATACTAGGACAACTCAATCAGGTTATGAATAATAACGTTACCCATATGGGGAACCCTGATCCATTACAAGGAGGTTCAATGTTAGACTGCTTCATGAGGAAACAAACACTAACATTCAATTGGATTACATTTCCATTGGTAGATGAGAAAAGGATATGTTCATCATAGAAAATATTTCATTCTTTAGGGAGTAGTGAAAGGGAAAATGTTTTCATGACAGTTTTTCTTCTCACGGGAGATACAGATCAATGGTGGACATTATTTAAAAACATATAGGAGGATGAAGAAGTATCAAGTATGGAATGGAGGGAGTTTAAATATATTTTCATAGAAAAATACTTTCCAAGTGACCATTGAGCGGATATGGAAAGGAAATTTCTGAGACTAAGTCAAAAGGAAGATGAGAATTTCTCAATGTATGAAGCTAACTTTACAAGGTTAGCAAGGCATGAAACAAATTATATATGTATCCCAAGAACTAAGATTGATTGTTTCTTGGATGGGTTTAAACCATTTCTCTATCAAGAATTAGTCTCGCAATCCTTCTCATCGTAGGAAGATAATTTCAGATGTGCTATCAAGATAGAAAAAGAATTATCTATGTGTTATGACTTTAAATAAAATTAAAAGAAGAAGAGATCTTCTGAACACTCTGGGAAACGAAATAAGGAAATAGGGAAGAAGGGAAGAGTTTAATTTCCACCCTTTGATCATTGTATAAGGAATCACCCTGGTGCCCATCTAAAATGAAAATGATTATGCTATAAATGTTGACAGAAAGGCCATATTGCTGGTTATTGTAAAGGGAAGAGACAATATACCAGTAAT
This sequence comes from Viscum album, assembly GCA_963277665.1. Classification (NCBI taxonomy): domain Eukaryota; kingdom Viridiplantae; phylum Streptophyta; class Magnoliopsida; order Santalales; family Viscaceae; genus Viscum; species Viscum album. Next base: position 1,201,115,898 of record OY728155.1, on the reverse strand, counting down.
CAATTCTACAATTTCAATGAGATAGGACATTATGAAAATTAATTTCCTAAATGTAATGGTAACTTACCTCATAATAGGCCAAGGGATCAAGGCCAAGAATATGTGATCACTACTACGGTGGTTAATTCTTTGAAAGATGTGGTGACTAGTAATTTAATGGTATCATCATGTTTAGCCAATTCTTTTTTTATTCCATTTCATCACATTGTTTCATATCTTCACATTTTTCTAAGAAATTTAGATATTTACAATTTTATTTAACAAGGTATTTGTCATTCATAAGTCCTTAGTGAATTATCATTGTAACAATGTTTTGTGAATCGATCCCCATTAAGGCTTATAATTGATATTTATCTACTGATCTAATCTTCATACCCATGATTTAATTTTATATAATCTTTTGTGTGAATTAGATTTTGGACCATGATGATAAAATTTATTGTATGAAGAAGGAGGTTACAATTCTCGATGATGATAAGGAGTACCTTATCTTTTGAGAAGAAATGTCATTATTTGATTCTTATCTAGATCAACCAGTAGTAGCTCTACTAAAATCATTTATTGGGGAGGATTAAAATTAAATAATTATGGGTGAGGAAAATAATGATCTAATAGATGAAGTAACTATTGTGCAATAATATATTTATGTGTTTCTAGAGGATTTACCTAGACATCCTCCAGAACCAGAAATTGAGTTTTCCATTGATTTAATTCTTGTTTAAAGGCCCATATCGAAGACACCTTATAGAATTTCCACTAAGGAATTAGTGGAAATAAATAATATACTAGAGTAATTGAGTAATAATGGATTTATTTTCCATATTGTTTTTCAATGGGGACCCCTGTCCTTTTTGTCAAGAAGAAAGTTGGCTCTATGAGGTTGTGCATTCAGTACTGGGAGATCAATGCAATAACAATAGAGAACAAGTAACCCCATCCTTTCATTGATTATTTATTAGACCAAATTCATGGGGGTCAATATTTTTCCAAGATTTACCATCAATCTATATATCATTAGTTGTGTGTGATGAAGGAATACATTCAGAAAACAACATTCCAAAAAAGGTACGAGTGTTACAAGTTTACAATAATGCCTTTTGGATTGACTAATGCACCCTCTATCTTAATGGATCCAATGAATATAGTTTTCAAGGAATATCTTAATGACATTGTAGTGGTATTTATAGATGATCTATTGGTATAATATAAAAACGATGAATATCATGAAAATCACTATTGCATTATTCTAAAGACTCTTAGAAGAAATGAATTATATGGGAAGTTTAGCAAGTGTGAGTTATGTATTCAAGAGATTTCATTTCTTGGTCATATTGCCTCTATTGATGGAATATATATTGATACTTCAAAGACTAAATAAATCCAATAATGTCCATCACCGACGAGTGTAACTGAGGTATGCAGGTTTTTTGGTTTAGCAGGTTATTATCGACGTTTCGTCCAGAATTGTGTTTGGTTGGCAAACCCATTAACGAAGTTCAGAGGTAAAGGGGTTAAATTTGTTTGGAAGAAAGAGTGTGAAAAACGGTTTGATGAACTGAATATAAGATTAGTTAATTCTCTTATCTTGAATCTATCATCAGGAAATTATGAGATTTTTATTTATAGTGATGTTTCAAAGAAAGTACATGGTTCTATACTTATGTAGAATGATAAAGTTATTGCTTATGTATCACGATAGTTAAAAATTAATGAGAAAAACTATACCACTCATGATCGTGAGTTAGAATATTTAATCTTCAATCTAATGATATAAAGACATTATCTCTATTGTGAAAATGTGAGATTTATATTGATCAAAAGAGTTTGAAGTATATATTCTCATAAAAGGAACTAAACATGATGCAAAGGAGATGACTCAAACTAATCACGGATTATGATTGCGCAATACACTACCACTTGGGGAAGGAAAATAATGTGGAAGATGATGTGAGAAAAAAGGATCATGGAGTTTTGAATAAGATGAGAGTTGAATCGGATCCTATTATTATAGATCTAGTAAAGATGGATATGGGAATAACCATGGAGGGTGAAACATCAATACGCTTTCATATGGATTCAAAACTGTCTTTACTTGAAAGGATAAAGAATTAACATATTTATGGTGAGGAGTTTTAAAATAATAATAAAGCTATAAATGATGGGATTTTGAGTGACTTCGTATATGAAGATGGAATTTTTAATTTCTGGAAGAGACTTTTTGTTCCCGATATATCTGATCTAAAAATTTAATTATTGGATGATGATCATAGCTCCAATTTATCAATACATCCTAGGAGAACCAAGATGTATATTGATTTGAAGAAACATTTATTATGGGACCACATGAAAAGTGAGATTGACGATTTTGTGTCAAGGTGTGTGGTTTTCCAATTTGTTAATGCTTGAAGACAACATCTTAGAGGAGTCATGCAAACTCTTCCCATACCTACGTGAAAATGGGATGATATTACGATGGAAATTTTCATCGGGTTACAAAAGGCTCCTAGATGTAAGGATGCAATATTGTTCATTATGGATCGTCTTACTAGGTAATCACATTTTCATTCAATAATAGAAGATTTACCACTTGAACTTTTATATAGAATTTAAATTAATAATTTTTTAAGACCTCATGGAGTACCCATATCGATTGTTTCAGATAATGATCCCCATTTTACATCAAGATTATAGAAATGTTTTCAGAAATACCTAGATATTGAACTTTGTTTGACCACATCCTACCACCCTCAAACTGATGGAAAATCAGAATGGAATATTCAAACCATAAAGACATGTTGATATCTAGCTCAATTGACATTCAAGTAATGTGGGATCAATATTTACCTCTTGTAGAATTATCCTATAATAATAGATTTCATTCAAGTATTCAGATGACACTATAAAAATCATTATATGGATGGATATTTCGCACATAAACTTTTTGGGATGATGTTGGTGAAAGAAAACGTGTAGGTTTAGAAATTGTTGAGGAAATGATCGAAAAGGTGAAGGTTATCCAAACCCACATCAAGGCAGCTCAAAGTTGATTGAAGAGCTATGTCGATAACCGAAGGAAATATTTGTAATTTCAAGTAGGGGATTATGATTTCATAAAGGTATATCTTTGAAAGGGAGTTATAAGATTTGGTAAGAAGGGTAAATTAATTCCTAGGTATATCAGACCTTTCGAAATTATAGAATGAATTGGGGATGTAGCTTACTGTTTGTAATGCCACTAAGTCTCTCTGATGTTCACGATGTGTTCCATGAATCATTATTGAGAAAATACAAGCTAGCCTTAATGCATGTACTCACCTGAGAAAAAATTGAACTAGAACCTGATCTATCATATTGTGAAGATTCTCTCAATATTCATGATACCAGAGAACAAGTGTTGAGAAATCAGACGACTCATCTAGTAATATTTATATGGAGGAACCATTAGATGGAAGAGGAAATGTGGGAACCCGAGGAACTTATAATGAAGAACCACCTGAATCTTTTTATGTGGAAGTATTCTAGAAATTTTTAGGACGAAATTATTTGAAGGAGGGAAGAATGTAACACCCTATGATTCCACAGTACGTTTCCCTTTGAATAATGTTATAGCTTTCATTGTACGCAACTTTGAGATTCTAACACACAGAGACCAATCAAACTAGCTGTTAGGAATTTTAATACACACTTTTTGAAATTTTATAAATTTTATTTTTTAAAATAGACTTCATTTTTTAATTTGGAATATCTAAATTATCTTATGTTGAATTTTTTTGTATTGTTCTGAAAACATTCCTTTTTTGATGAATAGTGAAAACACTGCGTTATTGGTTAATACTAACTTTTTATTTTAATAATTTTTTATTTTATTTAAATTTATTTTAGTAAAAAATAGATACATAATACCTATATAAGATCAATGCAATTAATTGGAGTTATTTTATAATAAGATTATATATATATATATAATTTATTGAACTTTTAACCGTCTTTTACACACCTCTTAAGAGCATTTGCAAATTTGCATAAAACATAATTTTACTGCATCTGTGAGTTGAATTTAAAAATTCCAATAGACATGGTTAATATAAGTATGTAAAATATGGATCAATAAGATGAAAATAATTTTTGGTGAATAATAACCTTTGACAATTATTTACCATGGTTAAAAGTAAATATGGTAATTGAGGGTAAAAATGACATCATAATTACCCTAACACATATCCTAATTCTGTTGGATATATATAATTAGACCAAAAACAACCTTAGGAATAAAATATGACCCATTTGGTTTACATGGATTAGATTATGAGATTAATTATTATTTTATATAAAGAAGAGTTAAAAGAGTTAAATTCAATGTTGAATAACTAAAGCATTTTTTATATAGGGTTACACACAATATAAATTATACTATAAATATTCATTATAATTCTAAAAATATTTCCTAGGTAATGTAATTTGATTTATTATTTTAATACATTTAATAATTTAATTTATTTATGACACAATGATGATGTCGTAATTACCTTATTAATGAAATATTAAAATAATTGATGTTATAAATATCCAAATAAATGTAAATTGAGACTTCTGATAAATTACACTATTTTTATAGGTCAATATGACATTTTAGTGTTTTTTATATAAATTTTTTCCAATTTGATAATGTTTTTATGTCTTTCAAAATGATCAAATACTAAATAGTGTCAAAATTGCGCGTTTGAGGTCACCCCTTTGTTTTGTTTCATTTTCCTAGGAAATTAAGATGTTAGTTATGAGTGACTTGCATGCATAATCTAGGAGGATTGGATCTTTCAAATGAAATAAATTAGTGATGTATTTCTTCTCATGTTGTAATATTGAACTTATGTATGTATCTTGTTTTCAATTATACTAAACTGGTCAGTCTTTCAGGACATGATTCCTTTTATCATTCCAAGGTTTTGTAATAAAGCACCAAATCTATGTAATTCGGTATAGGGCATTAAAAATCCCATGTACAAATTTTTAATGTCATGAAAACTACTACAACTGAAAGTTGAAAAACTGCAAATACCCAAAATAAAGTAAAAACAACAAAAACCACAAGCCCAAAAAGCTCCTACAACCCCAAGCAAGTAGAAACCAGATTGATCTTCAATCTTCTCCTTGTGACCTGAAAAAAAATTATATATACATAGGTTTAGTATAACAGTATAATCTGTAGGATCCTCTCCAAAGCCTCTCCTACAATAGTAAATAATGCATGCTAATGCATAGTGAACAACAAGTGAAACTAACTCATCACCTAAATAGGTATACTATGTTCCAAACATCACCATGGATACTCTCACCAAGTAATTCATTAAATATTATATAATATAATTAATAATATCAAGGGTATACCACTACTACTTCCCACTAGATTGTCACTTTTCTGCAATATCGCACATCCTAAGAATCTCTCTCCAAGAAGGCTTTCCCACAGACACTTGGGCGAAGCACCACAATATGCACCTAGTGCAACAAAACCACCATGTCCATGTAAGCAAGTAACCATGTAGTATCTAATAGCTCTACATCTCATATTACATGTATCATAAGTCAGGTATTATACCTCAAGCCATTACAGCCTATACACTGAGTAAGGATCCTCAATCCATCACAACCTATACATGTAACACCTATAGTAGTCCATAGGATACAATATCCAGAATATATGTGTTTGAATAACCACAAGCCATTACAACCCTCTACACCCATATATGGGGAAAACTAACCATTGTGCCTACCAGAAAAATTATCTACCAAGAGGATGGAGTGGGGCCAAAGGGGATAGTCATCCATCCATCCTCCTATAGGAATGTTGTTGAAAACACCCCCCCTCCCACTAGGGATCATAATCCTCAGGGTGTCATTTTCCATAACTGACAGGGTGGAGAAGCGTATAGAAACACCAAAATTAAATAATAGACTATATCTCACAACCACACCATGGGAATAACCTAGTCATAGACTCAACTGTAGCTAACATCTCTCAGACTCCCAACTACCACTTCAAAAACAAGGTATCCTATAAGCACAAACCATTTATAGATCTTCATTGCATTACATCATTACCTTTTTTTCAGTTTCACTTTATGTTAATTAATTATTTAAACATTAAATAACCATCAATAATTCCACCTTAAATTTTATTATCATCACACCGAATGTCCATCGTCCCTTTAAATTTTAACCACAGCATTGTGTCCCAGCAATTTCCAATACCTTGGGTTAACATCATTTATTAAACCATTTATTAACAACATTATTACTTTTCTATGTCCCATGCATTCTAGAAAAAAATTATAAGCTACCAATCACAAGATGGCTCAACATTGTGAGTAGATAAACTAATCGTTGAGACATTGCCACCTATAGCAAGAGCGTAGACCCATCATTCTATTGAGAATCTAAACCTGGAAAGCACGTGGCATACCCCGCATTTCGTCACCACATTTTGTCAAATGTTATGCAAGGCCAACTGCCTTGACCAGTGGGGAAATTAAATTGGATAAACAACCAATAAGAATTAGTAAAAATCCAAACATTCACATCCAACCCATTTCATTATACCTGGTGTCATCCCCGATACCCACATGCATAACCCGATGCATCTTGCCACTCTAGGTGTCGACTGTTGCCACAACCAATAGGCCTCCATTCTCTAACATATTACAAAACCCATCCAGGCTCACATCACAACATAAGAAGCATGAATAAAAACATCATATCAATTGGGATCTTGGCCCTTAAACAAGAAAGAGGGTAACTCAGAACCCTACAAGGAATTATCTTTTATCAAACTATCAGTTATTTAGTCCACCTTGGATTAACTGATTAAATATTCTTAGGATCGAAATTCAAGAAACCAAACTTGTAAGATATCACAAATAATTAAAGATGCTTACTGCACCAATTTTAATAACATCAAATTACAACAAGAAGAACTAGATTCATTTACACGCCTCTTCATCTTTATCCAATCAATTTTCAATTAATTCTGTCTCTATTTTGTTCACCAATTTCCATCAAGAACAAAAGGATAATCCAAGAAAGCATAACAATCTCACTATCTAGAAAAACAAGAGGAAATAACAATTGGTCAATATCAATTTATTTTTCCTGTTCAAATATGAATTATTTCATTTCCATTGTGATCCAATGGGATAAACCATTCTAGCTATAGATTTGCATGTAAATGAAAAGAGAAGCAATGAATCCCTGACCTCAAACAATTTTGATAAACCACATAACATTGTACGATCTCCTCCCCCAGGGACAACTGTATCCACCAGAGGATGAAGAGACACCACCACATCAGTCAACACCAAAGAAAAGTATTTAATGAACAAGGAGATAGAATTCCATAAAAGGGTGAGGGGAAATAGAAAGAGATGAACCCAAATTTATGGTGATAGAATATATCCTATATCGGATATCATTCGATACTACTTGGTTGCACCAAAAAATTAGGGGAATCAGTCCAAAGATTAAGGTTTGACCGCACCGCTCATAAGGGAAGAAGGAATATATAGAGTGTATCTCACCAGGGAACAAGATGGTAGAAAAAGGGAGGAAGATATATCAACCCTTTAGAATATTTAACAGTGTTGTGGTTTAAGATACACTGGATTTCCATTAAATGTGGGTCGCATTAAACCATTTGGTTTTTCATGTAAAAAAACAACCAAAGATTTAAGAAAAATTAAAATAGGAGTTAAGACCTTTTAATAGGCCTTAGGGTCCTTAAAATAAATCTTTAAATATATTTTACGTCAAATGAAATGTTGATTGTGCGAACTGTAGAAAGCTGGAAACACTATTCACAAACTCAAAATTTGGAAAATAAAATAGAGGTTACTAATGGACCTCACCATTCTAGAAACACTATTCAAAAACTCAAAATTTGTCAAAGGAAATAGAGGTTAGTGATAAAACCTCACAGTTCTGGAAGAAATGCTCATGAACTGAAAATATGGTAAGAGAAATTGCAGTTACTGATTGAACCTCGTCGTTCTGGAAATATTGTTCATAAAATCCATATTTGGAAAAGGAAATAGAGGTTACCAATGGAACCTCACTGTTCTAGAAAAATTTTTCATTAACACAATATTTTTCAAAGAAAATAAATGTTACTAATGGAACCTCACTATTGGAACCTCACCATTGGAACCTCATCGATGCACTATTCACATAAGGTTACAGTTGCACTATTCACATAAGGTCACCGATGTCACTGTTCATGTAAGATCACCATTGCAATGTCCATATAAGGTTACCAATGTCATTGTTCATATAAGGATACCGATGAAACTTATAACATAAGGGTACTGTTGACACAACTCACATAAGGTTACCATTGTACAGTTCATAGAAGACTACTGATGCAACTGTTCACCGATGGAAGTGTTCACAGAATAAGAAATTTGGAAAAGTGTATGGGATATGTCACCTTGACCTCCTGTAACACCTCAAACACTATATATCAGTAATATAATGGACCTGAGTGGTCTAGGCCATTAAATGAGATTACTCTTAAAACATTCTCTTCCCCAATAATTCAAAAGAAACCTAAAAGGGAACAAAAAATAATTCTCAACCACTACCCATTGAGATACCTATCAAAAGAGAGAATGCCACAAGAAGAAACCAAAGAAAGCCATTTAATAAACATGAATGGTAGATAACCACAATGTTAATGTTGTTATATGAAAAGAGTTAAATATCAAACAACTCTGGGTAATGAGCATGTATCTGCGACTCATGTTCCCGAGTACTCTCCTCCATGACACTGTGTCGCCACAAGACATGAATCAAGGGGAAAGAATGCTAGTGAAACACCTTCACTTTCCGTTCTTGGATCTCTACAGGTTGCTCCTCAATGGTCACATCATCATCAACATTAATCTCTCCCCAATCGATGACGTGAGAGTCATCAAGAAGATAATAATGGAGCTTTGATACATGAAAAACATCATGTATCTAGCTCATCTATGTGGGGAAGTGCTACTCGTTACACCATAGCTCTAACATGAGATAACACCTTGAAATACCCAAAAAACTGGGAAGAAAGCTTACTCCCACGATCAAACATTCGCTGCCCACGACGGCGAGTCACCTTCACAAACATGTGATCCCCAATATAAAACTCTAAGGGTATCTTCCTTTGATCGTCATATGATTCTTGACCATCCTTCACCGTCTTCATCCTCTCGTGTATCACGTGAACCATCTCGGTTTTGTTGTGCACTAGTTCCGTTCTGAGAATTTCAGACCCTCTGACCCCAGTCCAGCATAACAGGGAATGGTTAGGCTAACCTTACATGGTTTTAAATTGATCCATACCGATGGTGGAGTGAAAAATATTTTTGTAAGAGAACACCACCAAGGGTAAGTGCCTTATCCACGAACCTCCAAAATCTATGAAAGAATATCGTAACATGTCTTCCAGAGTCTGGATGGTTCACTCTATCTGATCATCCATTTGAGGATGAAAAGTAGTGTTAAGGAATAGCTATGAACCAAAAGCATGTGAAATACCTCTCTACACCCTATAGGTAAAACGAGGATCTCGATCAGAAATGATCATCCTTGGGACTCAATGATTTATCACCACATCCTCTAGATATCACCTAGACAAAACATCTACTGAACTCGACTCCAAGATAATAATAAAGTTGGATGATTTCGTTAAATTGTCCACTACCACCCAAATAGCATCATGTCCTCCCAGAGCTCGAGGTAAACCAGTAACAAAGACCATTGAGATTTCTAACCACTTCTACTAAGGAATATCTAATGGCTAGTGAAGACCACCTAGAATACAGTGTTCGACCATCACCATTTGGCATACCAAACATCGAGACACAAACTCTGAAACTGCACGCTTTATCCCAGGCCACCAAAACTATCATCTCAAGGATCGGTACATCTTTGATATGCCATGATGCAATATTAATGGAGAAATATGGAACTCTCTTAGAACCTTTTTGTGGTTCATCAAAGGAACAAATAACCTTCTATGATACAACAGTCGGTGATGTTCATCCTCAGACCAACCATCAGGGGACTCACCACAAACAACTCTGTCTCTGTAGACCTCCAACTCTAGTTCCCCAAACTGGGACTCTTTTACCAACTTCACCAGATAGGATTGAAATTTCATCTGAAAAAGACAACATATGCCCCCAACTTCCCTGATATCAAGATATAATGCTGACCGTTCTTATATCACTCTATAGGAATCACCATATTCTGGTACTGCATCAATAAAGGACTTCCGACTCAGCAAATCAGATACAACATTCCCCATTCTAGGTGTATATAATATATCGAAGTTATATTCCTGTAAGAACTCCATCCACTAACTTTCTCATAAGTTCATGTCACACTGGGAGAAAACAAACCTCAGGCTCTTATGATCGGTGAAAAAAACAATGTGCTCACCAATGAGGTAATATCTCCACAACATTAGAGTAAACACCACATCTACCAACTCAAGATCATGGGATTCATAGTTACGGTCATGGGGACATACCTACCGATACACATAAGAAAAAACTCATCCTTACTTCATCAGAACACAACCTAACCACATATGCGAAGAATCATAGAAAAAATCAAACTGAACTCCCTCGGTTGGATGATAGAGAACTGGAGCACTAGCGTACTTCTCCTTTAGATACTCAAAAGCTTCATCACACTGATCTGTCCATATGAATGCCTAGTCTTTCCTGGTCAAAGATATCAGATGAGTCACAACATGAGAGAAATTTTATACAACCTCATGTTGTATCCTTCCAGACCAATAAAACCTCACACTCTAACACGATATTGGGGTATTCCCAAGGCACAATTGCTTTTATCTTCCATGGATCCACAGCAACTCCCTGTCGGGACCCAGCATGACCGACGAAAAAGGAATCTTGATCCAAAAAATCACACTTAAACAACATCCTACACAACAGATGTGGACGAATAACTCCCAAAAAGTGTGTATATGCTCTGCATTCTCCTCCTCATATGTTGAGTACACAAGGATGTCATCAATGAAAACCACCACAAACTTTTCCAGGAACTCACGGAACACAACGTTCATCAATCCCATCAACACAGTTGGAGAATTTTTCATGTCGAATGACATTAAAACAAACTCATAATGCCCGTGATGAAAACAAAAATAAGTCTTCGGGATATCCATATCCTTCACACGCTTTTGATGATATCATGAACACAAGTCAGTCTTTGAGATCCATCATTCACCCTTTAGTTGATAAAATAAATCATCAATCCATGGAAGAGGATAGTGATTCTTCAATGTCACTTTGTTTAAGTGGTGATAATTGACACACAGCCGCAAAATGTCATCAGTAATCTTCACATAAAGAAATGGTGCACCCCATGGTGACAGACTCGGCCATACAAAACTGCACTAGAATAGACAATCAAGCTGTGTACGTTACTCTTGTAACTCAGATTGGGCCATATTATATGCAAACATAGACATAGGAGATGCTCCTGGTTGTAGCTCAATCCCAAAATCAATCTCTCATCGAGGGGGTAATTCTACATCCTCTTCTGGATATACATGATGGCACTCTTCTATGACCCCATGAAATTCCAACTGTTGAACCTATGAAGAACTTCGCATCATCTTAGCCATTATGGATGATAAGAACGAAACAAGCCTCTGACCCATCTGAGGGTCTCACACTCCAACTAACACCATAGTATCCCCATCTGCATCGAAGAACGCAACCTTACACCAAAATCAATCCATAATAGCCTACACCAAATACTACTAATACATGCCAAGGATGATATCATATGGTTATATTCGTAAACATAGGAAATCTCCCCATGGGTGGTGCTTCCCCAACACAAGATCACAGTCTCTACGTACTTCAAACAAGACAGTTTGGCCTCCAACTGGTGTAGTATTTTCCTAGGGCCCTCGAAGCCTCTCTACCTCAAGTCCCAAAGAATGGATAAGGGTATGTGATTTGAAAGAGTGTGTCTCTCCTGAATCAATCAATGTAACACCATGGTAGGAAAAAAGCGAAGGGTGCCTTAGATGACATCTGGCTTGCTTGAAGATTGGAAAACTAAAGCATGAAGCTAACCAAGACCTCCTCCATGACCTCTTTGACCCAGATGACGACCACCACCTTGGTCACGATCTTCTATATGAGGACGGGGAGCATCACTTTGCTATCATCTTCCTGCCCCATCTACCCTCTGTTGATCTAAGGCTGGTGCAAACTTCTTCTACTGCCATGGCTGGAACTTCCTCAATGGAAGAACCTGGAGCAAAACACCTTGTGCATGATGACTGATCAAATAGTTCACGAACTCTCACTACCGATGACCTCGGCCACCACAATAAAAATAGGCGCTTGATCACTTTGCATATACCTGAGAGCCACTACCTCCAGATAAAAAAGATGCATAGGGATGGGTGCTACCCCTAGCTGAACAGAAACTCTTTTGCCCCAAAAAATGGGATCCCCCGTCCACAGCTCTGCTTCATGAGGAATTTTGAAGACTCCCCTCTTGTGATGATCTGATTTTGTCCAATTTCCTCTCAATGGAATGTTCCCTCACCAACACCTGAAGATACGTCTTTAGCATAAATAGGGTGACCTGGAACTAGATCTCGGGATGAAAATACTCCTCGAAATGGCTTGCCCTGGACTCCTCATCTGGAAATAGGTCTGAAGCATATCGTAAAAGGTTTTTTAAACATAGTCCAAAATATCGCACACTAGAGATCACCTATCGAAGGGTAAGAAGATCCGGGTGACTAGGCACCATTGCAATTGAAGAAAGAATCCTGACTCTAAACTTGTCATAGAACTCCTACCATGAGATCGATGACTCCTGGCGATCCCCGAGGAACAAGAACCACCACTGCCTCACTACTCTACACAACATCATCACAATTATTGAAACCCAATGCACCTTCTGATCACAGATCAAACTGAATCATATCTCAAACTCCTCCTACCAGTCTTCTCTAAATGCATTTTAATCATAGCCCTTGTACTTCTGCAGACTCTAGAGCTGAAACACTCATAGTGTCCTCCTCCATGTGTCATTGTCTTCATCCTTTACTTGACGATGATTTATTAGCATAGCCTGTTGGACATCTTCTATGTGATCCTGACAAGGATGTCGACCTGGAGCCATACATTCAAAATATAAAATATTTAAAGCTCATAAACCTGGAATATGGAAGACTTGTCAATAATTAATTAATTGTTTTTGTTTATTCATTTTAGGTTTACTTATCCCACGGTCTATCCATTCAGATACAGACACAAAGAATAATGATGCATCATCCTTTCCTTGGTCATTACCCTGCAACTAGTTTCACATCATTTATTATCCACTGTAAACATAAAGGTTCGTACATTAGATCATATGGGGCCTTAAATACCAATGTCTCAGCTGGTCTCCAGTGATTACATCACCTTCTAAACTTGACAGACATTATTGACCTACCCAACCATGCAACCTCACCTATGCCTAACACCAAAATCCATCCTATCTCTCACCCAGACCATTGATACCATTCTATCACGACCCCTCCCCACAAAGTGTATCCCTCTAAGGTCAGAAAAGTGAGAAGGGAAATAGTAACCCCCCAGTCCCAGCTCCAGCAGGCCCCAGGTTGGCGACTAGCACCGAGGGTATAGTAAACACACAGATGGGAGGCATTACCATCTAAGAGAACACATGCGGAAGAGAGGGATAATATAGACACCAACCAACTCCTACTCAGACTGAAATATAAAAGACAACCCATGTAAAAATATGTAATATCATGAATACTACTACAACTGATAAGGGAAAGACTGCAAATATCAAAAATAAAGTAAAAATAGTTGAAACCCCAAGCCCGAACAGCTCTTATGACACCAGTCTAGTAGAAACCAGCTTGAACTCCAATAGGCTCCATGTGACCACCAGAAAACATTATATATTAATTGGGTTAGTATAAATGTATAATCAAAAGGATCCTCTCTGATGCTTTCCATGAAAAAGTAATGAAAGCATGCTAAATCACAGTGCAGAACAAGTGAAACTAAATTGCCTCCTAAATAGGTATACTATTTTCCCAGCCTCACCTTGGATACTCTAACCATGAAAATCATTCAAGAGTATATAATATAATAAATAATATCAAGGGTACCCCGCTAATGCTTCCCCACTAGTTTCCTGCTTTTCCCCAATGTCGCACGACCTATGAATCTCTCTCAAAAAAGGCATGACCGCAGACTCCTGGGTGATGCACAACAACATGAACTTCGTGCAACAAGACCACCACATCCATGAAAGCAAGTAACCAAGTAGTTTCTTAGAGCAACCACATCTCGTATAATCTGTATCATACGTTGGGTATTATACCTCAAGACATTAGATCCCAAACATCGAGTAAGAATCCTCATGCCATCACATCCTATACACATTACACCTACAATAATCCATATGATACTATATCCAGAATATATGTGTGTAAATAACCAAAAGCCATTACAACCCTTTACATACATATATGGGGAAAACTAACCATTGTGCCTACTGGTAAAAGTATCTACCAAGAGAGGAGAGTGGGTCCAAAGGTGGTAGTCAGTTATCCATTCTCTCATCTTAATGTTGGGGAAAACAACCCTCAGGGATCAGATTCCCCAGGGTGTCAGTTTCCCTAACTGATAAGGTGGAGTAGCGTATAGAAACACAAAATGTATAGAATAGACTATATCTCACAACCACACTAAGGGAATAACCTAGTCTCAGACTCAACTATAACTAACGTCTCTTGGACTCCTAGCTACCACTTCGAAGACCAGGTATCCTATAAGAACAGAATCATTTATAGAGCTTAATTACATTACATCATTCCATTTTTTCAGTTCTACATTACATTAATTAATTATTTAAACATTAATTATCAATAAATAATTCCACATTAAATTTCATTACCATCACACCCAAAGTACACTGTCCTGTTAAATTGTAACCTTATCATTGAATCCAAAAAAGATCCAACCCATATGTTTAATGTCATTTATTAAATCATTTTTTAACAACATTATTACTTTCCCATATTCCCAAGAATTATGGAAAAATGATTTTTCCGACTAAACACAATGGGTCTCAACACAGTGAGTAAATGAACTACCCATCGAGTCTTGGCTTCCTATAGGAAGAGTGCAGACACATCCTCCCTTTGATAAGTTAAACATAGAAATCACGTGGCATACCCTGCGCGTCTTCGCCCCTTCTGAGAGAAGGGTAAGCAAGACAAGATAACTTTAGTAGTGGGGAAAGTAAAGTAGATAAATAAACAATAAGAATCAATAAGGATCCAAACATTCACATCTAACCCATTTCATCATCCTTGGTGTCCTCCCCAAAACCCACATGAATAACCCGATGCATCTCACCACTCTAGGCATAAACTGATTCCACAACCATTAGGCCTCTATGCCCCAACATATAGCAACAACCATATCATCTCACATTATAACACAAGAAGAATGAAAACAAACATCACATCAATTGGGATCTTGGACCTTAAACAAGCAAGCGGGTAACTCAGAACCCTACAAGGAATAGTCTTTTATCAAACAAATATTTATTTAATCCATCTTGGATTAACCGTTTTAATATTCTTAGGTTCTAAATTTGAGAATCCTAACCAGTAAGCTATCACAAATAATTACACATTCTATTGAACCAATTTTGTTAACATCAAATTACAAAAAGAAGAACCATGTTCATTTACATGCCTCTTTATGATTAACCAAAAAAATTGTCAATTAATTCCATCTTTGTGTGCTTTACGATTTTCCATCAAGAAATAAAGTCTAAACAAAGAAAGCATAGAAATAACATGACCTAGAAAAACAAGAGTAAATAACAAACAATTGATATCAATTTATTTATTTGGTTCAAATATTTATTATATCAATTCAATTGTCATACAGTGGGATAAAAAAAGATAGTTATACATTTTCAGGTAAAATAAATGAGAAGCAACGACTCCCCTACATAAAACAGTTTTGAACATGCCACACAACATGTTACGATCTCCTCCCCCCATGACAACTGTATTCACCCGATGATTCAGAGACACCACCACACCAGTCAACCCCAATGAAAAGTCCATTAGGAACAAAGAGATAGGATTCCATTAATGGGTGAGGATAAATAGAAAGAGATTATCCCAAAAGAATGATGATACAACATACCATATATCGGAGATCAATCAATACTGTTTGGTTGCACCCACAACAAAGGGGAACTGATCCATGGATTATGGTTCAATCACACTGCTCCTAAGGTAAGAAGTAAAGGATCGAGAATCTCACACTAAGGAACTAGAATGTAGAAAAATGGAGGAAGATATATCAACCTTTTAGAAGATTCAATGGAGCATTGGTTTAAGATACACAGGATTTTCCATTAAAAATGGATCTCATTAAACCACGTGGTTTGACCATGTAAAAAAACATCCCAGGACTTAGGAGAAAATAATATAAGAGTTATGACCTTTAAATATGACTTTGAGTCCTTAAAATGAGATTTAAATGAATTTTATGTCAAAGGAAATGTCAAAGGGGGGAAACTATAGGAAGCTAGAAACACTGTTCTTGTACTCGAAATTTGGAAAAGGTAATAGAGGTTACTAATGGACCTCACCATTCTGGAAACACTATTAATGAACTCAAAATTTGAAAAGTAAATAGAGGTTGCTAATGAAACCTCACCATTCTGGAAACATTGTTCACGAAATCATATTTTCGAAAATTAAATCGAGGTTACCAATGGAATCTCACTGTTGGAACCTCAATGATGCATTGTTTACATAATGTTACAGATTACACTGTTCACATAAGGTTACCAATGTCACTATTCAAAGAAGGTCACCATTGCACTGTTCATATAAGGTTACCGAAGACACTGTTCACATAAGGTTACCGATGACACTGTTCACATAATGGTTCCAATGACAGTATTCACATGCGGTTACCATTGCACTGTTCACAGAAGGCTACTGATGCAACTGTTCACTGATGGAACTGTTCACAGTATTAAAAATTTGGAAAAGTGTTGAGGATATGTCACCATGACCTCTCGTAAGACCTCAAACACAAGATTTCAAAAAAGTAATAGACCTGAGAGGTTCAGGACATTACACCATTCATATTCTCTTCATAATAATTTGTAAAAATGTTACCCAAAAAACCTTGATTAGTATTTCCTCGAACATTCCCCATTGGACATAAATTTATAAAATACCAACATATACCACATTTATAACATTAAAAATTGATGGATAACTTATGGATTCCATTACTGTCATCCATTATGTTAACCAATATTTTTATTTTTCATCATCAATTATTTTCTTTGTGCCCTTATTTTCAACACATAAAACAACTTTTCATTCCTATTATAGACTAAAATTAATATTTCAACCTAAATTTGCGTCATTTTGGAAGCCTAAACAGTATTCCAACATTGTCTTTTTAAAATTACACCTTTTTTGTAATTATGTGTTTCAGGAATCTCCCCAAAGATGATATTGTTAACCATAAAATGATATAGATGGTTAATATGATTCATAATGATTCTTATTATGTCTCTTATATCATTAGGTAGGTTATGTGGAAAATCATTCCATTTTCCATCATTATTAACAAGAATAATCATTGTTTAATCCATTTACATAGACTACAATTCAATGTGTGAAAAAGATTCATTGTTTGGACTCATGAAAATAATTTATATGATACATAAATAACAACACCACCATTTCAAATAAGTGACACAGAATGTATAACATGTATCATCCATGATCATTAACAAAACATTAGGATTTATTCTTGTACAAATAGATATCCTTATAGTACTTACTAATGATTTATCCTCCTCATTTCTAAGATTTAACTATACAATCCTATGATAAAAACTATGGAGATCCATATATTTCATATGTATATTTCTTCTCATAAAATTTCAGTATTAATTTCATAACTGAATGATTCATTCTATAATCATAAATGTGTAGTTACTTTTGAAACATTGACATATTAGAAAATGGTTCATAAAATATGTACATTATCACCAACTATGTTATTCAAAATAAATACCCTTCTTAGAAATTTCATACTTAGTAAATTTTTTGTAACATGGGTAAAAGAATAATATGAAATGGGTGAGGTGAGATTCTTAGTAAGGGTAAATGGGGGGTATATTAATGATCAAATGAGAATAAGATGAAAAAGGTGTTTGAGAATATGAGATTATCAATTTAAACTCATACCTAGAAGTTCATATTTTATAGACTTCTATCATGGAATAATGTGTGGATTTTTATAATATATGACTCATAAATTAATCAAATAACAATAATAATTAAAAATTAGAATATGAATAAGAAATTATTTTTTAAAATTAAATAGGAATAAAAATTAGTTTCTATGTAGTCCTTGATCAATTTCATGGAAATCATAGTGGAATGGTTTCACTCCCTAAACCATCATAACAGTGATGATTAACTAACAAGACCATCATAGTATAAATAATCCCCTATTTAACATGGTTCACCCAAATTACCATAAAGTAAATCCTATTAAATAATATTATTACCCAATGCATTGGTGGTAGATATAGTTCAAAACATTTACATAATGAAAATTTCAATTTTGTGTTCTATAATTTCACAGATCATTCATCATATTAAAACAAATGAAATTAAATGGGGTTTCTAATAATGTAAACATGACCTATGGAAAATTAGTGGGCTTCATCAAATATTCATTATTTCATTAAATCCGAACACATTATAGATACATGGGTTTAACAAAATATTTTCATCATATTAATAAACCATTAATATAGAGAAAGTGGATGTAACCCTTGGATTATATATACAGTAATGTATAAGATAAATTAGGTGTTTTTTCCTTTGATGAATATAAATACCATCAAAGCATCATTAAAATATTCATAAGAGAAGAACATTTCCTTTTTTATATCATTAATTTTCCAATACTATGAAAAAATAATGGAAAATTAATTCTTTTGTAAGAACATTTTACTTCCCTTACACGGTTCAAAAGGATTAGTTGCTTTCCTTTTATTTTTTTAATAAAGGGGATTCCCCCCAAATTTTTTGATAAATAACATTTTACACATGAAAAGTACTCCTCAATGAAAAAATTAGTTATTACAGTGGGATGGTTTGTTCAATCAACATTTTTCTAAAAATAATACTTATATAATTTTTTGTGAAAGTTACTATGTAACTCATTTGGAAAATAAAAAATATATGTCCATTTCAGCCCATTTTTTTAAAAGATAAAACATGGTTAAAAATGAATTTAATAAATCATATGTGAATATTAAAACCCTTCTTTAAATCAATTTTAGGAATCATGGATATGGGATAATGGTGGTTCCGACTAGAGTTGTAAATGATGTTAATTTTTCTTTAAGAAAATATATTTTTTTTCTATTCACAATCCATAGTAAATGAAATGATATTAAACCCAATATTTCTAGGAAATAAACATATGATAAGAAAAAAATCGATATTCTTGAGACATAGATCATAAGATTTCATTATTTAAATTTTAATCATAAGAAATTCAAATAATCATTGAGATTGTTACTTGAAAACATTACCACATTGGTTACTTTTGGGTAACAAGTCCAATGAATGAAATATCATAATACTGATATGTAAATCCAATTTTTTTTAAAAATGAGTATTATAATAAAAATTCATTACATGTATATTTTCCACCAAAACGAAACATGTGGTTTATAAGGAATGGGTCCCATAGAAATAAAACTGAAATTCAAATCACTTACCAATTTTATAACAATTAATTCATGAACCCATTAAATAATAACATCTATTTATAATATAAATATAATAGAAGATGTAAATTTAGGATATAACATATCAAATAGGTAGTATAAAAACTAGATAATAGAAACAAGTGTCAAATAGTAATAAGTCTGTTCTAAATAAATGTGTGACTAGAAATCCAATTCCCTTAGTCCAAAATCAATCAAACACACCAGATCCAAATTTATAATAATAATTGAATTATTTTAAACATATTGTATAATAATACTAACATATATAATTATATAAATTATTTACTTATAACCATTTATCATTCATTTGATAACATATTATTATTTTAATCACTTTCCATGTGTTACCTACTTCAGTTTTCATTGATGTACCGGTTCATTAGATTTAGACCTTTAATTTTTAAATAGATCTATCAGATAAAAAATATTATAATGATATAAATATAACAAAAATGTCTACAACCAATCAAAAAGTAGAGATATAAAAAATAATGACACAATTCATGGATATATTAGTTCGTACGTATGCATGAATATTATTTATTTTTTTAAATAGATCAAATGAAAGAATGTTAAAACCTAGAAAATCATTAAATGATCATTATTATACATTATATATTGATCAAAATCTTCAATATTATCATCAATGTAAAGTATAGATGAAAATTTCTTCAAATTAGGTCATGTCTAAGGTAGTCCACATGTATTCATGAAAAAAGTTGTCTTTTCCAAAAGGAATAAATGGTATATGGGTATGTGTGATATTATAATAACAGAAGTATAATTATTTCATTATAATTGGATATAAAAATTCAACCCTTATTAACTTTCATCCATAAATTATTTATATTATAAATAAATTATATGGCTATGTGGACATGGAAAACCATTTGTATGCACAAGATATGCATTAACTTATTTTTTGATGATAAACATGGTGTATAATAGTTTTTTCATAATAATAATATCATTTAATCATTTTTATGGAATAAATTAATAATTTATTATATGTACCAAATACTTAGGGTATGTGAAGAGGAGTATAAAATAATATGCTTGGTTGGGGAAATTATATCTTCTTTGAAATTATTCATTTGAATATCTTATAAAGTGATCTATTGTTGGACATCTGGGAGAACATAATGGTTACAAAATATATAGTGATGTTGAATAAATAAATGAGTATTTTTTTTACCATGCTAGATGGATCATTGTGATGTTAATATGTCATTGTCGTGGTTCCCTATTATAATTTAGATGAGGGGAACATTAAGAATTTCTCAATAGATTAAATTATAATAAATTCATTCTCATTAAAAAATTCCACTATATGGATTGATATTAAATGATATGGTTGGATAGGGTTTTAATCATATCACGTAGTAGAAATTGGATTGGTTTGGTCTCATTTTAACCCATATAATTGAGATTAGACCTCCATAGATTAGTTTTATATTTATCTATGGTAACACATTTTCTGATAATAATGTAAATGAATTTTTACATATATGATTAGAAAATTGTACATAAATAGGCCATTAATTACATTTTAGATCAAATAAAATATATCTTATCAGATTTTAATATTTTAATTCTTTTAAAAAATTTAATAAAATATTTATTTTTTAATATATCGTTATTTTTTATTATGAAACTATTTAAATAATTTGAATTTAATGAAATCAATAAACATTTCTATAAAAAAGAATATTTTAAAACAATGATAATATTTCATATAAGATTATAAAATTCATGGAAAACGAAAATGTAATCATATCTTATGAATTTAAATACTTACAAAATATGTTATTTTATTATTATGTTAATTTAATTAATATAGTTTTTACATGGAATATGAATTTAATGTAATTATATAATATATAAAAATAAAAATAAATTACCATAATGAATATAATTTAATTATTTAATAACTAATAATTAATATTCATTTGTAACGTTTTTTTCACTTATGCGAATGAATAAAAATTATTTAAAACTAAGATAGTGAAAATAGGAAAATTTCATTGATTTGTATAATTTATAATTAATTTTCATTGTAATGTGTCTATAAAACTATAAGAAATTGATTCATCCTTGAGGAAAAAATACTTTTATTCCTTGATTTTTTATTTTAATTGATTAAATATGGCCTAATGTTGATCTTCATTTTGTTCATAGTGGGATCAGAGGTTTTTGGGGATTGTTTTGAAACCGTAATGCAAGTATTGTGGTGTTTTTGGCCAATCAGACGGTTAGTATGTATAATATATGGAAGTTCATAAAGTTTGTATAAACAATGTGAGGATGGAATATGGGGGTCTATAGGTCCCATGGTTTAATGATACTATGCGGGAGGAGGCTCTTCCATATGTGACAAGTTCTGTAGTTTTTGGAAAAAATGGAAGAGGTTCTATACATGGTTTACACATGGTTAACAAACAATGTGGGTAAACTATGAGCTATGTCCGGGCTATAGGGACTATGAATGATTGGTACATGGTTTTCCAAACCATTATACAAATTCTTATGGACCGGGCATTTTATTTTTAATAAATTTTAATTAAATTGACAATTATATTTAATGCCTTAATAAGGTTAAAGCCCAGTTCACAATAAGAACATGGAGATTCCCCATTGGTGCGTATGGTAGTTTTTCTGAACCCTTCTCCATCTATAATTCTATTAAATCATAGATCATCTCCATTAATCTATAATGGTAAGGCCCTAATTCCTTTTTATCCTTTCCCGATTCATATGGCCATCAACAACACTATTTGAATTTATGTTCATATTTTTTAAAATATCATTCTTCCCTATTCATTGTATTTAATCAAATCTATGTTGAATCAGAGCCTAGTACTATATGAACTATCTAGTATAGACCTAATGTATGTGGGCACGTTCGTTTCGCTTAAATTTGATTCCATTGTAAGCACTCATATGCCACATTCCCAATTTTTTTGCAGCACCTAAATTGAATTTGAATACTATAATTTATAGGTATGAATAATTAAATTATGTTGGATTTATCATTGTTATTATAGTTCATATACCTTGAATAATAACCTCCACATTTTATGTGGTCATGAAATGGAATTTCTGGATTTTGGCCTTGGATGCTTATGTGGACTTCCATTTTACCCTATTAATATGGGATGTTATTCTTTAATTGGTATATAAATAAAAAAATTAATTGGTTTATGAATATATTTTTAAATGAAATTTATTAAAGGTATGGGATGATATATATTCCCATTGAACCTTTTATTCAATCTATTTTTTATGAATGCTTACATTTTATTGCTATCCCATGTGAGTAATGTGAATTAATGGAATTATATTGAATTGATATAAACATTGTTATGCCCATGTGTGATATATTATTACTAAGACAAGTGATAACCTAAAAGGTTTCATAGGCTTCTTATATTGAAAATGGTCAGGTGAGTATTGGAATGGCCTTATAATTGTTATCCCTATGAGTTATGTTGAGACAATTCTTTGTGAATAGTTGATTATGAATGAAAAGCTCATTATCATGTAATTCCCACATGATTAAATGAAATTCTAATCCAAATGAGGTTGTCCATTTATTTAGACACCCTCATGAGGTTGATATTGTTAAAGGAATATCTTGGTTTTTACCATGGAATGTTAAATGCATTATTTAAATGAATTTCAACTAGTTTATTTCTGAATAGAAATTGTTGATACATGGATTCATCTTATAATTCCATAGACAAAATCATGTCAATATTTAACATTATACCATGGGTGATACATGGATCAACTTTAGGATTCCATGGAAGGACTCCATTGTAAAATGAAATTATTTCTAGTGATACATAAATTATTATGAGAATGTCATGAATGAACTCAAAGTGTATTTAACGTTATGTCATGAGTGATACTTTGGGAATCCCTAATGGACCTCCAAGGATGAGCTCATATAAAATTGATGCAATACCACACCTAGAGTAACACAGGGTTCCGTCGAGTTTTTTTAGGGATGGGCTTCTTGGGTGATGGTTGATATTGTACTTGGAGGGATAGATGATAATAACTTTGGAATTTCAATGATATACACAGTTTCTAAATGAAATAAAATGTCTTTTGATCCCTTTCCAATCCAAAGAACATTATTTGAGTTGGTATTGAGGTGTATTGAATAGATGGACTTCTAAGGCCTTTTTTGTGCATCCATATATAGGGGATATGCCTTATAACGACCCATAATTTACATACATTGTTATTACATCAAAATTTAAGCACACTTACTACAACATATAACAAAACCATGAAATGACCATATAGGTACAGTGCCTTTAGAAACTGGAAATCATAAACAACCGGTTCATAAAGCATCTACTTTGCCTCCCATCTATTTCATCATATCTAGAGTCTCTTTTTGGAAAATCCAACTTAATAACCTTCTTCCTGACCTGGGGAAATAAAACATACAAAAGGGTGAGCTCAAATTCTCAGTAAGGGTAAAAAAAATAAATGTCAATCACATCATATACATAAGAACATAACTTTTGGAAATCTTAACCTGTAAAAGAGATCATAATTTCATAACATGGGATAAATCATAGTAGTGAAATGTAATCCCAAAAATCATAACATAAAACATTAAACTTTGTGGCATACACACATATTCATTGAGAATCATTTCTTATTAGTTATGACTCATTGCCAAGACTATCTTAGTGGATAAAGTCCATTTCTGAATCGAGTTCACTCCTCGTTTCAGTTCTGTTTCACTGAACCAGTATAACCTGCCATTCCAGCCATGTCTATCTCATGAGATATAAAATCTTTACCCAATGCATTGGAGGGAGATATAGGTCCCACCCATTACATAATGATACCATTATTATGTGTGCCAAAAAATCATAAACCATACATCATAGCATAACCCATGTAATAAAAACGGGAATCTTAAACATCGTGACATCATAAAACAACTCAAATAAGATAAAGGAATTCGTAAAAATAATTCAATCAAAACAAAATCTAATCAATCTAATAATTGGGATAGAAACAGAACCCTTTATTATCTTAGATGGAAAATAATTTTGATCAAACGCTTGAACTCCATTCTTGAGGAAAATATCCTTTCTACTTCAAAAACATTTTTCCTTTTTTAACATGTCATACAATTATAAACTAAAATTAGTTGATTAAAAATAAACATGAATACTTGTAAGGTAATCTTCTTGGAAATAATGTTTTAAAAATCCATTCATGTCATATAAGTTAATAGAAAACATTCTTCTCGTACTTTTGTCGGAAAAGTCAAAAAAGTACCTCGTACGAAAAACGAAAAAAGATTACATTCATATAATTTACTAAAAACACACTGAAGTGTAAAATTGGATATAAACTATTGTAGAATAATGTAAATATTACATATTGAGGTGACATGTATGTGGATGATAAAATGCACCCCAGTAAATTCCAAAGTATAAACAATCTCGGATAAAAATGAGATTGTGATATTTCCCTTGCCTTAGGTCTAATTTGCTTCGTAAGTGTCCGAACCTCCTATATAATGATTCAAATAATGTTATTTACTTATTCCAGAATAATAATTATTTTATGATATCATATATGGTCATATTATTAGCTTCTTATTAGTAATATTTTATTACTACTTGTTATTCAGGTGTTTATTACTTTTTGTTCTTATGCGTGTTTTGTCGAATAGATTTTTATTCTTCTCTTTAGGATATAGATACCTCATTTCCAGAATTTTATTAGTGTAATATATATCATATTCATTCATTCAATTAATTTATATAATCATTATTAAATGATGATCATGTAGAATGAGTCGCATCACATCATGGAGATGGTATTCCGTACGTACGCACGAGCGATGATGTCGTTCCCATGATCGTGGAATTGTATTGGAGTGTATGTATAGTATTTCAGAATAAATATCACCTTAAAATAATCATATATAGTTATTATTTACAACATTATACCCATCCATGTAAGGTGGTGGGGGAAAATATATTACACCACGGCATGGAGACGGTATTCTGTACGTACGCACGCGTGGTGATTTTGTTTCCCGTAGGATGGATAGATGGTGAAATATGGTTGTTTCGTACTTATAATAACATATCATTATATTATTGATACTGATTTTATTACTTCATTATGAAAAAACTAAATAAGAAGAAGTGGAAGAAGAAATAAAGATGAAAGAATCGGTAACGGGCATTACCTCTTCTTTGAGGCGCTTCTTTGAGACCTCATTTTAGGGAATTAATTGGACTTTGAAGAAGACCAGAACCTCTAGGATATCTCTAGGGAAGTGGAGAGGAGAAAGTGTCAGGGTTTGGCCGAGTTTGAAGGTTCAAATTGGTGTGAGGAGGAGTGGCAGGCGGTGCCCTTTTATAAGGGAGGAGAGGGGAACCTTGGGAAATATAATAAATATTAGTTTATATTAAATCCCAACCCCAATTAAAAACTTTCAAAATGACTCATATCCAAAGATTAGATGATCTACGGTTGTAATCTCATCAACCAATAAAATTTAGACATGTTAGTATTTTATTTTTAACATTATCAATTTGATTTAGCCTTATTTATCAATTTAATTTTATTTGTGGTAATAATATTCTAAATTTTAAATTATTATAAATAATTACATATGTGTCGTGAATTTTCCATAATTTGACACTTTATTACATTTTAGACCATAAAAATTTTAATTTATAAATTTTAAATATTTTTGTTATTTTTAAAAAATTTTATAATATGTTATTTTTATAAAATAACAATAGTGTCAATTTTGACACTATTCATTTATTTGAATTTAAATAAATATATACAGAAGATATGTTCGAAATAAAACCTTTAATAGATCCATAAAATGTCATATGTATCTAAAAAATTAGTGTAGCACATTAAATAGTTCATATAATATTTATTTTATTATTTTATAACTTTTTATTTGATATTTTAATTAATAAAATAATTTCAACATCACTATTGTGTCATAATAAATGATAGTTATTGAATCCCTAAAAATTATAAATAAATTTATATGATGTAGATAATTGTATTATCTTTCTGGAGACTATTCATGTTCGAAGTTTCATGATGTTTATCAATAAATTAATATTATTATACTTATAAAATTTAAGAAAGTGACATGTTGTCACATTCTTTGGTTTTAATAATAATTAAATTATTTTCATGGAAAAAAGTCCAATAAATGAATCTAATCGGACCCTTAGGTGATATGGGTCAACTTTTAGTCATCCAATACGATTTTTATAGGTGTTAAGGTAATTTTATAATATTATATTTACCCTTAATTACATAATTTACATTTAACTATGGTAATTAAAATTTACCGTAGTTACTATTCATAATGCCCAAAAATAAAAAGTAGCCTATTAACATAATTTGGACCCACTGATTCTGAATATGGAATCCATTTTTCAAAATTAAAATCATATAAGTTGCATTAATTAATTTAAAATAAATCCCGTTGTTAAGAAAATGGGTTTTAGAAGTTCAAACATTGCCAATGATTGAAATGTTTTTACCTATGAATTCAATGTGAAATTAATTCTAATTACATACATTATATTAAATGGTAAAAATATATTCTATTTATACTTTTAAACCATTCAATATTATAATTTATCCATATAAATTATCTCAATTAAAAGAGATGTTTTTAATTAAAAATTAGCGTATTTTTACTATTCATCAAAATATGAAAGTTATCAAAAAAATATAAAAAATTTATCCAAAGAAAATTTTTATACCTTGATTCAAAATAATAATTTTATTTTGTCAAATTGAACTTATAAAAATGTCAAAAAATAGCTTGAATGTGGGTGCTCCATCAAAAGGCGGCAAAACTGTATTTTTTGAAAAATTCTTCTTTTATCCAAAAAAATGATTTTGCTTTTATACCTCATTCTAGAAAATGTATAAGTTGAATTAAAATGTTATAAAATTAAAAATTCAGTTAATAATCTTCATAGCGGATAGTTTTAATAATATTTTAATAGCATATAATTATTTAGTGAAACTCGGTATTGCGTACGACGCAAGCTATCGAGGAAGGTCGTGGTTGCGTGTAAAGAAAGCCAAGCTAGTGTTGTGTGTAGTGAAAGATTTCTTTGATGATTTATATAACATAAAAACAAAATATTTCTCATAAAAGTCTCGGGTGTTACTTTCTACCCCCCTTAAAATGAATTTCGCCCTCGAAATTCATCACTTTGTAACAAAAAAATGAGGATACCTCTCCCTCATCATATCCTAAAGCTCCCATGTAGCTTCTTCTAGTTGGTGGTTCCTCCATAAAACTTTCACCAAGCGAGTGGTCTTGTTCCGTAGGACTTTTTAGCTATGATCCATAATCTCTATCGGTTGTTCTTCATAAGAGAGATCTTGTTTCGGAGGTACAAATTCTGAAATGAGTACATGTGAAGGATCAGGTATGTACTTTCTCAGGAGAGACACATGGAACACATTGTGAACTTGAGAGATATTCAGTTGAAATGAAAATCGGTAAGCTACCTTTCCAACAAGATCCAGTATTTTGAAAGGACCAATATATCTAGGGCTCAACTTCCCCTTCTTTCCAAATCTCATGACCCTCTTCCAGGGAGATATTTGTAAGAACACTTTATCACCCACGTCAAACTCTAGGACTTTTCATCAGTTGTCGGCATAAGTTTTCTGTCGACTCTTAGTTGCTCTTATGTGTTGTTGAATAGATCGGACCATTTCTACCACCTCATCAACAAGATCAGGTCCTAATAGCTTTCTTTCCCCTACTTCATCCCAGCAAGTTGGAGTCCTGCATTTCTTTTCATATAGAGCTTCATAAGGAGCCATCTGAATACTGGAGTGAAAGCTATTATTATAAGAAAATTCCACCAATGGTAGGTGTTGATCCCAACCACCTATAAAATCAATAGAGCATGCTCTCAACATATCTTCTAGAGTTTGAATTGTTCTCTCAGACTGACCATCTATCTGAGGATGATAAGTAGTGCTGAAACTCAACTCTGTATCCAGAGTATGCTGAAGACTTCTCCAGAACTTCGAGGTAAATCTCAGATCCCGATCAGATATAATAGAATGTGGTACTCCATGAAATATTACCACTTCCTTTAAATATATCCTGGCAAGCTGATCCAGAGAGAAATCCTCTCTAATAGCAATGAAGTGTGCAGACTTTGTAAGACGATCAACTATGACCCATATAGCATTATTTCCTTTGGATGTTTTAGGAAGTCCTGTGACAAAGTCCATAGTGATGGTTTCCCATTTCCATTCGGGTATGGGTAATGGTTGTAACATCCCCTTAGACTTCTTTCTCTCAGCTTTAACTTGCTGAAAAACAAAGCATCGAGAGACATATTCAGCAACATCTCTTTTCATGCCATCCCACCAGAAGAAATCTTTTAGGTCCTTATATATCTTCGTGATTCCAGGATGAATAGAGAATGAAGAACTATGAGCCTCATCCAGCAGCTCCTTATTTAATTCCAGGATGGGAGGAACACAAACCTGATTCCTGAACTTTATTATCCCATCACAATCAAGGTTGAATTCAGGAATATTTCTCACTTTCTTTTGTAACTCTACATCTTCTTTTTTTGCCTCTACAATCTTCACATGTATAGATGGTTGAACATTCATTTGAGAAAGATACGATTTTCCTCCTTCCATTAAAATTCCAAGATCCATCTTTTGTAAATCCATAAAAATTGGATATTTTTTGATCCTCATCATGGATAAGCTAGCATGGTCTTCTCTACTTAATGCATCTACCACCTTGTTTGCTTTCCCGGTGTGGTAATTAATTGGGAAGTCGTAATCCATAATCAGTTCCAACCATCTTCTTTGGTGAATATTAAGCTCCATTTGTGTGAAAATATACTTTAAACTTTTATGATCAGTATAAATGTCACACCTTTCTCCATAAAGATAATGCCTCCAAATCATTAATGCAAAGATAACCGCAGCTAATTCCAAATCATGTGTTGGGTAATTTTGCTCATGGATTTTCAACTATAGTGAGGCATAAGCTATCACCATATCATTTTGCATAAGAACACACCCCAGCCCCTTCTTGGATTCATCACTGTAGATCACAAACCTTTCTCCGCTACAAGGCAGTGTTAGCACAAGTGCACTAGATAACCTTCTTTTCAACTCCTTGAAATTCTCTTCACATTCCCCCGTCCAAACAAACTTAACTCCTTTCCAAGTCAACCTGGTGAGTGGATTAGATAATCGTGAAAAATATTTCATGAAATGTCGATAATATCCAGCCAATCCAAGAAAACTTCAGATCTCAGTTACTGTTGTTGGTCTCGACCATCTTTCCATAACCTCTGTTTTCTATGGATCCACAGATATCCCCTCTTTTGAGAAAATGTGACCCAAAAATGAAACTTTTTGAAGCCAAATTTCACACATGATAAATTTGGCATAAAGTTTCTCCTTTCTCAGGGTCTTCAATATAATCCTCAAGTGATCTTCATGTCCTTACTTTCCCTTTGAATAGACAAGAATATCTTCTATAAAGACTACCACAAATTGATCAAGATAGTCTCTAAAGACTCTATTCATCAGATCCATGATGATAGCTGGGGGATTAGTAAGACCAAATGGCATCACTATAAATTCATAGTGTCCATACCTTGTACGGAATTCCATCTTTGGTATATCCTCCCTTTTGACCCTTAATTGATGATACCCTGAATGAAGATAAATCTTCGAAAAGTATTGATCTCCGCGTAGTTGGTCAAATAAGTCATCAATGCGTGGGAGAGGATATTTGTTCTTGATAGTGAGCTTGTTAAGTTCTAGATAATCAATTCAGAGTCTCATTGATGCATCTTTCTTCTTAACAAATAGAACAGGTGCTCCCCAAGGTGATGCACTAGGGCATATGAATCCCTTATCAAGATTCTCTTGGAGTTGCTTCTTTAATTCCAGCAACTCAATTGGGGCCATTCTATAAGGTGTATTTGAAATAGGCAAAGCATCCATTATGAGTTCTATTGAAAACTCAACTTCACTATTTGGTGGAATACCCGGCAATTCCTCTGGAAAGACATCATCAAAATACCATACAATAGGAATATTCTTAATCATGAGTTTCTCACCAACCATTTGAGATAAATAACCTTCTTTTAGTGGAATCAATTCCCATGAGATGGAAGAAATTTCCACTAGAAGGTTATGTTCATCCTTTCATCGATAGAAGATCATAGATTGATCTGGAATATGAAATGTGACTTCCCTTCTTTGGCAGTTTATATGAGCTCCATATAAAGAAAGCCAATACAAGCCAAGAATCACATCAAATTCCACTATAGGAAGGATCACAAGATTTTCAGGAAGCACATTCCCAAAAACATCAATCGGGGAAGAATTATAAACTTTTGATGCGACTGTTGTGCCATTAGGGGTTGTCACAGCTAACTCAACATCTAATTGTTGAGGTAATATGGTGATACTCTTAGAAAAATATTCAGAAATAAAAGAGTGGGTGGATCCAGAATTAAATAAAACATTTTCTACCTTAGAGTGGAAGGTAAGTGTACCTTTCAACACATCTTTATCGTACTCCAAATCATTGATAGAAATTGCATGTGACTTTCCTTTGTCTTTAGACTTAATATTTTGTTGATGTCGATCATCATCAACAACCCTTTGATTAGGGAATTTATTTGCATAATACCCCATCTCCTTGCACTTGAAACATTGAAGTGTAGTAGGTTCATTCTGTGTGTCCCTTCCTTTGCTTGCATCATTAGACATCTTCGTCCCATCATTGCGGCATTTAAATGCCCGATGAACTTCCTTTCCACATTTCAAACATTTACATGTCCCTTTAAGACAACTCCCTCCGTGTTTCTTTCCACACTTTGAGCATAAGGGAAAGCTCATCTTCTTTTCAGTGTGCTCTTTATATTTTCCTTTGAATTCCATTTTCCTCTTCTTATCAAACCCATATGACTGATGGGTTACTCCAATCTCTATCTCAACTTTGAGAGCACATCGAACTATTTCCTTGTATCTATTGAAGTCCCTTTTTTCTAAGGCCCTTCGAAGACTTGGTTTTAAGCCACTAAAGAATCGATCGATCTTACTCTCAGGTTGGATAATAATACCAGAAGCATAACTTATTTGTCTTGTAAAATTTGCTTCATAGGTACCAACAGATTCATCATCTTTTTGCTTCAGTTCAAGAAACTCTTTCTCCATATTTTTTAGGAGAATGCGAGGGATGTAATTATTGAATAATATATTCTTGAACTTGTCCCATTCCATGGACTCAATTTCATCTCTTTGCCTCGTATTCTTAATAAGAATCTACCATTGATCCTCATCTCCTTCCAAACGATACACTGCTAGGATGACATTATAATGTTCTAGAACATTGAAGAACTGAAAATATATTTTCAGTAGTACTGATCCATTGTTTAGCAAATACTGAATCAGTAGACCCACTGAGTGAAGGTGGACACTACCTCATGAAGGATTCAACAAAATGTTGCTCCTTCCTTTGCTCGTTTGGAAGTACATCATGATTCATATCTTGAGAAAGTTGTGTGAGCATGGCTACAAGATTTTTCATTCCAGCTCCAATAATTTTTGGTTGCTCAGGGGGACAATCATTGCGTTGCCCATGGCATTCCACATTAACACGGTTCCTTTGGGTTCCATCCATTGACTAAAACCAAGAAGAATAGTGTGAGAAATAGTAATTATAATAAGAAAACCACATAATCAAGAATAAAATTTCACACTTGAGGTCTTATCCT
This sequence comes from Viscum album, assembly GCA_963277665.1. Lineage (NCBI taxonomy): Eukaryota > Viridiplantae > Streptophyta > Magnoliopsida > Santalales > Viscaceae > Viscum > Viscum album. Next base: position 1,201,083,148 of record OY728155.1, on the reverse strand, counting down.
AGGTTATTCATGGTCTTTTCTAAAACACTATGATTGTGTTCTATGCTTAGAATTATCCTTAGGGTTCTTACTAAGGCTTTCACATCCTAGTTTCCAAAGGATGACTATACCATAACTCTGATACCAAATATAATGACCCATACTTTACATGCACTGTTATTACTTAAAAATTTAAGCACACTTATTACAACATATAACAAAATCATGAAAGGACCGTATAGGTATAGTGTCTTTAGAAACTGGAAAGCATAAACAACTGGTTCATAAAGCATCTACTTTTCCTCCCATTTATTTCATCATATCTAGAGTCCCTTTTGGCAAATACTACTTAATAACCTTCTTCCAGACCAGGGGAAATAAAACATACAAAAGGGTGAGATCAAATGCTCAGTAAAGGTAAACAAAAGAAATATCAATCACATCATATACATAAGAACATAACATTTTGAAATCATAACCTGCAAAAGAGATCATAATTTCATAACATGGGATAAATCATAGTAGTGAAATGTAATCCTAATAATCATAACCTAAAACATGAAACATTGTGGAATACACACATATTAATTGAGAATCATTTCTTAATAGTAAACTCTCATTTCCAAGACTATCTTAGTGGATAAAGTCCATTTCTGAACCGAGTTCACTCCTCGTTCCAGTCCTGTTTCACTGAACTGGTATAACCTACAGTTCTTGCCATGTCTATCTCATGAGATATAAAATATTTACAGAATTAATTGGAGGGAGATATAGGTGTCACCCATATCATAATTATACCATTTTTATGTGTGCCACAAAATCATAAACCATACATCATAGCATAACCCATGTAATAAAAATAGGAATCTTAAACATCGTGATAGCATAAAACAACTCATATAAGATAAAGGAATTCATAAAGATAATTCCATCACAACATAATAAAATAAATGTAATAATAGGGATAGAAACAGAACCATTTATTATCATAGATGAAATTAATTTTGATAAAACTCTTGAACTCCATTCTTGAGGAAAATATCCTTTCTACTTCAAAAACACTTTTCCTTTCTTAACATGTCATACAATTCTAAACTTCAAAAATTTGATTAAAAATAAACTTGAAAACGTGTAAGGGAAGCTTCTTGGAAATAATGTTTTAAAAATCCATTCATTCCGTATATGTTAGGAGAAAACATTCTTCTCGTACTTTTGTCGGAAAAGTCAAAAAAGTACCTCGTACGAAAAACGACAAAAGATTCCTTTCATATCTTTTACTAAAAACTCACCGAAGGGAAAAATTGGATATAAACTTTTGTATAATGATGTAAATATTACATATTGAGGAAACATGGATGTGGGTGATAAAATTCACCCCAGTAAATTCCAAAGTATAAACAATCTCGGATAAAAATGAGATTGTGATATTTCCCTTACCTTAGGTCTGATTTGCTCCGTAAGTGTACGAACCACCTGTATGATTATTTAAATAATTTTATTGACTTATTCTAGAATCATACATATTTTATGATATCATATATGGTCATATTCATAGCTTCTTATTAGAAATATTTCATTACTACTTGTTATTCGGGTGTTTATTAATTTTTGTTCTTACGCGTGTTTTGTCGAATAAATTCTTATTCTTCTCTTTAGGTTATAGATACTTAATTTCCAGAATGTTATTAGTGTAATATATAACATATTCATTCATTCAATTCATTTATAGAATCTTTATTAAATGAAGATCATGTAGAACGAGTTTCATCACATCGTGGAGACGGTATTCCGTACGTACGCACGAGCGATGATATCGTTCCCATGATCATGGAATTGTATTGGAGTGTTTGTATACTACTTCAGAATCAATATCAACTTAAAATAATCATATATACTTATTATTTACACAATTATATACATCCATGTAAGGTGGTGGGGGAAAATAGATTACACCATAGCGTTGAGACGGTATTCCGTACGTACGCACGCGCGGTGATTTTGTTTTCCGTAGGATGGATAGATGGTGAAATATGGTTGTTTCATATTTATAATGACATATCTGTTTATGAGTGATACTTATGTTATTAATTCATAATGAAACAACTAATGAAGAAGTGGAAGAAGAAATAAATATGAAAGAATCGGTAACGGGCATTACCTCTTCTTTGAGGCGCTTCTTTGAGACATTTTTTAGGGCACTAAAATTTGTCTTTGAAGAAGACCAGGACCTCTAGGATGTCTCTAGGGAAGTGGAGAGGAGAAACTGGCAAGGTTTGGCTGAGCATTAAGGCTCATATTTGTGTGAGGAGGAGAGGGAGGAGGTTCCCTTTCAAAAAGGAGGAGAGGGGTACCTTTGGAAATATAAGGAATATTAGTTTATATTAAATCCCAACCCCACATAGAAACATCCAAAATGACTCATATCTGTTGATTAGATGAGATAGGGTTGTAATATCATCATCCAATAAAATGTAGACATGTTAGTAATTTATTGTAAACATTATCAACCTGATTTATCCTTATGTATCAATTTAATACTATTTGTGGTAATAATATTCTAAATATTAAATTATTATAAATAATTACATATTTGTTTTGAATTTTCCATAATTTGACACTTTATGAAATTTTAGACCATATTAATTTTAATATATAAATTTTAAATATTTTTTTTATTTTTAATCAATTTTATAATATGTTATTTTTATAAAGTAACAATAGTGCCAATTTTGACACTATTCATTTATTTGAATTTAAATAAAATATATACAGAAGATATGTTCAAAATAAAAGCTTTAATAGATGAATAAAATGTCATATGTATCTATAAAATTAGTGGAGCACATTAAATAGTTCATATAATATTTATTTTATTATTTTTAAAACAATTTATTTATATTTTAATTAATAAAATAATCTCAACATCACTATTGTGTCATAATAAATTATAATTATTTAAACCATAAAAATTATAAATAAATTCCTATGATGTAGATAATTGTATTAGATTTTTGGAGACTATTCATGTTCGACTTTTCATTAATTTTATCACTAAATTAAAATTATTATACTTATAAGATTAAAGAAAGTGACATGTTGTCACATTCTTTGGTTTTAATAATAATTAAATTATGTTTATAAACAAAAGTCCATTAAATGAATCTAATCCAACCCTTAGGTGTTATGGGTCGACTTTTGGTCGTCCAATAGGATTTTGACAGGTGTAAGGGTAATTTTATAATCTTATATTTACCCTTAATTACCCGATTTACCTTTAACTATGGTAAATAAAATTTACCGTAGTTACTATTCATAATGCCCAAAAATATAAACTAGCCTATTAACATAATTTTGACCCACTGATTCTGAATATTGAATCCATTTTTCAAAATTCAAAACATATAAGATGTAGTAATAAATTTAAAATAAATCACGTTGTTAAGAAAATAGGTTTTAGAAGTTAAAACATTTCCAATGATTGAAATGTTTTTACCTATGAATTCAATGTGTAATTAATGGTAATGACATAAATTATATTAAATGGTAAAAATATATTCTATTTACAATTTAAAACCATTCAATATTATAGTTTATCCATATAAATTATCTCAATGAGAAAAGGTGTTATTAATTAAAAATTAGCGTATTTTTACTATTCATAAAAATATGAAAGTTATCAGAAAAATATAAAAAATTTATCCAAAGTAAATTTTTATACCCTGATTCAAAATAAGAATTTTATTTTGTCAAATTTAACTTATAAACATGCCAAAAACTAGCTTTAATGTTGTTGCACCATCAAAAGGCGTTAAAACTTTATTTTTTGAAAAATACTTCTTTTATCCAAGAAAACTGATTTTACTTTTATACCTCATTATAGAAAATTTATAAGTTGAATTAAAATGTTATAAAATTCAAAATTCAGTTAATACTATTCATAGAGGCTAGTTTTAATAATATTTTAATAGTATATTGTTGTTTAGTAAAACTCAGTATTGCGTACGATGCAAGCTATCGAGGAAGGTCGCGGTTGCGTGTAAAGCAAGCCAAGATAGTGTTGTGTGTAGTGAAAGATTCCTTTGATGATTTATATAACATAAAAGAAAAATATTTCTCATAAAATTCATGGGTGTTACATTCCTAGATTGGGGTTGATGTTGAGACTTATAAATTTAGTGTAATTGAATTTTTAAATGACTGTGAATTTAATGAAATCAATTCAAATGTGAACTAATTCATGTAGGATGTATAATTTTGAGTACTTCGTTTTTTACTGATCTACTCATGGTGCACTTCCTTTTAGATATATTTTATGGTGGTCGGGAATGAACCATTGGTGGTTTCCAACTGGGATTTATCCTTACACCATATTTGGGTCACTATTTGTATACAAATAGATTACTTATCTATAGGTTTTGATAAGGGAAGGTGACCTCCTATAAGTACTTGATATGCTTCTTAAGAGCATTAGATCATGGGACCAGGATGAGTCATGTGATTCTCCTAGGATTCGATTCACTTTTTTACTTTTGGGATGTGTATTCAATATGAATTAATTGTAACTCTTAGATTTTTATTTATAAACATGCAACATTCATCATCGTCTAGTATATGATATGAAAAAAGGCCTTGTTTATACTATTTGTATTTTGTTGTTCTTTTGATTTTATTGGATTAATTCTTCCATAATTGTATGATATTTAAACTATGTTATACTCTTCTAATGAAGGAATAGTCTCCCTATTGAATCACATAGTCCCTTATTGCTATTTGGATGCCACTAGAATCTGGAGAGATGAGCTTGAGGCTATGTAGCCAACCAGCCTCAAGCACTATTATGTTGCATCTAGGTTCGGTATGTTAAAATGTGGTAACAAAGCTATATTTTTTTGTTTCCATTATGGTTTATCAACAATATAAAGGGATATTATGTAAACAGAGTTTATTAATAAGGTGTTCTTAGGATTAGATACCATGCAAATATGGAAATATCCAAATTTCATTGAATAGAAATTGGTATATTCTAGGTTTTGGACATTACTATTTATTTGATTCATTATTGGGTGTTGCACTTGATTTATGATGTTATTTTTTGATTCAATAATTTATTATATTGTGTTTCAAAGGAAGGACATTACAGTATTCCATCAAATTCATCATATAGTCCCCTTCTAAAATTCACATGCCACGCATTATGTCATTCCATTTAAGATGAATTATAGATAAAATGTTGTTGTGATATGTGTTGTGATATATATTTTTGTTGTTTTGATGGGTATGTTGAGATATTTTATGGTATGTAATGGTTAGAAGCCAATATTTTATCTTAGAAGTGTATCATCCCACTTGGATCAGAAATTGGTGGATTGTGTTTCAGTCTAAAAGTAGAATGTGTTTTCATGTTCCATGGATGGATGTAGAGCTTTGATCTCTATGGGGTATTTTCAACCATGGGTAGGAATTTGGAATACCATTATTTTAACTATATAATATGATGGTGATAATAATGAAATGTGTAACAATTCAATGAATGTGAATGTGGACCCAATATGAAATGAGATAAGTGTGAAACAATGAGAAACTGGAATGGGATATTGTAAAAAATATTACCAGACTCGAACTTAGTTGTAGGATTTTTTAGTATCTATTTCTTATTTGACAGATATACATAGACCATGTGGCCTGAAAAGTTTTGATGTCTTATAATGGAATATTTTTTCCAATATTTTTTTTGATTTCTCTACTTTTACGATTTATAACAAGATAATGATCTTTAAATGAGACATTTTTTATTCATTATAGGGTTTTGGAAGCATACTAACCTCTTATTGTACACCACTAGGGTGCAGACGATCATACTCTAGAGGCTGTAGTCCATGGGCTACCACTAAACCCTCAATTTGTTCCATCTTTGACACCAGGTTTAGAATCAAAAATAGGTTTTGATGCATAGTTATATGAGGGCATTATGGTGTCCATTAATACCTTTTTGGGATAAACATATGTTGTGTTTTCATGTCTATTGGAAATATTATCTATATTCAAGCACATGAAGATGCCTCATAGGATTATAAAACATGAAATGTATATGATGTGTGATTTATCCAATTGATGGTGGGATGTTACCACCCAAAAATTTAATAATTGGATTGTGTCTTGGAGAGATTTTAAAAAGTTTTATTTTATTAATTCTATCCTGAGATGCTAAGGGAGGACTGAGAATAATTGTTTACGAATTTGGAAGATGTAATGCTATCAATTATGGACTACTCATCCTATTTTACCAATCTCTAGTGTTTCTATCCTATTCTGATGGGTAATAATTTATCAAAACCACTCTGATTTGAGGATGGTCTCATTTATGATATTAGATAATAGGTAAATATCTTAAAACTGAGTAATATATTTGAGATGGTGAATCAATATTTGATCAAAGAGTGTAACCTAGGGGAATCTGAAGGTGAATGTTGGGGAGTGTCATCAACTTTTTCTGGCACTACAACAACCAAAAGTAGTGGTTGTCACATCGAGCTTCAACAGTGTGATACTCATAGTAAAAAAATAGATAGCTAAGTGTGGTGCTTTCAGTGTGGTAGGTAGGGACATACGAGGTCTTTGTGTGTGAGGGACCCAATCGACTGTTGACCATGCGTAGTATGGTCCATCTATCATGTTTTAGAAATCATTTTCACTAGCTTCCAATGAGAGATGCCATAAATCGACTCTATGTTTAAGAGTAGGGTCAGTAGCTTGAAATCTAGCAGGAGAGAGTACATCTGACCAATCAGGAAAAGGTAGTGGTCATTGTCATGGTAGTCAGGCTACCAACGTCTACCGATAGTAAGGTTGATTATCCTAGTTTATCCGAGTAGTGTCCCAGTGAAGCAATAAAGGCTATACTTTGGTAGTGTAATAAACCCATAATGGGATAGATCCCAGACCATCTACTATTTAAGGTACTATTCTAGCATCCTCTATTTTAGCATTTACACCTTTTCATATTGAGGCTTCTTATAGGTTTATATCATTACCTATTGTGAAGATCTTCGGATCGATGATTGCACTTCAGAACATGGAATTTACATCAATTTAGGGTGTTCCACCTTGATATTGGTGGGTATCACTTTATATAGAACCTCTATTTAATTGATATTACATCCTTTGATGTCAATTTGGGAATAGATTAGATGGTTACCTTCTATTATTTTAACAATTTCTATCATTGTAGGGAGAGGTTCACCTCACTTGATGGTTGGGAGTTTATTCACATATGTGAATAGGATGTCTAAGAAAGCTTATATGGACCTAAGCATCATGGGATAGGTGAGATGACAACCCAGTTTATGATTTTGTATCTTGATGATTAGATAAACTGTTAGACTGATTTCTCTATAGTTTTTTTAAAAATCATTTATGTTGTCTTAGATGAATTTTCTATTTTACCTCTAGTGAGATAGTTGGATCTCTTTATTGAGCTATTTATATGAGCTTCACATGAATCTATATCATTTTATAGTATATATATGATGATGTTTTATGATATAAAGTGTATGCTTGAGGATTTAGAGGTAAATGGTTTCACCTGGACCATTACTTATCTGTGGGTTTCACTTGTCCTATTTCAGAGAATGGAAGATGAGACCCTCAGGATATGGGTCGATTAACAGGAATTGACCAAGTAGATGGTTTAGAATATGTAACCTCTATAAGAGATAGATGATTTCTTCAACCAACTCATAGGACCTTAGGTTTTATTAAAGATTTATTTGATATCTTGTTATCATCAGTTCTGTATTATATAATTTGAACATAACTCAGATAGTAATTTGGAGAAGGTATGGTCTATATGAGTATTTTTCATACCATTTTGTCTCATTGTTTCCCTAGTGGTGTTTATGGCATTGATGACCCCAGTGTTCCATTCTTATCATGATCCATTTTTAGTTGATATCATGGATGATATATTGGTATATTATCACAATCAACATGACAATTCCGTAAATCTAGAGATCCTTATAAATACTCTAATGGATGATCAATTATTTTCTATGCTTACAAAGTGACACTTTTTGATCAATCATATTCACTTCATGGGTCATGTTATCTCATAAATAAGAGTATTTTTGGACCTATATTAGGGGAGGGTTATACATTCCAAGGAGATTCCAAAGAATTTACTTGAGGAGCATAGTTTCCTAGGGCATGATGGTTTCTATAAGAATTTCATAAAACAGATCTCATTCTTAGAGAAACCACTGATATGCTTGACTAAGAAGGGTTTGATGTATGAATTGGAAATTTCTTACAAGGCAGTGTTTTAAAATTATAGATAGTGATTGGATTTAGTGTCGATACTAAATTTTATAGGTTCATGTGGGGCATACATTGTGTACTTCAATACATCCAGTATCAGTCTAGGAGAAGTACATACGTAGGGGTCAATTTTTTGTATATGTGTGTCAGATGTTAAGGCCACATGAGAAGAATTATCTGACCCGTGATCATGAGTTAGCTACATTTGTTCACACATTGTTTTGTTCGATACATTAGTTACTAGGGGAAATTTTTTGGTGTACACTAACCCCAAATCCATCATGTATATTTTTAAACCATTTGATTAGAATATGAGGTTGCGAAGGTGGGTAGAATTCCTCCAGTATTTAGATTTTTAGCACTCCTTCATAACTAGTAAAGGAAACGTAGATCTCTATTAACAATGAAGGAGGACTCAGATATAGGTAGTACAAAAATCAATTAGCATGTGGTATCTTATGACATTTTTCTCTGATATGCCATTCGGAGAGTATAATAGTATGGTTAAGATGTTCCTTTCTTCTTTATCTATTACCTATACCCTTCTAGATTTGGTTTTTATGAGGATGATATCGGACACAGAAGGCCTTCCTCTATGGGAAGGTGTGACACATGAGGAACCTCTTATTGGATGGACCATAAGGTGGGGTTCATATCATGTTATTACATGGTCCTGTATGGTCCTATTAATAAATTGGAAATTTGATGATGTGGTATTTTCATGTTTCATCATGGGCAGTACATCCTAGTGTCATAAAATGTATCAAGGTTTACATCGCCAGTATTGGTGGATGGGTATGAAAAGAGATGTATCTATGTTTTTCATGAGATGTACCACCTATCAGTAGGTGAGGGAGGATCATCAAAAATCAACAATACATTTAAAAAAACCCCTTACCTAGTAGAAGTGAAATGATTTCATGATGGATTTTGTTACAGGTTATCCAAGGTCACCTAAAGTTAAAGATATTTTATGAAATATTGTTGATAGGGTCACAAAGGTTACACTTTTCCTTACGATCATGGAATCCTTCAGTGTGGATGATTTGGGGAGTTTGTACATATGTGAAATTATATAACTATGTGAGGTCTAGTATACTATCATTTCAGATTTAGAGGCTAGGTCTACTACTCAATTTTGGGAAGGGATAATGAGGGTCTGGAAACACAAGTGATTCTAAGAACAGCAAACAACCCATATATAGATGGACAGTCCTATTTCACGATGTAGTTGATTTTGGAAATGTTATGGGAATACATCCTTGATTTTGAGCGTTCAAGGGTAAACATATACCCCTAGTTGATTTACCTATAGTAATATCATTGAGGTTAATTTTTAGATAGTACTATAGAAGTCTTTTTAAAGTATATCATGCATGTCATCCCTGTGTAGGCTAGAGGAATTAGAGGCCGCTAGTCTGGGACCTTAACTTGTCTAGGAAAACATTGCATAGGTGTAGTTGATTTGGAAGAAAATGGATACTACATAGTCTCATTATAAATCATACGTGAATCATAGTAGACAACATCTAGATTTTGATGTTGGGGGTCAGTTTTCCTTTGGCATTTCATTATGACTAGGACATAGGATAATCAAGAGAAATGGTATTTATTCATCAAGGTATGTTTCTCCATTTGGAATCCTAGAGGGGGTTGGGCCAGTTGACTATTGGTTTTAGCTCTCTTAGAGGTACAAAGATTAGAATTACATCATTCAAATTTCTCATCATTGATGTTACTATTCAGACCTCTCTCACAATTTTTATCCTAATGAGATTGATAATGAAGATGATTTAGCCATTCAGAATCATTCTATATATATTATGGAACATATCATAAGGGTTCTTCATGGATGATGTATTCCTCTATCACGTATTCTATGACAGCATGAATGAGCACTGGACAAGACCAAGGAAAGGGAGGAAGATGTATGATTATAGTGGTAGAATATGTTTTTAGGTTAGGCTTCACTTACCTTAGATGGGAAATTCAAAGATGAAATACATTAATGGGATTTTTTTTGAACATTTTACACCATTGAGGTTTATATTCATTGATTTTTTTCTATACTCTTTTAAATATGGACTAACTTTGATGCTTGTTGATGTAATAAAATGATTTTAAGTGTATAGGTATGGTTTGAAGACCATATCCCTTGTTTTGTGGTGTTTTTGTCCAGTTGAATGGTTAAAATAAACAACCCAGGTCTGGTCTTATGATTTTTACAAACCTTGTGAGGCTATATAGTGTGGGACAACAAGACAAATATTTTGAAAAACCTGTGCAGGATAGGGCATATAAAAACCATGCACCTTATTTAATTTTCAAACATTATTTATTACATAAAATTTAACTTAATAAAACTCAAATGATTTATAGGTCTGCTGTCTTTTGAAAATTAGGAGAATTACATATCAATTTAAAACATGAAATAAAATTTCTTTAATGAAAAATTATTTTACATGACCACACCATTCCTTTGTACTTACCAATGCATGGGGTAACTTGAGGAAATGATTAAGAAATGGGGGATCTATAAAGATAATTATAGGAGTAAACAAGTCATAACATGAACAATAAAAAATATTTTAGACAATAGTAGTGTCAATAGAGCATAAATGCAACATTAATATGAATGCATGATATAACATGATAATCATAACTTCATAAGGTGGAATCAATATACAACATGACATTATCATTATGAAAAACCCATTAAACATGAGTTATCATGAGTAAACCCACATTACACATGAATTATCATGTATAAAAACCCATTTAACATTAATTATCATGAGTAATCCCTCATTTCACTTGATGTAGCATGAGTGAAAACTCATGGAAAATGAATTAGTGTGAGTAGATCCTCTTGCAGATGAAGTAGATGAAGTAAAAACCTATCAAACATGAATTATCATAAGTAAACCCTCGTTTCACATTATATATATTTATACTAAACATTACCCAATGCATTGGAGTGCTATCATGGCACACACTTCATAAACATTTTGTTTTCATGCATAAGTGTGTCCCAAATATCATATAACTTGAGTTCATTAAACATAATAGGCTATAAAATGATCAAGGAATTTAGAATACATAGATTTATTCCCAAAATCATTTATATATGATAATAAGGGTGAATACCCTTGATAGATAAATGGGTATGGTATTTACTACATGATGACTTTGTCTTGGAAAAACGTAATGCAATTTTGGCAGCATAACAACATCAAATAGAAATTTTTAAAATGGGTTAATGAGAGAGAAAGGGGTATATAATAATTTCTTTATGAAATTTAAATTAAGGGTATATGTAATAATGTTACCCAACATAATAAATTGTAACTTAAACTATATATCATAATAGAGGTGCGTGTTAAAAAGAGGAGAGAAATAAATCATTTATAAAATTTTGTCATAAAAACAAATAAGATATGGGTCAAAATAGGAGAGGATAAATGATCCATAATTGCAATAACATAAAATGGAAATTAGAAAATTTATCATAAAATTATGAAAATAAAAGGAATTGAAATTATCCAGACTAATATCAAGCAAGGTTCTTGGATTGAAATGAAGAGAGAAAAGTGAGGACCCCTTACAGAATTTCGGAATGGTAATGGGTGTTTATAAAGGATCATGGATACATTAATATGGGTGAAATAAAGAAACAATTATTTATAAATAAAATTTATATTAAGGTATGTATGTATGAAAATATCCTAACATATGTAAATTGAAACTAAATGATATATCACAAAAGTTGTGCTTGATAAAATAGGAGAGTGGAATATCCATTACAGAATTTAGGCATAATAATTGGCTTAGGTAAGGGTAAAAATGAGGTAGGATAAATGATACCTAACAAAAATTTCATAAATTGAACAATAAGGTAATGATTAAAAAATGTGTGGAAACAAAATTAATTTAAATTAAAATAACTAATATCAATGAAGGTGCTTGATTTCAAATTTGATGAGAGAAATCCCTTACATTGGTGTGGGAATCCAATGGTTTAGGAGAGGCTTCATGGTAGATTAATGGTGACTTTAGAGGACACAATGGAGTATATGTTAGAGGGTGGATGATATTTAAGGAGTTTCATTTATAGTCAATTTGAATATTATGGGTTTATATAGGAAAGGAGGGGTTTTATTATTATTATGTTTTAAACCCTACATCATAAAATATTCAAAACCAAAAAGCATCCCCTTTTTTCCAATGGTTTTTGGAAAAAATAGTGGTATAAATTTTTTTTATATGGTCAAGGGACTATGATAATAATATATTTCCCTCTTCTATGTAGATTTGTGTCACACTTTTAAAGAAATGAATTTATAATCTTAAAATATATTTTAAATCTACGAGGATTCAACAAGGATATATAAATAATTAAAATAAAACAAAAATAACATTATTTATAATTTAAAACATTAATTTCTCAAAATATTTATTTTATATAATTTATTACATCAAAATTGGGTCATTATGATGTTAGAAAACACAGTATATTTATATGGTATTTAATGTTCACCCAAATGTCTACTGTCTCAAAAAATTATGAAAAATTAACCGTTAGATAATTATGACATCTTAATTCCAAAAAAAATGCTAAATAATTTTATAAATATGTGTATTTTCATTTTTAAAAATAAAAACCACATTTCTTAAAAATTGACGGGTTTTGATAAAAACATATTTCAAACCTTAAAAAAATTTTATTTTACTTAATAAAAATTTTATGATCATTTATATTTAATAAAATTATTGTAGTAATATTATTTTTTATAAAATATTATTTATTTCAATAATAAAGTAATTCGTCAAAATATATTTCTTAATTTCATTTGAACATTAACCCAAAATAATCTTTTTTATTTAAAAAGTATTTACAAAGCAACAATAATAGGAAAAATATTTTCATTATTCAATTAAAAAATAACTTTCATATCTGTAATTCTTGGGTCATGATACACATCCCTTCATTACACCATAATATTCCCTAAGAGTATGTTTTGTGATGTTGGGGTTTTCATGGGGATGTTTGGACAACATGGTATGGGTCGTAATCTCGATGAGCTTGATCTTTACCCATAAATTGTTTCACTCGAGCTTAATTTGTTTGAAAAGAACATGGGATTGGTCTAGTTAGAATATCAAAAATGGAATATTCTTTATAATCACTAATAAATAGTCTTAGTACGGTACGATCCTACTAATTGAGGCCATCACATTCTGTGTCTGTGTCATAATTATTTTTTAAACCCGTATATTTATACTATTCATGTGATCATTGTTCAATAACTATATTTCCAACAATAATAATACATAATGGTCATTTAAATTTTATTAGATAAAAATGAGTTCATGAGTTTTCTATATCCACAAGATAATAAATTAAATCAAAATAAAGATAATTTTATTCTAAATGTTCATGTAATAACCATCTTCCCCCCTTTAGATGATTTTATATCAAAATTTCTTTTTCCTACATTAAAACATATGATGGTAACTCTTCCTCATTACTTCTTCTAGTTCCCATGATTTGTTCAAATATTTCTTTTTCTCCATAACACTTTGACGTGGGACATTATCTTATTTCGTAAATAAAATTCCCTAAAATTAAAGATCATCACTATATTATCTTCATAGGAATGGTCATTATCCTAAGGTACCACCTCTAGATTGAGTGCATGTTATGGTTTATGTATGCACTATACATGGAATATATCTTGTACTTGGGATAGGTTTGGTGGGAATTCTAGTCAATAGGCCACCACTCCGGTGTGATGAAGGATATTAAATGGTAAAATGTATCTTTTACTAAGATTTACCTTCATCACAAATATAATTACTCTATTTCATGAAGATGTGATGGGGAATATCATGTCTTTTACAACAAACTCTAGGTCTTGTCGATGATTGTCATCATAGATTTTTTTGACACTGAGTAGCTTTGATGTGTTGTTGAATAGTTTTATCCTTCTACACCATTCCATAAACCATTTTTGGAACATGAAGCTTTAATTCCCCTACATAATCCCAACATTCTAGTGTTTGGAACCTATTCCCCTATATGGCTTTATAGGGAGCCATTTTGATGCTTGAGTGGAAATGTTTTCTGTAAGGGAACTCCATTATTGGATGATGTTGGTCACATCTGATTTGAAGTTCATTGAGAATTCCCTCAACATATCTTCATGTGTTTGGATAGTCTTCTTAGATTGGCCCTCAGTTTTAGTGTGATAAGTCTTACTGAGGTTCAGATCATTTTTAAGAGCATGTATGAGGCTATTCCAAAACATATATCTGAATATTTGAACTTTATCAAACATAATTGGTAGTCCCACTCCATAAATCCTTACCACTTCTCTAATGTATATCCAAGTCAATTTATCCAATGAGAAATAATATAGAATAGTAATTAAGTGTGTAGTCTTTGTAATATTATCCAAAAAACCCACAAATCATTATTTCATTTATATGTCTTTGGAATTCCAATGACAAATTCCCTGTAGAATTTTTTCATTTCCATAATTGTATGCGAAATAGATTCGTCATCCCCTTAGACCTCTTTCTTAAATCCTTCACTTGGTGACATAACTAACACTTTTATGTATATTCGACGATCAATTTCTTCATGTTATCCCACCAATATTCTTCTCAAATATCTCAATACATCTTTTTCTTACCTTGGTGAATGGAGATAGTAGGACAATGGGCATCATCCATAAGTTCATTCTTTAATTCATGATTTTATGGAAAACATTTTCATGACCCAAATCTCACAATTCCTTCTTCATTAACATTGAACTATGGGGATTTTCCTTTTATAATGGTTTTCACTTTCATCTGAAATCCCACAACGTCTTTTTTACCATTCATTAGGGCTTCCAAAAGAGGCGATTGAGAAATAATTTGTGAATTGACTGTGAAGTTCCATTCATTATGATTCCCTTATACATCCTACTAAAATATAAGAAGGTCAGGTCCTTCAATATTCTCATGAATGATATAATTGATGGGAACATTATAATTAGAGCATCTTTCACCTTGTTTTATTTCCCAGTATGGTAGTTTACTGAGATTTATTGGTGTATATCCAACACATTCTAGGGGAATATATATTTCAGACTTTTGTGATCTGTATATATTTAACACATCTACTGAAAGACATAATACCTCCATATTTTCAATCCATATTTCATTGCTTCAAACTCCAGATCATGTGTGGGATAGTTTTATTCTTTAATTTCTAACTTCCATTATGTATATGAAATGATGTTTTTCATTTTTCATAAACCTACATCCCAATCCCTTCTCAGAAGCATCAATAAAATTAATAAAAATATCCCCACTTGTGGGTAGTGTGAAAATAGGGAAAGTTGAAATCCTCATTTTCAAATCCGTTAATATTTCATCCCAATTATTATTCGATGAAAATTTGGCACACATTCGATTTAACTTGCTAACAGGGTTTGAAAATCAATAAAGCATTCTCATAAATCAATGATAATATCTAGCTAACTCAAGGAAACTATGGATATCTTTCATGGATGTTGGCCTTGGACATCACTCAATTGAGTTTTTAATGGAAGGATTTATAAAAATAAGATTTCCTATAATGATATTCACCATGAATGGGACTTAATTAAAAAAAGAACTCACACTTATTGTACTTTTCATATAGCTTCTACATTCTCAAGGTTTTTAGCATAGTGTTTGGATGTACCTTAGGCTCCTCCCTGGTTTTGGATAATATAATAATTTCATCTATAAATACTACAACAAATTTGACAAGGAAATATCGAAAGAAACTATTAATCATGTCCGTGAATATTTATGTTTCATTGGTGACTCCGACTGGAATCACAATGACCTCACAGTGCCTATACCTCGAACAAAAAGTAGTCTTGGGGATATCCTCCTTCTTCACACTTACATGGAAATATCCTGACTATATATCCACATTGGAGAAATATTGTACTCTAAATATCTTATATAATACATAAAAATTTCATGTAAAAGGATACTTATTCATTATCATTATTTTATTGAGCTCACAATAAATGATCTATAGGTACATTGAGTCATCCTTATTCACGAGGAAGAGGATTGGTGTACCCCATGGTGAGGCACATGGGTGTATAAACACTTTATGAAAATTTTCTAGTAGTATTTTCTTTAGATCCTAATATTCCAAAATTTCCATTATATATGGTGCCTTGGATATTAGCAACACCCTAGGTGTAAGATCTATCGACAATTCAAGGAATCTTATACGAGAAAACCATGAAATTCCTCAGGAAACACATAAGCGAATTCCCCCAGAATAATAATTTTTTCAAGGATGGTTCCTTCCTTATATTCAATAATCAATGAAACATATTCATGCTCATAGTATATTAATATCCTTGCTTGGTATTATGGTTCTAAATACAATTCATCCTCCTCCTTGCACTTCTTTTGAATTAGGGTCAATTAACCATATGGAGAGTGATTTCTCTCTCTCACTAATTTATGTTGGCTCTATATAGGGAACACCAATACCTACCCATAATAGCATCAAATTCATCAAAGGTAAGTATGAATAGTTTTTTTGGAAGTTCAATCAAATTATTGGGATAGGGGAGAAGATATATACATAGGGTGCAATAATTTCCACATTTTTGATTTTCACTAACATCACTACTTCCATGCTTTTTGAGGGTGTTTTAATGGTTTTACTAAACATTCATGATAAAAAATAATGCATAAAACCATGAACGAGAACCCTACCTTTCACTTTATGATTCCATTTTTACTTAGTTACATAATCCAAAATAGACATTGGGGTGATATTTTCTATAAACTATTCAAACCATAAACGTGGATCCAATGGAAATAAATGGATAACTTATGAATTAAACTTATCTCCTTATTTTATGAGTTTCTAGGATTCATTGTATGTTATCTATTATCTAGTAACTAACATATTTTCTTATGGGAATATTTTTTGTGTTCCCTTTATAATGGTTTCTAGTGAGATTAAAAATTTACCAAAGAATATCCCCTGAGACTATCAGACCAAATGTTCATCACAGGTCGTTGTCATGTATCAAGTTACCCTAAGAGAAGCTCAACCCACCTTTTCATAGTTATTACTCCTAGGTACATCTGTTCCAAATCCATGTCAACTCATAAAATCCAAACAGGGATTTATTTTCTGCCTAAACCACTTGTTCAATGCTCAGCAAAATTGCAGGATGTTTTCATACAATTATTATTAACCTTTAAGGGTTTCGCTGGGGTTTTCTAATCCTAATCCCATAAATAACTAAACACATCCTATGATAAAAACTAAAACAACCCATATCATTGTAAAATATTTAAAAATAATTTATTAAATAAAATTTCACATAATAGAACTCAGAAGATTGATAGTAATAGTGTCATTGGGAAATTAGGAACATTACATAACAACATAAAACATGAAATAAAATAACCTTACTGAAAACCTCTTTTACATGACCAAACCATTCCTTCATGCATAACACTGCATGGGATAACCTGGGGACACACATAAGAAATGGTGATCTATAAAGCCCATTATGTGATTAAAAAAGCCCTAAAATGAAGAAGACAATACATGTGAGACAATAAGCATATCAATGGATCATAAAAGGAACATTAATACAAATGAATGATACAACACGATAATCATAACATGGAAATGTATAAAAAACATAAAATATGATATTAGGGTGAGTGAAAAACAATTTCACAAGAATTGCGTAAGTAAACACACATTAAATATGAAGTGGAATGACTAGAAATCCATTTAACATGAATTACCATGACTAAACCATCATTATACATTAAGTAGAATGAGTATGAACCAATTGCACATAAATTATAATGGGTAAACAGTCATTTCTCATGAAGTATTATTAGTAATAAGCCATCACACATGAATGGATATGATTAAACGCTCATTGAACATGATGTATCATGACACTAAACATTACCCAATGAATTTGAGCCATATCAGGGAGAACCTTTCATAATTATATCATTTTCATGCAAAAGTGTTCCACATATATCATATAACTAGAGTTTATTCAAAATCATTGGTTATTAAATGATCATGTAATATTAAATAAATACATGTAAGCACCAAATAAATTAGGATATGATCATAAAGGTGAATAAACTTTATTGATAAATGGGTATGATATTCAATACATGATGACTTTGGCATGGAAACCCGTAGTGCAGTTTTGACAGCATAATAGTGTCAAATAGAAATTCACAAAATCAGTTGATGGGAGATGCATGGGATCTTATCAATTTTTTATGAAATGGAAAATATGGGGTATATTTAATAATGAAAACAAAACTTTTGAAATTGGAAATTAAAGGTCATGCCATAATTTAGGTGCTTGATAAAAAGAGAAGAGAGAGAAAGTGAAATCCATTATTGAATATTGGCATAGTAACATCATAGCTAACAATCCAAATAGGGGAGGATAATTACTCCCTCCTTGAAAAAAAATTAACTGAATAGTAGGTAATTGATCATAAAATTATGACAATATAACCAATTGAAATTAGCAAGACTAATTTCAAAAAATGATCTCGAATTGAAAAGAAGAGAGGAAAGTGAAGATCCATTACAGAATTTCGGCATGGTAATTGGTGGTTGTAATGGATCATGGATAGATTAAAGAGACTGAAAGGAATATATTAATATTTATAAAAATGGTAATTAATTTATATATGTATGAACATATCCCAATATATGTAAATTGAAATTAAGTGACATATCACAAAAGGGGTGCTTAATAATAGAGGAGAGTGGAAGATGTATTACAGAATTTTGGCATATTCACGACATATATAAGGGTCCAAATGAGATGGATACATGATCCAATATACATATAAAATAAATTTTACGTATGTTAATTATTATAAATTTAATTAAACAAAATGAATTGAATATATAATAACTAAACTCAAAGAAGTTACTTTAAATCAACGGTGAGGAGAGAAATAACTTTTGTGGAAGTGTGACTAAAAATGATTAGGAGAGGCTTATTGGGAGATTAGTGGATCCATGGTAAGACTATATGCAGTATAGGAATGAGGTTGTAAGTTCTTAAAATAGTTTGAGTGATGTGAAATTGGATCTTGTGTTAGTTTATAAAGGAAAGGAGAGGGATTTCATTATTATTTTGGTTTTGGACACTATATACAAAAATATTCAATACCACAAACATCCACAAGGTTTTTTCCATGGTTTAATAAAATTAGGAGTGGTATAAATTATTTTATGAGTCGAAGGATTGAATAAAATAAAAGAAATTCACTTCTTATGTGGAGTTGAGTTACACATTCAATGAAATCATTTTAAAATCTTAAAATATATTATAAGTATTAAAGGATTCACTAAAGTATTATAAATTAAATAAACTAAAAATAAAATAATTTTTTTTAATTTGAACCATATATTTTGATGAAGATTCCTTTTATATTATTTATTACATAAAAATTGTGTCATTATGAAGTCATAAAACACATTATATATTAATATAGTATTTAATTTTCATCTAAACATTTGACTGTCTCAAAACATTATAAAAAATAACTATTGGATAATTTTGAAATCCTAATTCCAAAAATACTTTTTATTTTATATAAATATAATTATAAATATGTAAATTTTAACTTTTAAAATAAAAACAATCATTTATTGGAAATTGATGGGTTATGTCAAAAAGAGTTTTCAAACCTTAATAAGATTTAATTTTGATTTCACAAAAATTAAATGATATTTTATATTTATTAAAAGTAATTTAATATTAATATAATATTAAAATATTATTTATTAAAAAAATAAATTAATTCATCAAAATATATTTCTTAATTGAATTATAATTTTAACCAAAATATTATTTTTTCTTTAAAAATAATTTATAATGTAACAATAAAAGAAAAATAGTTTCATTATACGATATGAAATTAATATAAATATATCTAATGTTGGGGCCTTGATACATTACCCTTTTTACAACAGATTATTCCCTATGAGTAATTCTCTATAAATAAGGATTTCAGGGGTCGGTTTGATGAACATGGTTTGGGTCGTGATCCCGATGATCTTGATCTTCTCCCATAAATGGTTCCTCTCATGTTTATGTTTTTTATCTCAGATTGAGATTGGTCTAGGCAAATCCTAGAAATACTATCTCCCATGGAATCTTTTATAAATTTTCTTCATAGTGTACAATCATACCAGTTGGGGCCATCACTTCCTTTTTCTTTATCAAAAGGATTTGTTAAACACCAGTATTTATAATAGTAATGTAATCATTGTTCAGCGACTATATTATCAACAGTAATAATATAGAACTATCATTTAAATTTAAATGGGTAAAAATGAGTTCATGGGAGTTCCATATACCCATAAATATTAATTATATAAAAATAATGGGAATTTGATTCATAAATGTTCAGGTTGTTTCAAGGAACATGCCTATGGAAACTGATCTGTAATTTTATTAAAAAATGGTAGAGGTTCTCCTCATAATTTTCTCATCGATAATAAATTGTGTGGGTAAATTGTTCTCTATTCCTCTTGGACTATATGGATTCATAATGATCGGCACATGGTTTTTCAAACCTTGTGGCTAAACCATGCAACCCAGGCAATGGGTGGATTTTAATAATTTTTATTTAAATTTGATATTATATTTAAAACAAAAATTATTTTCACCCCCCATGCACAAAATACACTTGGAGCTTCCCCATTAGAACCTAGGGTTGTTTTTCATATCATTTATACATCCAGACTCTGATTCAAGTTTGGATCATCTTCTTGGATCCACAATGGTAAGGCCTTAATTATATTTTATCCATTCTCCATTCTTTAGGCCATAAACAACACTATTTAGATTTAGGATCATATGACCCAATTTCACATTTATAATATGTTCTATAGATTTATTCCAATCTGGGTCGAATTAGAGACAGATACTAGACAATCTATGTAACATTGACCTATGGTAGTTGTTCTCATTCCATTCACATAATGTTGGACCATTTAAATGTTTCAGGGTGTCATGCGCCCAATATCTAGGCATCACCTAAATTGAATTTGAAAAATTTATATTTTAGGAATTATTAATTCAGTTAATGTGGATTAGTCATGACTATTATAGGGATTATACCTTCAATAAGAACCATGCCATGGGTGATATCTATTGAAACTTATTTTATGGATATTAGCTTTGGATTTCAATGATCTATTCGCTTTTCCCTTGTACATGGGATTTCATTTTTTAATTTAAATATTAATCAAATTGATTAATTGATTTATGAGGTTAATTTTAAATGAAATGAATTAAATGTATGGGGTGATTGACTTGATCCATGAACCGTGTATTCAATTTATTGTTTACAAATTCCTTCTATATATTGATATACCATGTGGGTAATGTGAATTTATTCCACTGGATTGAATTACTCTATAAATTTTCATGACCATTTACGAGAAATGACAGCATATCCATGTTATATCATGACTGAATTTTTTACTCTTGTGGTATTGAAAATTTCCATGTCATTATTTTAATGTATTTATAATTTCTATCCTTGTGAGTTATATTGATACCATGATATTAAAATAGTTTATTAGTTAGGTAAATATCATTATCATGATATTACCTTGTGAGTTAATGAAAGGTAATGTCTTATGAGGTTGTCCAATACCTGATCCCCCCCTGAGTTGATTTAGACAGCGGATGCAATAGGTTTTGAACTTAACATGTTAAATAAATTTTTTAAATGAATTTGTGCTAGTTATTTGATATGTATACATGGGTGATAAATGGACTCATTTTATAATATCCTGGATGGACGCATGTAACTATTGACCATTATACCTTGTTGATAAATGGATCCACCTTAAGATTCGGTGGATGGACTCAACCATTAAATGTTTTAATTCCAAGTGGAACTATGATTATTATTATAATTACATTGATGGACTAAAATGAAATTTGGAAATTATGTGACGAGTGATACTTGGGGCTTCCTTAAAAGGCCTCCAAGGATATAATCACTTAGAATGCACTTTGTACCGCACAGAGAACAATAATTGGTATCTTATTTGTTCATCAGGGATCGACTTTTAAAGTGTTAGTTGATATTGTACCTGGAGTGATACTTGATCCAATATTAGTAATATTTAGGATGGAATCAAGTTCTAATATAAATAAAATGTCTTATGATGCATCTCCCTACCAACAAATGTGCATAGTGTCGGTCTTGTTTTGTATTGAACAAATGGAATTCTGAGGCATTTGTTTCTCTTCTAGTTACACAGGTTATGTTGGGCTTAGTCTAGATCTCATGACTTATATATTCAATGTGATTGGATTTCTGAAGGAATTTCAATTGAATGAAATGATTGTAAATGGAACCATTTTATATAGGATTTTTACATTTGATTACATACTTTCTTACTATTTTTTTTTTCACCGCACACTGCATGTCATATATATTCTTCGAATATTGGGAATAAACCATTGATGGTTTCCTACTAGTATGTAGTCTCAATCCCTTATTTTGGTCACTTTTTGGATCTAAACATATTATATTATTATATGTGTCGATAAGATAAATTTCCCACCTATATGAACCTGATTTTCATATTCAGAGTAGGAGATAATGTGACCCAGATGAGGCTTTTGATGATACAATGATTCTTTTGATCTTTTTCTCCTTTTGAGACATATATTGTATATAAATATAATGTATTTATTTTTTCTATTTATTTAGAATCATGTTATGTGAATCATCATCTTCTATATGATATTACATGTTGTTTTTTATACTATCAGTATTCCACTATTGTTTCAATTGTATAATATTATTACAAGCACTATTATATTGTATTTTCACTATTTTATCTTTTCTAATGATGGAATAGTTTCTCCACTAAATCACTTATCCCCCACTGCTAGTTGGGATCATTTGGTGTGTGGAGATATTCCCTTGAGGCCATGGGGCTAATCAATCTTGTAGAAATGTTGACGGGCATCTGGGTTTGGGATATAACAAAAAAAAATTAACATTGATAATTAGTTTATATTTATTGAATTACTTTCATCATATAATAATGATGATGGAAAATTTTGGCCTTATCAATTATTATTAATATATATTATCCATGCATAACCTTTTTGAAGGTGACTAATTTTACCATGATTACTCTTTATATTGAGAAAAAATTAAAGGGTTAATTTAACACATTTGTAACTCCTATTTATAAATATGTAATTCAATTTATATAGTTTAAAAACAATTAATATCAAAAATTAATTTTAATATAATTGTGTAATAAGAAATATAAAAAACTATTTTAGATATAAAATGTTTTTTAAAATTCAATTTTAATTTTATAATATTAAAATTTTAAATCGTCTCAAAATTATTCATAATATTTAATAATAAAGTAAATTTTTATAATATATAAATTCTTAAAAGAATAAAATGACTTCATTAAAAATTTAGTGATTATTTACTATTAATTTATTAATAAATTTATTTTAAGTAGGGATTTTATATACATTTCATTAAGTGGTTAACCTTATTCATACTCTCAAATTTAATTTCATGGTTATAACTATAAATAAAAATAAAAATTTATTAGTATATAATAGTGTTAATTAAAACTCAATTTTCTATGTAATGGGATCATTTGAACAAATAAAATTATTTAAAGAGAAATATTTTCAGAAATCATATACCGTTACACCCAACATCAATGATATGGCTATTGTATGGTAATATTTTATGTTTTTTTGAATAATTTATTTTCTTCCTTATAATTTAAATGTTTATTATTATTTATAACATATAACGTATATTGAATATATTTCAATGATGTTATATCAAATGGTTCTAATTCAGTTTCAAAACATGGTGAAGCTACTCCCAGACAATCGTATAAACTGAATATTTCATCTATGTGCATTATATATGTGTGAACGTATTTTTTTTATATAAAATGATATATTAATATGACTATACATATATTATTGGGAAAATAACAGGATCACAATCATGATTAATTATCCTTTATACATAAATGATAACTAGTTTTTTTAGTTATGAGTACACCAATATTTTCCCAATATTAATCAACAATAGGAATACTAATAGTTAAGGGTCAAAACTAAATACAAAAACAATATATCCATCTTTATAAGGCTTAAAATTTTTGAATTTCTAGAAATTCAGTTTTGTATTATTAATTCCCCATAAAAATTCATGGATATAATGGATAGAGAATTTAGAGATTACATTGAATAGTTTTTTTGATTTTTTTACTAATGATATTACTATATATTCCAAATTTAAGGATGAGTATAATGATTGCATGTGGATTGCATATAAAACCCTATAAAGGATTATATTTATCATGAAAAATACCATGTTTAAATTTTTCTATATAATGATTGATTTTTGGGAAATATATTTTCAATCAATGGTATCTCAATTGATGCCTTAAAGACAAAAAAATTAATCATTTGCCAAAGACAATTGTCGATAATGATATATATAGTATTCCTATTATGGATTCATGTTATCTTGAGATTTTAGGGAATTTTTCATCGATTAACAATACAACTAGAATTTTATCTCATAAGGTTGAAAAATTTATTTGCATAGATTGATGTTTTTAAAAATTCAGGGATCATAAGTGAATGACACTCATAAATCTTATTCTTACATTACAATATTTTTTTATAAGGGTGTTTTATGTATCATTTATGAAACACATATGAATATTTATGTAGAACTATATTGTGATAGCGTACGCCTCATGAAAATTGATGGTTCATAAGACAAATTATCTTAATGTTGATTTGAAGATAGCTATGGAAATTTTTACATTAAGGATATAGATGAATTATATTTATAGAGAATGGTGTGACAAATATACTAATTATAAAATTTTAAATTATATATACACATAGAAATAGTTTAATTAGAACCAAAAAAATATGGATGGATTAGATTAGGGATAATTACTCATCACCAAAATTACAGTATTTCTATAATTATACAAGATGGATATGGAAATCATAATAGAATATGATAATTATATTCTTAATCAAATGAATATTAAACCATCTAACCAAGTGAATATTAAAGAGGAATATATGGAATATGTATATTTATAAAAGTATTTATTAATTGTTTTATAATTATAATTTTTTATGATGTAATGATAGTTTTTCGGTACCGTGTGTGTGTCCCATCAATACCAACCTTGTAGTAGAGATATAGGTTTAAGATAATCATTAAACATTATCTAATAATCATGGAATTATTAATATGTATAGAGATGTAATATGTTATTTATTGGTGGGATAACATGATGTGGGATATTGTAGAGTTTGAATCATCGTACTTGGTATGATCACATGATTATATTAAGAGATATAATTATATGGTGGTATTTTAACCAATACAAACACTATAATGGAATTTGGAAAACAACATTATAGACTTAGTCATTGGATAACCAAAAAAGTCTAAATGCAATAATACTATTTGGGATGTATTTTATTTTATATCAATGATAGAACAATTCATTATTATTGGATAAAATTTTCATTTAGATAATCTAGATCAAATATACATTAATGATGTGGTATGGTTATTGACTAAAGAATTATATTTTATCTAATAAACATTTAAGTATTAACATGATTATCTTGATAAGTACTCAATGGGACCATGATATGATGTTTTTTTATATTTCTTATCATCATCAAATAACTGGTCAATTTGAGAGAACCATTCAAACACTTTATCATATGGATATATCATATTAAATGATTTTCAAAGGTGATTGGGATCAACACTATCCACTAATAATGATTTATGATAGTAATACATGTCACTCGAGCATTTATATTTACCCTTATGAAGCCCTATATTTATTGATGTTTAAAAATCAAATGAGATGTCATGAAGTTGGAAAAATATATCATTTGGGACTCAAGATAGATAATTAATCGATAGTGAAAAATACAGTAATCCAACAACACAATAAGGCATCTCAAAGTCGTTAAATAATGTACACTAACAATAATTAATGATATATAGAATATTTAATTACATAAAATTTTTTCATGTTCATTTAACAATGGAAAATCTTATAGATTTTAAAAATATGGAAATTTGTGCACTATGTGTTTATCCCCTGCATGATTTTTTATTGATTAGGGATGTTAACTTATCTCTTGGTGATCCAACATAAGTTCTTTTTAATTCTGGATGTGTTCCATGTATCTCTCTCAAGGATGTATATACCAAATCAATCACTTATACTAGACATAGTTTTTTTCTATTGGAGCATGATATTTCTTTTGAATAACATTCATTATAGATCTTGGATCATAGAGGTAATGTGGTACAGATCAAGACTATTAATCTAGTTAATGTTCCCCCAAGATATCATAGATTTTAAAAAGATACATTGAAACAAGATGATGAAATTAAATATTAATATCCTCATTTATATGTACCATAGTATTGAAATTTGAATAGTGAAATTCAAATTATAAGGTTTTAATGTAAACCCATTTATTTTGTGATATATTTCACATTAATTAAATTTAAATTTTTGGTACCATGTGATACACACATCCATGAGTATAAAGAAACTGTAATATAACATGTTGTTATAATATAGATGGTAAACTTGATGTGTGAACCAGAGTAATCACTACTTTAATTTTTTTTATATTTTTTAAATAAACAAAATATATTTATAACCATGTACTCAATGATTTGTAAATTCATTTTATTCATTAAGATTCCACTATTTCAAAATATATTTGATAGATTTTATGTGAAAATATTAAAAAACATTCATAAACATTTAGAAAATGTATATGAATAAATTAAATTTAGTTTTTAAATGAGAATATCACTGTTTAATTTAAGTTAAATGTTTTTTTCTTGTTTTTTGGGTCGATAATTTTTTTTTGAATAGTGAAAAAATGTAGTTTTCACAATTATTGTAATTTATTTTCAATAAATATAATAATTTTATTGAATTTCGTTTTTTATTCTCTCAAAAAAGTACATATAATCCTTTTGGATTATAAAATTTTAATTAACTCCATTTAATTTAAATAATATTCATTATTTTTATCTTATTTAATATTTATAGAAAAAAAACATATTTTTTGGAAAATAATGTTTTATGATGAATTTTATGAATTTATATTAATGTTGATTTCATCCACATTTATTTATTAAATATCTAAAAATTAATATATAATTTTTAATCATGAGGTTCAAATTTGAAAAATAATTAAAAGGTTTTATTTTTCTTCATTATTAATAGTAACATTAGTAATTATGTGACACCTTTGTAATAGTAAAATGGAAAATTTTGAATTAAACCATGATTTAAAGACCCAAAATAAACTCCAAATTCAAAATTATATCATTTTATTGAATTAAATCTACTAATGACTTTCGAAGAAATAATATATGGCATTATGGCACTATTTTTCCATGATAATGAAATTTATAATCTTTCAAATACATAAAATATCCAAATTTCACTATGGTGAAATTAATAAATCATGTTTTTTAAGAATACATTAAAATATTTTAATATTATCTATAAATATTTTTTTATATTATTAACTAATTTTTTTATGAAAACAATTTATTTTTAAATTTCATTAATGTAATATTTAATTTAATTATGTATCCAATGCTGAAACAGTACATGTGGATGTATAAGAAATATCAAGTAAATATTTTATGAAATAGTTGATATTTAATAATATTGGGAATAATTATAATTGCCTAATAATTTTATAGATTAATACAATATATTAGTGTTTTTTGAAAGGTTTAGATTCAATTTACATTACTATAGTCATGAGATTAATTACATATTAAATTAATATAGTAACAAATAAGTTTATTGAAATATTATATTAAATAATTTTTCTTATTTAGAAATAATATAAAAATAAATAGGAAAAGTATCATTTGAAGTGGTCTTGAATTTATTATATTTTCTATTTATGATTGAAAATTAATTTTGGATTATAAAATAAAACCATTTAATATTGAATTTTTTTATTGCGGTAAAGGTTATATCTATATAAATTAACCATTTAAGAATTTTACAAAATAAAATGACATCAAATTATATATAAATATCTTTGGTAGTTGATATTTATACTTTATCTACATTACTATCAAATATTTAGAATGTTAGAATGTCTTGGGTAGAGATTAACATAACCATTTTTCTATATATTTGTTAATTTCATGTCTTTTGTTTCCCTCACTTCTAAATGGACACCCTATATGTATTTTATTACCACCACATTGATCAATATATATCGACCAAACCAAAAAAATCATTATCAACTTATCTGTAATCTTATTAGAGGTGACAGTATTCTTGAAAAGAAATTTGATACGTCCTTATAAAGAGATGTAAAGGATTTCTAACAAATAATTAATAATCTTCCAAACTAACCTCATTATTTTTAATTATTCACTTACCTATAATAAATCTATGTTACTTTAGAACACAAATATATAATGATGTGATTCATTTTCAAAATGAATAATCTATTCAATAGATTTTGGTACACAAAACCCTTATTGTAAATTAATTTTAATATAGTATACTATTATATATTAGCCATTAAATTGAAGTGTATGAATATGTCTAATTAATTATGGAAACTATAAGGTTTTCACATGTATAAAATAAATAAATTTAGATTTAAATTAATGGATTTTTTAAAAAACTGGTTTTATGTTTGAAATGTGTTTTTATGATGATAAATTAATTTAATAAATTTTGTTATATGATATTTAAAAACAAATCATTTTATATATTCATTAAAATATTTTACTATTGAAATAAATTATTTCTAGACGTATCAATAGAATAAATTTTGTGTTCTTCTCTGAAAATATATTTTCCTAAAAACTAGTTTTGTAGTATTTTTCATATTTAATTTAAATTTAATATTTTCAAATTTTTAAATTTTTCATAATATAATAAAAATTAGTTTTTAAATCAGTATGTAGAAATTATTCTGTATATTTTTTGGATACTTTTTTGAAAAGATTATTTTAATTAATAATTTTTAAAATTTAATATTTGATCAAAATTATACTTATTAATCTAATCTGTGTAATTGGAATAATTTTTTTGATAAATTTTGATACAAAAAAATTTTGAACATAATATCACATTTCTTTAGAAACCATATTTTCATCAAATTTGAGGGTTTAATATTAAATTAATTTCTTCCACTTTTTTGAATCCAATTTTTTTAAATTAGTTCATTTTTTAGAATCAATATTATTAATATTAGGTAAAATTATAAACATTTTTTATTTTATAATAAATATTAAGGAAACCAAAAATTAAATTCCATGGTTAGAGAGAAAATATGGTTTTTACAAAAAATTAACCTATAATAAAATTAATTTTATAATAAAATAGTAATTTTATTTTATAAATTAGAATTAATATTTAAATTTTTGTCTATAATTTATCAAATATGGATATTTTTATTTTTTGGAATAAATGATAAATTACAAAGTAAATTAAAAAAAGTAATCATCGTGGTGAAAACTAAAATGGTAAAATTAAGTAAGATTATAGTATAATGGAATAACATGTTTAAAACGTGTAACATTTTTTTGTGTCACACTTGTTTGGATGTATTTTTCATTATTTAATAGTTTTGGATATTATGAAATATTTCACTCTTCCGCAATCATCAATGATCACTTCATACCCACACATGTTCACACATATTAAGCATTTTAACAAGAAATAAACCTAAAAATATATATTCTAAACAAAATAATCCTCATTTTGTATTATTTATTATTCAAAAAAAAAATATTTTGATCATAAATAAAATATCCAAATGAGGTTTCTCTAAGTCATGGTTATTTCCTTCCCTAACGCCATTATTTTTTTAATTTTTATCATACTACTTTTATTCATTCTATAATAATTAAAATATAATATCGATAGTATCGGCCACATACTTATATGTTATTTTATTTATTTCATATGTCATATTCATCTGTTATACAGCTAAATTTGAAACCAAACCATCACATGTGTGTATAATGAACTACCACCATGTAAACCGATGTATTAAGTTTCCAATCACCACCTCCCATGGATGTATATAACAATTTATTTAATATATATATATATATGATATATATTATATAATTAAAAATCTATAATTATAATATTAAATCTATATTCTTTGAACACAATATTTTGGAAAACAATAATGTCAATCAAGAATATTGAGAACTACCACCTCCCCTAAGAGATATGATACATTTTCTATTTTATTTTTATACAGATTGTAATAAGTATATAATTAATGTATATATATGATATATAGGTTATATATATATATTATACTATAAATGTTATTTATTATTACATTTTCTTTTTCAAATTGTCACAAAATGGGATCATCTTTAATGCGTACGTACGACCAGTAATCCACATGATCATTGTAGGTCATTCTTCTTTGTTAATCTTATATGGATGACTTTAAATATTTTTTAAATGAATATACATAACATTTAAATACTAATTGTATTTGTATGGATTATGGAACCAATATAAAATTATAAATAATGACACTATCAAAAAAATACATAAATGAAAAACAAAGTAGTTATTACACAAATGTTTAGTTTTAACAAATAATTGTTATAAATTAGTGAAAAAGGGTACGAGTACATTAAAAAATGTATAACATATATTACTATTGATTTTATAATAAAAATTAATAAATATATATTATATATAATTTAATTATTTAAATATATGAATGAATCCAAAACCAAGATAAGGATTTCTTTCACTATCTTCTAATTATTCAGGATTATTTATAATGAAGTATATAATCGGGGAATTATAATCTCTTTCTATCTTATGTAGAAAATATTTTCTTCTCTTTTAAGGTACTTATGGAAATTAACATTATTCTTTCATTTTCCCCCATTGAAATAATCAATATTTCAAACCCGTGTCGTTATGGAAAACTGACTTTCATTGTAACACCTCGACCCCAAAAGCCTAGAGTCGGTCCCTTATTTTAATACATTGGCATTATTACAAGGAATATAGTCGTGAAACACTAATCAGTTTAGCAGTCTTAGAAAATTTATTATATACATGACCATTACATGACAAATTAAAAAATAAAACACAACATAAATGATCCTTGGAGAACACCACTAATCCCATAACTTAACCCTTCTTATCAATCATAATACACTTCTTGGAATCCTGGGAAAATTATAACATAGAAAGCGGTGATCTCAGATGCTCAGTAAGAAGAACAATATAGCATAAAATTTCATTAATAAGAATAAAAAATTGCGGTAATGTATAAGACTAAAAAAATTCCTTTTAAACTTAAACATCACCAGAATATGCGAAAATTTATAATAAAATAATTTCATTTCCTTATGCACATGGATATTATACTAGTCTAATAATCACATGAAATATCAATAGCCACTTTCATAATTATGGAATGCATAATTCCAGACATCATAACCCCATAGTCAAGGCTTTGTGCTAAGACTACAAATATGATTTTGTCATGGCCTTGTGACAAGACACTAGTTTGTCTCATCAGACCTACTAATGCATCGAGGAGCTATATCGATCTCCACCCATCACTTACTAAGTCCACTAAATTACTCATATGTAAAGGTTTAATCATAACATAAACATTCGTATTAAAACTAGCATACGAAATGTCAATACATTATACGTAAACCATTAATGGTATAAAAATAACACATCCAAAGTCTAACATATCACAAAACCTTCAATTCAATAAGGATGATTTTTATCCCAATATATCAACTTAAAATATTTCAAATATCCACTAATGGATGTTGACATAGAATAATAGTATTTGTAAAACAATTTGAGAGAAATATCCATTTTTCATGAAAAAAATTGAAAGTCACACAATTTTTAAAGGAATACATTTAAATACATTTTTGAATCAAAGTGTCCCGTACCACTTTTAAACTTTTCAAAGGAATTAACATTTTAAAAATATTCAATTCCATATAGGTAAATCATTATATACCATTTTGAAACCAAGGATATTAATGTGAATGATTTAAATGAATAAATATTTAAAACATTTAAAATGTTGTTCTTGTAAAAAATTATATTAAAATAATTCCTATGAAAACTCTTTCATGAAACATGGACATGGATAAAAAATAAGTCCCAGTATATAGTTATGTAAAAACAACCATGGGTAATAATGAAATTGTGAAATTAACCCTTACCTTGCACTTTTCATTAGTTGGTGGTATGTTTAACCTACTGTATAAAGATCATATTATGTTATTAAATTATAACAGACCCATATTAATATTTATTATATGAAAAATGATTAAATTTTGACTTTATAATACCCATTTAATAAAAATTTCTATGTTAAATTAACCATTCATGTAATAATCATTTTCTTTATCGTACATGTTTTTACATGTTACTCTTGATTGTATCACATAGATCGTGATTTAAATACTTCCAGAATATAAAAAATGATTTTTATATCATATATATTTAGAATATAAATATTTATAATAGACTTATATAAATATATATAAAAAATGGGAAACACCGTTTATGGAGACGGTAGGTCGTACAAACGCATAAATACTATTTCCGTTTTCAAATCGTATTAAACGTAACTAAGTGAATATGATATATGTAAGTACATATATATATATATATATATCCAGTATCATTATTATTTCATATATTACATACTTATTAATGATATATATTTTATAATCATCGTTGAATGGTGAACATGGAAATGAATCTCATCGCGTCATGGAGATGGTAATCCGTACGTATTCACGAATGACAATATCATTATATTGAAGGAAAATTGTAAGTAATTCTATGGTATATCATATATAAATAATCATTAAAATGTTATATTTTTTATTTACATTAGTTATACTCATTATTATACCCATCCAAACAATATCGTGTTTGAATAACAAACTACACCACGATGTGGAGATGGTAATCCGTACGTACGCACATATGGTGACTTTTTCAGTTATTGGATGGATAGAATACAGAATATGGTTTTACCATTTTTATAATAACATAAATTTATATATAATAGACTGGATTTATTATTTTATAATTGAAACATCAAAGAAAGATGAAGCTGAATAAGAAAAGACCTTGAATGTGGTGATGAAATATTTACCTCTTCTATGGGTTCTTCCTTTTGATTTGATCAAAATGGCTCGTAGGATGGATTTTTGACCAAAGTAAGGCTTCTAGGATGAAGGTAGGGAAGTTGGGAGGATATTTGGGAAGGTTTTTTCTGAGCCAAATAGCTTTGGATGTGTGAAATTAAGAGAAGGGGAAGTTCCCTTTTCTAAGAGGGGTGAGGGTCACTTTAGGAAATGATTAGAATATTAATTTATTATACAATCATATTCTATTTATAATGGATCCAAATGAACTTTTTTCGAGACTTAGGTGATTAAGGGTCGACATCCTTCCAACAAATAGGTTTTATACAAGTTTAGGTTATCATTTTAATCGTATCTTTTATTATTAACACTTAGTTAAATAGTTTAATTTTTACTGTGTCTTCATGTATTCTTACACTATATGGTTAATAAATATACTATAATCTTCCAATATAAATTCAATTGGTTAATTTATGACATATATATCATTATTTAATCCCTTTTTAATAACATTGTATTTTTAGGAATATTATATCAACCAATAATGAAGTATTTTCTTTAAAAACCCAATTATGTCAATTTTGATATTATTTATTAAATGATTTTCGTTAATGTCACAAAAAAATTATTACATAGAACTAAATTTTTACTTTAAAGCATAACATGTCATATTAACCTCTAATATTTGTGTAATTCATCGAATGTCACAAATTACACTTATTTGGATATTTATTATCAATTATTTTAATATTTCATTATTAAGGTAATTACTACATCATCATTGTGTCATAAATAAATTAAATTATTTAATATCTAAAAATTATAAATAAAATATAATTATGTATTTAATATTTTTATTTTTATAATGAATATTTATAGTCAAATTTTTATTATGTATAACCCTATACTAAAAATGGTTTAGTTATTAAACATTGAATTTACCTCTTTTAACTCTTCTTTAGAAAAAATAATAATAAATGTCCTAATATAATATAGGTGGAACAAAGAGAATAATATTTTATTCATAAGGTTGTTTTTGGTAGAATTATACTTATCCAATAGAACCAGGACATGTGTTAGGGTAACAAAAATATCATTTTTACCCTTAATTACCATATTTACTTGTATTCGTGGTAAATAAAAATCAAAAGATAGTATTCACCAAAAATTATTTTCATCTTATTGAACCACATTTCACCTAATAATTTAAAACTTGTTTCTTGGATTTTTGAAATTAAACTCACAAAAGCGGTAAAATTATGTTCAATTAAAATTAGCCAATATCCCTAGAAGGTGGGTAAAGAATAATAGAAAGTTCGATTATCTTTTATATATCTAATCATATTATAAAATGAATTCAACGAATAACATTAAACATATAGAGGTATTATTTATCTATTTTAACTTAAAATAAATTAAAATAAAATAACTATTTATTTAAATACAATTTCGGTTTTAATCAATAACGCAGTGTTTTTTTCACTATTCATAAAAAATTGAAAGTGTTCAAAATAATACCAAAAATTTACCCTAGGATAATATCAATGTTATGAATTAAAAAATGAAGTCTATTTTACCAAATTTAAATCATTAAAGTTGAATTTATTAATTTAATATTAATTCTCGTGGTCAAAACCAAAAAGCGGGTTTTTAAAAAGTAAAAACTTTCAAAAATTTGACATGTGTTTATGTCAAATTTAAATTTTAAATTACTTATAATGACATAAATTGTATTAATTGATAAAAATATATTTTAATTATAATTATAATCCATTAAATTCAAAATTTATCACTATTAATTATTTATATTGAAAAAGTTCTTTTTAATTAAAATTTAGTAAATTTCAATATTCATCAAAATATGAATGTTATTAGAAAAGTTAAAATATTTATCCAAAATAAATTTTTATATACTAATTATAAAAAATTATTTAATTAAATTAAATTTAAAATATATCAATGTCAAATATTGGTTTTAAAAAGTGTTCGCCGTTAACAGGTGGTAAAATTGAATTTTTTGAAAAATACTTATTTTATACAAAAAATGAATTTGTTTTTATATTATGTATTTGAAACCCATAATATGGATGTTAAAATTATATACAGTATATAAATTAATATTTCAGTTAATAATTTTCATAAACACTTTTTTAACAATTAGTTTAATAAGTTGTAGTGCGCTCGAACTCGATGTTGCGTGTAACACAAGCTATTGAATTAATTTAATGAGATAATGTACTATGAGATCATGGGGGGTTACATTCTCCCCTTCTCCAAAAATAATTGTTAAAGGGAAATGAAAAGTGACCATAAAATTATAATCTCGATTAAGAGAAAATTGGAGGCAATTAGTGACACATAATTGGAGGAAAAACATAAATATTTATAGGGAGTGATTGAGGTCATCAATCACAATCAACTGTAAAATTGAGAGCCTCAAACCCATCAATATATGAAGATTTAAAATATCATTATTCCAACAAAACAAAAGGTATTAGGATAACACATTATTGATTTTATTATCCCTTCCATAAAGATTAAGAATTAATGTATTCATAGAATAAGAGAACAAATATATATATTTGACAAGTATAGTTTCATCCTTCAACTAATTCCTACCACAAACTCATATTCCACTCAAAAGATAATAGAACTAAAAAAATATTCTATTTATCCTAATAATATAGGTTTCAAAAATAATGAATTTATAATTCATTTTTCAGAATATTTAAAAAACTACATGATAAAAACCAGGACATCACATATGCTAGTGATATGTTATCCACCCTTGTCACCCTTCTGTTGCGGGTTTATGTCTTGTGGCCTTGCCAAACATGACTGATTGTCGCCCGACCTCCGGGTTGTCTTATTTATGACAATCCAAAAATAATATCAAGAAATTATTTATCCTTATCAACAGTATCTAATGTCTTATATACTCGATTCAAACCATTATACTTATCCAATATACTTCTTTCCAAACTCACAATCCAATATTTATAAGGTAAACAAAATAAAGATCATTTTTTCCATGTAATAACATGTGAATACCTTCATTGGGTATTCTTTTAAAACACGGTAACTCCCTGAATTATCATATAACTAAATTGGTTACATTCCTTCTCCCTTATTTTTTATAGAATTCTAGATCTACACCATATATTCAAAAATGTTCTAAACTCTAAAAATTATGGAATAAAAAAACCATTAACATGTTCCTAGGATGTCAATAATATCCAATATAATTTATCCAAATCAATAATCTCTTCTTCCAAAATCAATACCTTGGTATCAGGACTATATTAATGTTTTTTCATTCCTTCAACCCTATATTTTCCAAAAAATTTAACATGCCATTGAATCACATTTCTTGGTTCTACACAATCTCAAGTCCTTAATGAAATAGTACTACAGTACAATCATTATATACTCTATAATTCTTATAACAAGTAAATCATTAGTACAATACTCAAATGACACAATACTTTAATAACAACATAAGAACTCTTAATCATTCCTCTTCATCTTCGGTTGTATCATAAATTGATTATAATCCAATAGCATCATTTATGGTATATTCTGAAGATTAGGACATAGATTCATGTTATGTAGAAAATCCTTAAAGATGAATCATTATACATTTGAATCCTTTTTCTTTCCCATTCAATCATGTACTTGGTTTTATTTTTCTACACACTTATAACAAAATTTCATTACCTTCAAGAATTTACCAAGGTGATTCTTTCCATAGTTATCACATAGAGGAAAATTCTTCTTTCTCTCACTCCCTTTATCCATATTTTTCTCTACAATCCTATTCTTCTCTGGCCTCCCGTCAAAGCCATAGTACTCATGAAATTATTTTACATATCTTATTAACACATGATACAATTTCTTCATATGATGATAATACATGGGATACAATTTCCATTAAAAATGTTGGCTTAATACCAGGAAAGAAATGATCATTATTACTCTTTAGAACATGAGTATTGCTGGAGGACTCATTCCATCTATTGGGTTCTATTTCAAAATAATGCCATACACCATGTTAGATTATAAATCACATTACATAATTCAAAACCTGTAAAATAGTTAACATAAATTGAACAGTTCATGGATATAATCCATAATAATTAAAATGTTTTTTTTGAGGTATTATATACTCATTAACCCCTCATAGTGGTTTATAAAGAAAATGAGAATTATCCTAAGTATATCCCCCCGTGAGTGTCTTAACCAGGAGTGCATAAAAACCCATTATTGTGCACCAGTTCCCATTCGAGTCTAGCTCAAAGTAGTGTTTTCAGGTTTTACCCCTAGGTACATCTATGCCAGAGCTGCCTCTACCTTCTCATATCCAGACAGTGATGTATTTCTTATAAAACTCACAATATATCTACAGTACCAAAATTATATGATGTTCTTCTATACTAATTCTCAAATTATATCTTAGGGTAGTGTTATATAATAATATTTTTTCTAAATCTAGATTGCAAGGTTATTTCTAAACTTCCACCGATACCAACTATAAGGTCCTGACCGAAGAATCCCAGATTTGGTGTATTATTTTAATAAATTAGCATGATTACAAGCAAACAAGTCTCAAAAGACCGATCAGTTTAGCAGTTTTGGAAAATAGATTACATACATGAACGTTATATTAATCACTAGAAAATAAAACCCAACATAAATTATCCTTTGATAAAGCCATTAATCCCATATATTAACCCTTATTAACAATAATAATACACTTCTATGAATACATGGAGAATTCAAACATAGAAAGGGGTCATCTTAGATGCTCAGTATGGATAACAATATAGCAGAAACTTTCATAAATAAGAATAAACATTTAAGGAAATGTATAAGATTAAATAAAAATATTTTTAAACTTAAACATCAGTATAATATGGAGAAGATACAATAAAATAATTCCATTTACTTATTCACATGGAAATTCTACTAGTCGAATAATCACATGCAATATCAATATCAACTTTCATAATGATAGAATGCATAATGTCGAACTTTATAACAACATAGTCAATGCCATGTTCCACGACTAAAAATAAGATGTTGTCAAGGCCTTGTTCCCAGACACAATTTTGTTTAATGAGACCTACTAATACATCGAGGAGATATAGCAGGCTCCACCCATCACTTACTAAGTCCAATACATTACTCATATGATAATGTTTTAACATAACATAAACATTCATTTTAAAACAATCTTATTAAATGTAAGTACTTTATCCATAAACCATGAATTGTATAAAAATAAAACATCCATAGTCAAACATACTACAAAACCTTCAATACAATATTTAATATTTGTATCCTAATTAATAAACATCAAACATGTTTAAAATCCATCAATGTATGTTGACATAGATGAAAATGATTTGTAAAACTATTTGAGAGAAATGTCACTTTTTCATGAAAACAATTAAAAGTCACATAATTTAGAAAGGAAGACAGTTGTCGAAATTTTTGAATCAAATTGTCCCATTAAACAATAAAACTATTGAAAGATATAAACATTTTAAAATCATTCATGTATATGTAGATAAATCCTTAAAAACAATTTTGAAAACATGGATATTAATGAGAATTATTTAAAAGAATAAATATTTAAAACATTTAAAATGAAGTTTTTGTAAAAAAAATCCCTTTGAAAACACTTTCATGAATCATGTACATATATAATAAGTATATCCAATTAGATACCTATGTACATACAACCTCGGATAATAAAGAGATTGTGAAATTAACCCTTTCCTTGCACTTTCCTTTAGTCTAGGGTATGTCTAACCTCGTGTATAATGATAATAGTATGTTATTTAATTATACCCGAACCATATTAATATTTATGATATCATAAATTATTCATTTATGACTTTATACTATCCATTTAAAAATAATTTCCATGTTAAATTAATATTTTGGGTGGTAATCACTTTCTTTATCGTACGTGTTTTAACTTGTTACTCTTGATTGTATCACATAGATCATGATTTAAATACATCAAGAATAAAAAAATTGATTTATATATCATATATATTTAGAATATAAATATATAAAATTTTATTATATACATATATATGAAATGGAAAACCACGTTTATGGATATGGTATGTCGTACATACGCATAAACGTTGTTTCCGTTTTCATGCCGTATTGAACAGAACTAAGTGAATAAGATATATGTAAGTACATATATATATATATCCAGTATCATTATTATTTATTATATTACATACTTATCAATGATATATATTTTATAATCATTGTTGAATGGTGAACATCGAAATGAATCTCATCACGTCGTGGAGACGGTAATCCGTACGTACGCACGAGAGACAATATAATTATATTGATGGAGAAATAGTATGTAATTGGATGTAATATCTTATATATATATAATTCATATGTTATATTTATTATTTACATCAATTATAATCATTATTATACCCATCCAAATAATGAATTGTTTGAATAACAAACTACACCACGACGTGGAGAGGGTAATCTGTATGTATGCACGTTTGGTGACTTTGTAATATATAGGATGGATAGAATAATGAATGTGGTTATACAATTTTTATAATAAAATCTATGTATATTGAAGATTCTGGAGTTATTATTTTAGAATGTAAACAACAAAGAAAGATGAAGTGGAAGAAGAAGTGAATTTGAAAGAGGTAATGTAATATTTACCTTTTCTTCGGGTTCTCCCTTTTGATTTGATCAAAAGAGCTCCTTAGGATGGATTTCTGACCAAAGTAATGCCTCTAGGGTGATTGGAGGAATTTTGAGAGGATATTTGGATGGGGGTTGGCCGAGCCAATAGGCTTTGGAGGTATGAAATTAATATAAGGGGAAATTCCCTTTTATAAGAGGTGTGAGAGTCACTTAAGGAAAACATTTAAATATTAAATTATTATACAATCATATTCTATTTATAATGGATCCAAATGAATTAATTTAGATACTTAGGTGGTTATGGGTCAAAATCCTCCCATACAATAGTTTTTAGACATGTTTAGGTTACCATTTTAACCTTGTCTTTTATATTTAACTCGTAGTTAAATAGTTTAACTTT
This sequence comes from Viscum album, assembly GCA_963277665.1. NCBI lineage: Eukaryota > Viridiplantae > Streptophyta > Magnoliopsida > Santalales > Viscaceae > Viscum > Viscum album. Next base: position 1,201,042,395 of record OY728155.1, on the reverse strand, counting down.
TACCATGTCTTCTTTTATTCTGACGATATATGGTTAATAAACTTACTCTAAACATTATGGAGAACCTAAATTGGTTCATTAATGAAATATATAATATTATTTAATCCCGTTTTCAAAAATTTATATTTTTAGGAATAATATGTCAACCAATAACATAGTATTTGTTTTAAATACTCAATTGTTTCAATTTTGACATTATTTATTAAATATTTTTTTTAACTCCTGGAAACTTTATTAATTCAAACTAAATTCATATGTTCAATCCTAAAATGTCATAAGAACCTATAAAATCAGTGTAATTCATCAAATGTCTAAAATTACATTTATTTGGATATTTATAATATCATTTATTTTAATATTTCAATATTAAGGTAAAATCTGTGTCGTCATTGTGTCAAAAATAAATTAAATTATTTAATGTATAATCATTATAAATAAAATATAACAATTTAGGAAATATTTAGAGATTTATAATGAATATTTATAGTAGATTTTATAATATGTATAACCCTATATTAAAAATGGTTTAATTATTAAACTTTAAATTTAACTCTTTTTACTCTTCTTTAAATAAAATGATAATAAATGTCCTAATCTAATACAATTGGACCAAATAAAATAATATTTTATTTACTATGGTTTCTTATGGTCAAATTATACTTATCCTATAGAATTGAGATATGAGTTAGGGTAATAATAATATCATTTTTACCCTTAATTACCCTATTTACTTTTAACCGTGGTAAATAATAGTCAAAAGTTACTATTCACCAAAAATTATTTTCATTTTATTGAACCACACTTTATATATTGATTTCAACTTTATCTCTCATATTTTTGAAATAAAACTCACCAAAGAGGTAAAATTATGTTTTATGCAAATTTGAAAATGCTCCTAAAAGGTGGGTAAAAAAATGTTAAAAAGTTCGATAAAATTTTATATATCTAAACATATTATAAAATGACTCCAATGAATTAAATTGAACATATATTGGTATTAGGTATATATTTTTATCCAAAATGGATTGAAATAAAAAAAATATTTACTTAAATAAAAAGTCGGTTTTATCCAAGAACACAATATTTTTTTCACTGTTCAAAAAAAATTGAATTCCTTCAGAAAAATATCAAAAATTCAACCTAAGATAATTTTGATATTATAAATTCAAAAATGATGTCCATTTTAAGAAATTAAAATCAAGGAAGTTTCACTTATTAATTTAAAAATAATTCTTGTTGTAAAAACCAAAAGGAGGGGTTTTAAAAAGTAAAATCTATCAAAATATTGACATGTGTTTATGTCAAACTTAAATTTGAAATTACATATAATGACCTAAATTTTATTAAATGATAAAAATATAATCTAATTATATTTCCAAATTATTAAAAATCATAATTCATCACTTTTAATTATTTTGATTAAAAATGTTTTTTTTAATTAAAACATTGTGATTTTCATTATTTATCAAAATATGAAAGTATTCAAAAATGCCCAAAAATATTTTCCAAACTATATTTTTATGTCCTGATTCTAAATAATAATTTAATTTAATTAAATTGAATATATAACATTTTCAAATATTGGTTTTAAAAAAGGTTTACCATTAAAAGGTCGAAAAAATTGTATTTTCAGAAAAATACTTATTTTATTCAAACAAAATAATTTATTATTATATTATGTCTTTGAAAAACATAATATGGATGTTAACATTATATATAGTATATAAGATTCAAAATACAGTTAATAATATTCATAATTTCTTTTTAAATGGTTAGTTTAATAAGTTCTGGTGTGATGGAACTCGGTGATGCATGCAGCGCAAGCTATTGATCTACATTAATGAGATAATGTACTATGAAATATCGGGGTGTTACATTCTACCCTCATTTAATAAATTGTGTTCCCGCTATTTGAAATTGTTCGTCGAGAATAAATGGTTAAAAATAGAAAAAATACCATTCTAGAATACCCACATAGGAAATTGGTTTGATAAAATTGACTCATAATAAGTGGGAAAGGGAAATGAAAAAGTCACCACCAAATTATGATCTCGATTAGGAGAAAATTGGTGGAAATTAGAGACCCATAATTAGTGGGAAAACGTAAATATTTATAGGGAGTGATTGAGGTCTTCAATCACAAACATGTGTAATATTGAGGGCCTCAAAGCCATCAATCAAGGATGATTTAAAATATCATTAGTTCAATATAACATAAGGTAGTAGGTTAACACATTTTTGGTATTAAGATCCCTTCCCTGAAGTTTTAAAATTAATTTATTCATAGAATAAGAGAAAAACAAATATTTGACTAGTAGAGTTTCATCCTTAAACTAATTCCTACCACAAACACATTGTTCACTCAAAAGATAATAGAATTCAAAAATATTCTATTTATCCTAATCGTATAGGGTTCAAAAAAATAATGGATTTATAATTAATTCGAAATAGTATTTAAAAAACTACATTATACCAACCAGGAAATGACGTAAGCTAGTGGTAGGTGATCCACCCTTGTCTCCCTTCGATTACGGGTTTAATCCTCATGGCCTTGTCGGACGCGACGGGTTGTCGCCCGACCTTCGCGTTGTCCTTTTTATGAGAATACAAAAAAACTCAAGAAATGGTTTATCATTAAAAATAGTATCCAATGTCAAACATAATCGATTCCAACCTTTACGCTTATCAGAAATACTTCTATCCACACCCACAGTCCAAAATATATAAACTAAACACAATGAAGATCCATTTTCCACGTAATTACATGTGAATACCTTCATCTTGTATTTTTATAAAACATAGTAACTCCTTGAATTATCATATAATCATATTGGTTGCATTCATGCTCCCTTATTCCTTATATAATACTAGATATACTCTTTATATCCAAAAATGTTGTAAACTCCTACAACGATGGAATAAAAACCATTAACCTGTTCCACAGATGAAAATAATATCTAATATAATTTATCCAAATCTATTATCACTTATTCTGAAATCATTACCTTTGTATCAAAACCACATTAATGTTTTTTCTTTCCTTCAACCATGTATTTTCCAAAAATATTAACTTGCCATTGACTCATATTTCTTTGTTCCACACAATCTCATGTACTTAATAAAATAGTAAACTAGTACAATCCTTACATACTCTATAATTCTTATAACATGTACACCATTAATACAATACTCAAATGACATAATACTTTAATAAAAACATAAGAACTCTTGATCGTTCCTCTTCTACTTCGGTAGTAACATACTTTGATTATTATCCAAAAGCATCATTTGGAGTACACTCTGATGATTTGGAGATTGATTCACATAGTGTCCCAAATCCTTGCAGATGAATTATTGTACATTTGAAAATTTTTCCCACCATTGAAATCATGTATTTGGTGTCCTTTTTCTCTACATTTAAAACCAAATCTCACTCCCTTAAATAATTTTCCAAGGTTATTATTTACATAGTTATCACATATGGAAATATCCTTCTTTCATGTATTCCCATTATCCATCATTCTCTCTACAATCCTTTTTGTCTATAGATTCCCTTCAAAGCCATCAGACTAATAAAAATATTTACTTATCTTATTAACACATGATATTATTTCATCATATGATGATAATACGTGGGAGAATATTTCCTTTCTAACTGTTGGCTTAATACCAAGAATTATATGATCCTTCTTACTCTTTGGATCATGTTTTTTTCTAGAGGTCTCATTCCATCCATTGGTCGCCATTTCAAAACAATGACATACACTAGGTTAGTTTATGAATCACAGTGCATAATTACAAACTTGTAAAATAGTTAACATAAATTGAACAGTTCATGGATAAAATACATAATAATAAAAATGTTTTATTTGAGATTTATATACTCATAAACCCTTTATAGTGGATTTTAATGAAAACATGAATTGTCCGAAGCATATCCCATGGGAATGTCGTAACCAAGAGTGCAGGAAGGCCCATTGTCATGGACCCGTTCTCATTCGAGTCAAGAGGAAAATGGTGTTTTCATGTTTTACCCCTATGTACATCTATGCCAAAGCCGCCTCTACCTACTCATATCCATAAAAGGATGTATTTCTTGGAAAACTCAAAAAATATATATAGTACCAAAATTATAGGATGTCCTTCTATACTAAATCATGATTTCTATCTTTGGGTAGTGTTCTGTAATCATAGTTTTTATAAATGTAGTTTCCAATGTAATGGAAAAACATCCTCTCATACAAACTATAACACACCGACACTAGAAGCACAGATTCGGTGCATTATTTTAATACATTGGAATGACTACAAGTAATCAAATCCCAAAAGACTGATTATTTTAGCAGTCTTGGAAAATAGATTTCACAAATGAATGTGACATTACACATTAAAAAATGAAACACAACATAAATGATCCTTTGAGAATGCCATTAATCCTGTATCTTAACCCTTCTTATCATTTATAATACAGTTCTTGGAATCCTAGGAAAATTAAAACATTGATAGGGGTGAGCTTAGTTGCTCATTAAGGATAAAAATATAGCAAAAACATTCATAAATAAACATAAACATTTAAAGAAATATATTATAGTAAAACAATATCCTTTTAAACTTAATCTTAAGCATAATATGGAAAAGTTACAATAAAATAATTCAATTTATTTATTCTCATGGTTATTCTACAAGTCAAATAATCACATGCCATATCAATAGAAACATTTATAATGATGGAATGCATAATGTCAGACTTCATAACCACATCATCAAGGACTTGTGCCAAGACTAAAAATAAAATTTTGTTAACGCCTTGTTCATTGAAACTAGTTTGTCTCATTAGACCTACCGATGCATAGAGGAGCTAGAGCGGGCTCTACTCGTCACTTACTAAGTCCAATGCTTTCCTCATATGAAAAGGTTTAAATATAACATAAACATTCGTATTAAAACTTTTATATGAAATGTCAATACTTTATCTATAAACCATGAATGGTATAAAAATAACCCATCCATAGTCTAACATATCACAAAACCTTCTATACAATATGTATTATTTTTTTAATAATAAATAAACTTCAAACAAGTTTAAAACCCATCAAAGGATGTTGACATAGATGAAAATGATTTGTAAAACTATTTGAGAGAAATATCCCATTTCATGAAAATATTTAAAACTTCACAAAATTTATAAAGAAATTTAAATACATTTTTGAAAAAAAGTGTCCCAAACCACTTTGAAACTTTTAAATGGAATTAAAATTTTAAAAACATTCATGTCCATATAAATAAATCCTTAAAAACCAACTTGAAAACATGGACATTAATAGGAATGATTTAAATGAATAAATGTTTAAAACATTTAAAATGATGTTTCAGTAAAATAGTACCATACAATAATCCTTTTGAAAACTCTTTCACGAAACATGGACATGGATAATAAATATTTCCCAGTAGATACATATGTAAAAACAACCTCAGATAATAAAGAGATTGTTAAATTAACCCTTACCTTGAACTTTCCATTAGTCGATGGTAAGTTTAACCTAATGTATAAAGATAATAGTATGTTATTAATGTATAAACGAACCATATTAATATTTATTATATAATACATGATTCATTTATGACATAATACTACTTATTTAATAATAATTTCCATATAAAATTAACATTTCAGGTAATAATCACTTTCTTTATCATACGTGTTTTAACTTGTTATTATTGATTGTATCACATAGATAATGATTTAAATACTTCCATAATATAAAACATGATTTATATTTAATATTTATTTAGAATATAAATATGTAAAATATACGTGTGTATATATATATATGAAATGGAAAACGCCATTTATAGAGAGGGTAGGTTGTACATACGCATAAATATTGTTTCTGTTTTCATGTCGTATTGAACGAAACTAAGTGAATAAAATATATGTTAGTACATATATATATATATATATATCCAATATACTTTTTATTTCATATATTTCATACTTATTAATTGTATATATTTTATAATCATCATTGAATAGTGAACGTGGAAATGAATCTCATCGCGTTGTGGAGATGGTAATCCATACATATGCTCTAGGAACAATATAATTATATTGATGGATATATCATATGTAATTGGATGTTATATCATATATACCTAATAATTAACATGTTATATTTATTATTTACATAAGTTATACTTCTTATTATACCCATCCAAATAATTATGTGATTGTTTAACAAACTACACCACGACATAGAGACGGTAATTTGTACGTACTCACGTATGGGGACTTTTTCATTTATAGGATGGATAGAATAATTAATATGGTTGTAAATTTTTTTTAATAACATCATAGTATATATAATATACTAGAGTTATTATTTTATAATGGAAACAACAATGAAAGAGGAAGTGGATGAAGAAAAGTACTTGAAATAGGTGATTAACTATTTACCTCTTCTATGGTTTCTTCCTTTTGATTTGATCAAAAGGGCTCCATAGGATGGATTTATGACCAAAGGAAGGCCTCCAAGATGAATTGAGAAACGTTGGGAGGATATTTGGGAAAGGTTTTGGATGATCCGAAAGGCTTTGGATGTGTGAAATTAAGAAAAGATGATGTCCTCTTTTATAAGAGGGGTGACGATCACTTTAGAAAAAGAATAAAATATTAATTTATTATACAATAATATTCGGTTTTCAATGGCACCAAAATAATTTATTTCTAGAAATAGGTGGTTATGGGTATAAATACTTCCCACCAATTGGTTTTAGACAAGTTTAGTTAACCATTTTAACGACATCTTTTAGATTTAACTCTTAGTTAAATAGTTTGACATTTACCGTGTCTTCTTGTAGTCTTACACAATATGGTTAATAAACATACACTAAACATACGAGAAAACCTAAATTGGTTAAATATTGACATATATAATATTATTTATGCACTTTTACTGAACCTTATATTTTTATTAATGTTATATCAACCAATAATGAAGTATTTGTTTTAAAAACTCAATTATGTCAATTTTGACATTATTTATTAAATGATTTTTGTTAATGTCCTAAAAACATAATTACATCGAAATAAATTCATATGTTAAATCCTAACATGTTATAGTCACCTAAAAAATTTGTTGAATTCATCAAAAGTCCCAAATTACATTTACTTGGATATTAATAATATCAACTATTTTAATATTTCTTTATTAAGGTAATTAATGTGTCATCATTGGGTCATAAATAAATTAAATTATTTAATGTATAAAAATTATAAATAAAATATCATTATTTAGAAAATAGTTTTATCTATCTAATTTATATTTATATTCGAATTTATATTATGTATAACCCTATACTAAAAATGGTTTAGTTATTGAAAATTGAATTTAACTATTTTCACTCTTCTTTAAATAAAATAATAATAAAGGACCTAATCTAATCTAAGTTGACCAAATAGAATCATATTTTATTAATATGGAAATTTATTGTCTAACTATACTTATAAAATAGAATTAGGACATGTTTTTGGGTAATAATAATATCATTTTTACCCTTTATTACCTTATTTACTTTTAACCGAGGTAAATAAAAGTCAAAAGTAACTATTCACAAAAAATTATTTTCATCTTATTGAACCACATTTTACTTACTGGTGTCAACCATGTCTCTCGGATTTTTTAAATTCAACTCACAGAAGCAGTAAAATTAATTTTATGCAAATTTTCAAATGCTTATAGAAGGTGGGTAAAAAAGATTAAAAATTTAGATAAAATTTTATATATCTAAACATATTATAAAATTACTCCAATGAATTAAATTGAACATATATAGGTATTATGTATCTATTTTGACTTAAAATAAATTAATAATAAATAACTATTTATTTATATACACAGTTGGTTTTAACAAATAACGTAGTGTTTTTTCACTATTCATAAAATAATGGAATGTTTTCATAAAAATACCAAAAATTAACCCTAAGATAATTTTGATATTATGAATTCAAATATGAAGTATATTAGACCAAATTAAAATCATATAAGTTGCATTTATTATTTTAAAATTAATTCTCATTTTCAAAACCCAAAACAATGTTTTTAAAAAGTAAAAACTATCAAAAGATTGACATGTGTGTATGACAAAATTAAATTTAAAATTACTTATAGTGAAATAAACTTCATTAAATGATAAATATATAATCTAATTATACTTCCAAACAATTCAAATGCATAATTTATCAATATTAATTATTTCTATTACAAATTCTTTTTAATTAAAAATTCGTAATTTTCACTATTCATCAAAATATAAAAGTTATCAGAAAAGTACCAAATATTTATCTGAAATAAATTTTTATGTCCTAATTCTAAAGAATAATTTAATTTCAATAAAGTAAATATAAAAAATTTTCAAATTTTGCTTTTAATAAGGGTTCCCCATTAAAAGGCGATCAAATTTTATTTTTTGAAAAATACTTATTTTACCTGAAAAAATGAATTTGTTTTTATATAATGTCTTTGAAACACATAATTTTGATATTAAAATTATATAGAGTATATAAGATTCAAAATTTAGGTATAATATTCATAACCACTTTTTTAATGATTTGTTTAATAAGTTGTGGTGCGCTTGGACTCAGTGTTGCTTGTAGCACAAGCAATTGAATTACATTAATGAGATAATGTACTATGAATTATTGGGGTTTTAAATTCTCCCATCTCTAAATAAACAGCGTCCACACAATTTCAAATTGTTCTTCGAAAATAAATTTTTAAAAATAGAAAAACTATATTTTGGGAAAACCCACATTAGAAATTGGCTTAAAAAATACTCTTAATAACAAGGAAAGGGAAATGAAAAAGTCCCCCAAAAAATTATGATCATGATTAGAATGACATTGGTAAAAATTAGAGACACATAATTGGAGGGAAACGTAAATATTTATAGCAAGTGATTGTGGTTATCAATCACAAAAAATGTGAAATTGAGGGCCTTAAAGCCATCAATATATGATGATTTAAAATGTCATTTGTTCAACAAAACATAAGGTATTTGGATAACAAATTTTTGGTTTTAATATCCCTTCCCTAAAGATTAAGAATTACTTTATTCATAGAATAAGAAGAAAAAAATATATTTGACATGTAGAGGTTCATCCATCAACTAATTCCTACCACAATCTCATATTTCACTCAAAAGACAATAGAATTAAAAAATATTCTATTTATCCGAATCATATAGGGTTCCAAAAATAATGATTTTATAATTAATTTTTCAGAATATTTAAAAAACAACATTATACAAACCAAAAAATCACATATTTCAGTGGTAGGTGATCTACCTTTGTGGAACTTCAGTTGTGGGTTCAAGTCTCACAGCCTTTCCGAATGCAACGTGTTGTCGCCCGACCTCCGGGTTGTCCATTTTATGAAAATCCAAAAATAATCTCAAAAATGATTTATCCATAAAAAATAGTATTCAAATATAAAACATAATCGATTCCAACCTTTAGACTTATCCAAAATACTTCTGTCCAAACTCATAGTCAAATCTTTATTAGCCAAACACAAAGAAGATCCTTTTTTCCACGTAATAACATGTGAATACCTTCATCATGTGTTCTTTTAAAATAGGTTAACAACCTGAATTATCATATAACCATATTGGTTATATTCATTCTCTCGTATTTCTTATATATTACTGGATATACTCCTTATATCCAAAAATTTTGTAAACTCCAACATTGATGGAATAAAAAACCAATTAACCAGTTCTAAGGATATCAATAATATTGAATATAATTTATCCAAATCAATCATCTCTTTTTCCAAAATCAATACATCGGTATCAGGACTGTATTAATGTTTTGTCTTTCCTTCATCCATGTATTTTAAAAAATGTTTAAATTTCCATTGAGTTACATTTCATGGGTCCACACAATCACAAGTCCTTAATGAAATAGTACTACAATACAATCCTTATATACTATATACATATTATAACATGTACATCATTAATAAAATACACAAATGACATAATAAATTAATAACATAAGAACTCTTAATCAATCCTCTTCATCTTCGATAGTATCTAAACATAACTATTATCCAATATAATCATTTGGGGTATACTATGTAGATTTGTACATTGAATCTCATAGTGTTTCAACTCCTTTAAGATGAAGCACTGAACATTTGAATCATTTTTCAAACCCTTGCAATCACGTACTTGGTGTCCTTTTTCTCTACAATTATAACTAACTCCCATTCCCTTCATGCATTTACCATTGTGATTCTTTCGATAGTTATCACATGTGGGAAAATCCTTCTTTCCCTTATTCCCTTTATCCATCATTCTCCCTAAAATATTTTCTTCTATGGCTTCCCTTCAAATCCATAGGACTCAGAATATTATTTACTCATATTATTACCAGATGATACTATTTCTTCATATGATGATTATACATGGGGCACTATTACCTTTATAAATGTTGACTTAATACCATGAAAGAAACACATTGGATCATGCATATTGCTGGCAGTCTCATTTCATCTACTGGGTGCCATTTCTAAACAATGGCATACACTAGTTTAGTTTATGAATCACAGTGCATAATTCCATACTTGTAAAAGATTTAGCATAAATTTAACAGTTTATGGATATAATCTATATTCATAAAAATGTATCCTTTGACGAATTATATACTCAAAACCCCTTCATAGTGGTTTTTAATAAAAAAGACAATTATCTTAAGCATATACCTCAGGAGATTCATAACCAAGATTTCAATAAGAACCATTGTCATGCACTAGTTCCAGTTAGATTCTAGCTCAAAGTGGTGTTTTTGGGTTTTACAACTAGGTACACTTGTACGAGTTCCACCTCAACTTGCTGGTATCCAAACAGAGATATATTTCTTGGAAAACTCACAAAATCTCTATAGTACCAAAATTCTAGGAAGTTCTTCTATACTCTTTCTCAAAGTCTATCATAGGGTAGTGTTCTATAATTAGAATTTTTCTAAATATAGTTTCCAATTTTTTTTCTAAACTTCCTCTGATACCAACTGTAATGCCTCAACCCAATAATCCTAGAGTTGGTGAATTATTTTAATACATTGGCATGATTACAAGGAATCAAGTACAGAATGAACGTTCACTTTAGCAGTCTTGGAAAATAAATTACATACCTGAACATTACATTACACATTAGAAAATAAAACACAACATTAATTATACTTTGAGAATGTCATTATTCCTCTAGATTAACCCTTCTTATCAATCATAACACACTTCTTAGAATCCTGGGAAAATTAAAACATAGATAGTGGTGATCTCATATGCTCAGTAAAGGTATCAATATAGCAAAAAATTTCATAAATAAACATAAACATGAAAGGAAATATATAAGACTAAAACAAAATAATTTTAAAATTAAACCTCAGTATAATATGGAAAAGATACAATAAAAGAATTTCATTTACTTATTCACATGGATATTCTATTACTCTAATAATCACATGCAATATCCATTACTACTTTAATAATGATGGAATGCAAAATGTCAGACATCATAACCACATATTCAGGGCCTTGTGCGAAGACTAAAAATGAGATTTTTTCAAGTCCTTGTCCCATGACACTAGTTTGTCTCATGAGACCTACCGATGGATCGAGGAGATATAGCAGGATCCACCCATCACTTACTAAGTCTAATTCATTCCTCATATGAAAATGTTTAAACATAACATAAACATTCTTATTGAAACTAGTATAAAAAATGCCAACACTGTAAACATAAACCATGAATGGTATAAAAATAACACATCCACAGTCAAACATATCACAAAACCTTCAATACAATATGGAAGATTTGATTCATAATAAATAATGTTCAAACTAGTTTAAAATCCATCAAAGGGTATTGACATGGATGAAAATGATTTGTTAAACTCTATGAGAGAAATATCCCTTTTTCATGAAAACATTTAAAAGTATCATAATTTAGAAAGGAATATATATAAAGACATTTTTGATTCAAAGTGTTTCATACCAATTTGAAACTCTTGAAAGGAATTAACATTTTAAAAACATTCATGTCCATATAGATAAATCCTTAAAAACCAGATTGAAAACATGGGCATTAATGAGAATGATTTAGATGAATAATTATTTAATACATTTAAAATGATGGTTTAGTAAAAAATTCCCTTAAAATAATTCATTTGAAAACTCTTTCATGAAACATGTACATGGGTAATAAATTTTTCCCAACTGATACTAATCTAAACACAACCTCAGATAATAAAGTGATTGTGAAATTAATCCTTACCTTGCACTTCCATTTATTCAAGGGTATGTTTAACCTCCTGTATAAAGACCGTAGTATGTTATTAAATTATTCTAGAACCATATTAATATTTATGATATCAAATATGATTCATTAATGACTTTATTATACCCATTTAATAACAATTTCCATGTTAAATTAACATTTCAGGCAATAATTGTTTTCATTATCATTCGAGTTTTTACTTGTTACACTTGATCGTATCACTTAGATCATGATTTAAAAACTTCTATAATATAAAACATGATTTATATATCATATATATTTAGAATATAAAAAATTATAACATATGTATATATATATATATGAAATGGAAAACACAATTTATGGAGATGGTAGGTCGTATGTACGGATAAATGTTGTTTCTTTTTTCATATCGTATTGAATGGAACTAAGTTAATAAGATATATGTAAGTACACACACACACATAAAAAAATATCTTCAGTATCATTATTATTACATATATTACATACTTATAAATTATATATATTTTATAATCATCGTCAAATTGTGAACGTGGAAATGAATCTCATCGCGTCGTGGAGATAGTAATCTGTACGTACACACGAGCAACAATATAATTATATTGATGGATAAATCATATTTAATTGGATTTTATATCATATATAGAGAATAATTAAAATTTTCTATTTTTTATTTACATCAGTTATAATCAGTTTTATACCCATTCAAATAGTGAAGTGTTTGAATAACAAACTACACCACGACATAGAGACGATAATCTGTACGTACACACGTACGATGACATTGTCATTTATAGTTGGATTGAATAATGAATATGTTTGTACTATTTTTATAATAACATCACATTATATAGAAGATACTAGAGTTATTATTCTAGAATGGAAACAACAAATAAAGAGGAAGTGGAAGAAGAAAAGACCATGAAATAGGTGATGAAATATTTAACTATTCTTCGGGATATTCCATTTGATTTAATCAAAAGGGATCCTTAGGATGGATTTATGACCAAATTAAGGCCACTAGGATAAAGGGATGATTTTTTGGAGGAAATTTGGGTAGGTTTTGGCCAATCCAAAAGGCTTTCGATGTTTGAAATTAAGAGAAGGGGAAGTGCCATTTTATAAGAGGCGTGAGGGTAACTTCAGGAAAAGATTAAAATATTAATTTATTGTACAATAATATTCGGTTTATAGTGGATCCAAATGAATTTATTTCTAGACTCAGGTGGTTATGGATCTAAATCCTCCAAAAAAATTGGTTTTAGACAAGTTTAGGTTATAATTTTAACCTTATCTTTTAGATTTAACCCTTAGTTAAATAGTTTAACATTTACCGTGTCTTCATGTATTATTAAACTATATATTTAATAGAAATACTATAAACTTCCAAGATAACCTCAATTTGTTCTTTATTAACATATATATTGTATTTAAGCCTTTTGGTAAAACCTTATATTTTTTGGAATTTTATATCAAGCAATAATATAGTATTTGTTTTAGAAAATCAATTATGTCAAATTAGACATTATTTATTAAATGATTTTTTTTAAATTCCTAAAACTTTATTTCTTCTCAATAAATTCATATGATCAATCCTAACATGTCATATTAACCTATAAAATTAGAGTAATTTATCAAAATCTCAAATTACATTTATTTGGATATTTATAATATCGATTATATTAATATATCATTATTAAGGTATTTACTACGTCATCATTATGTCATAAATAAATTTAATTATTTAATGCATAAAAATTATAAATAAAATGTTACTATTTCGGAAATATTTTTATCTTTCTAATGAATATTTATAGTCGAATTTATATAATGTATAACCAAATATTAAAAATGGTTTAGTTATTAAATTCTGAATTTAACTCTTTTAATTCTTCTTTAAATAAAATAATAATAAATTTCCTAATCTTATCCAAGTGTACCAAAGGGAGTCATATTTTATTCAGAAGGTTTTTTTGGTCTAATTATACTTAACATATTGAATTGGGGTATCTGTTTGGGTAATAATAATATCATTTTTACCCTAAATTACCCTATTTACTTTTAACCGTTGTAAATAAAAGTCAAAAGTTATTACTCATAAAAAACTATTTTCATCTTATTGGACCACATTTTACTTACTGATGTCAACCATGACTCTCAGATTTTTAAAATTAAACTCACAAAAGTTTGAAAATATTGTTTTATGAAAATTTTCACATGCGCTTAGAGGGTAGGTAAAAAACGTTAAAAAGTTCGATAAAATTTTATATATCTAAAAATATTATAAAATGACTCCAATGAATTACGTTGAATATATATAGGTATTATGTATATATTTTAACCTAAATTAAATTAATATAAAATAACTATTTATTTAAATAAAAAGTTTTTTTAACCAATAATGTAGTGTTTTTTCAATATTCATAAAAAAATTGAATGTTTTTAGAAAAATACCAAAAATTTACCCTAAGATAATTTCAATAATAAGAATTAACAAATGAAGTCTAATTAAAAAAATTCAAATAAAAGATGTTGCATTTATGAATTTAAAATTAATTTCTGTTGTCAAAACCAAAAAGGGGGTTTTTAAAATGTAAATACAATCAAAAGATTGACGTGTGATTATGTTAAATTTAAATGTGAAATTACTTACAGTGAACTACATTTTATTAGATGAAAAAAATATAATATAATTTTGAAAAAAAAAACCATTCAAATTCATAATTTATCACTATTAATTATTTCGATTGAAAATGTTGTTTTTAATTGAATTTTAGTAATTTTCACTATTCATCAAAATATGAAAGTTATCAGAAAAGTACCAAAAATTAATCCAAATTAAATTTTTATGTCTCGATTATAAATAATAATTTTATTTCATTATATTAATTATATAACAATTTCAAATATTTGTTTTAAAAATGGTTGACCATTAAAAGGTTGTAAGATTGCATTTTTTTAAAAATACTTATTTTATCATAAAAAATGAATTTGTTCTTATATTATTTCTTTGAAACACATAATATTGATGTTAAAATTATATATAGTATATAAGATTCAAAATTCATTTAAAAATATTTATAACCACCTTTTTTATGATTAGTTTAATAAGTTTTGGTGTGATCAAACTCAGTGTTGCGTGTAGCGCAAGCTATTAAATTACTTTAATGAGATAATGTATTATGAAATCATTGGGTGTTACATTATCCCCTAATTAAATAAATTGTGTCCTCCCAATTTTAAATTGTTCTTTGAAAATAAATGGTTAAAAATATGAAAAATACCATTGTGAAAAAACCACATCGGAAATTGGTTTAATAAAAATTTCACTTAATAATAGGGAAAGCGAAATCAAAAAGTCACCACCAAATTATGATATCAATTAAGAGAATATTGGTGAAATTAGAGACAAATAATTGGAGGGAAAATGTAAATATTTATAGTGAGTGATTGAGGTCATCAATCACAAACAAGTGTAAAATTGAGGGCCTCAAAGCCATTAATCTATGATGATTTAAAATATCGGTAGTTCAACAAAACATAAGGTATTAGAATAAAACATTTTTGGTTCTAAGATCCCTTCCCTAATGTTTAGGAATTAATTTATTCATAGAATAAGGAAAAAAAATTGACAAGTAGAGTTTCATCCATCAACTAATTCCAACCACAAACTCATCTTTCACACAAATGATAATAGAATTCAAAAATATTCTATTTATCCTAATCACATAGGGTTCAAATATATTGAATTTATAATTAATTTTTCATAATATTTAATGAAACTACATTATACAAACTAGGACATCAGGTATGATAGTGGTTGGTGATCCACACTTATCGCCCTTCGGTGGTGGGTTCATGCCTCGTGGCCTTGCCGGACATGTCGGGTTATCACCCGACCTCTAGGTTGTCCTTTTTATAACAATACAGAAATAATATCAAGAAATTATTGATCCTAAAAATTAGTATATATTTCCAAAAATAATTTATTCCAACCATTAGAAATATCCAAAATACTTCTGTCCAAACTCACAGTCCAAAATTTATAAGGTAAACATAATGAAGATCCTTTTTGACACATAATAACATGTGAATACCTTCATCATGTGTTCTTTTAAAACATGTTAACACCCTGAATTATTATATAACCATATTATTTAAATTCACGCCCCTTATACATAATATGATACTTGATATACACCTTATATCCAAAAATGTTGTAAACTACAACAATGATAAAAAAACTATTAACTAGTTCCAAGGATGTCAATAATATCCAATATTATTTATCCAAATCAATAATCTCTTATTCCAAAATCAATACCTCGGTATCAGAACCATATTAAAGTATTGTCTTTACTTCAACCATGTATTTTAATAAATTTTTAACTTTCCATTGAGTCACTTTTCTTGTTTCCACACAATCTCAAGTCCTTAATGAAATAGTACTGCAGTAAAATCCTTATATACTCTATAATTCTTATAACATGTACATTATTAATACAATACTCAAATAACACATTACTTTAATAACAACATTATAACTCTTAATCATTCCTCTTCTTCCTCGGTAGTATAATACCTTGATTATTATCCAATAGTAGCATTTGGGATATACTATAAATATTTGGACATTGATTCGCATTGTTTCCCAAATCTTTCATGATGAATCATTTTATATTTGAAAAAAAAATATCACCCTTGCAATCACATACTTGGTTTCATTTTTGTCCACACTTATTACAAACTCCCATTCCCTTTAAGCATTAACCATGGCGATTCCTTCAATAGTTATCACATACAAGAAAATCCTTCTTTCAATTATCCCCTTTATCCATCTTTCTCTCTACAATCCTTTTCTTCTCTATATTCCCTTCAAAGAAATAGGACTCAGAAAATTCATTAATTATCTTATTAACACATGATATTATTTCTTCATATGATGATAATATGTGGGAGACTATTTTTTCTTCTAAATGTTGGCTTAATATCATGATAGATATGATCCATCGTAATCTTTTGATCATGCGAATTACTGGAGGTCTCATTCCATCTACAGGGCACCATTTCTATACAATGTCATACACTAGGTTATTTTATTAAATCGCATTGAATAATTCCAAACTTGTACAATAGTTAACATAAATTGAACAGTTCATGGATACAATCCAAAATCATAAAAATGTTTTCTTTGAGAATGTATATACCGATAAACCCTTCAATGTGGTTTGTAAAGAAAACAAGAATTATCCTAAACATTTCCCTTGGGAGTGTCATAATGAAGAGTGCAACAAGTCTCGTTGTTGTACACTACTTCTCGTTAGAGTCTAGCTCAAAGTAGTGTTTTTGGGGTTTACCCGTAGATACAACTGTACCAGATCTGCCTCTACCTGCTCATATCTAGATAGGGATGTATTTCATGGAAAAATCACAAAATATATACAGTACCTAAATTCAAGGATGTTCTTCTATACTAATTCTCAGTTTTTTTCTTAGGGTAGTGTTCTCTAGTCAGTGTTTTTCTAAATCTAGTTTCCAAGTTTATTTCTAAACATCCTCTGATACCAACTATAATGCCCCGACACCAAAAGCCCAGAGTCATTGCATTGATTTAATACATTGGAATGATTACAATAAATCATGTCCTGAAAGACAAATCACATTAGCAGTATGGGAAAATAGTTTACATACATGAATGTTACATTATAGATTAAAAAATAAAAAACAACTTAAATGATCCTTTGAGAATTCCATTAGTCCCTAAGGATAACCCTTATTATCAATCATAATACACTTCGTGGAATCCTGTGTAAATGAAAACATATAAAGTGGTGATCTCAGATACTCAGTAAGGATAAAAATATAGCGGAAACATTCATAAAAAATAATAAGCATTTAAGGAAATATATAAGACTAAAACAAAAGCCTTTTAAACATAAACATCAGAATAAAATGGCAATTATACAATAAAATAATTCCATTTACTAATTCTCATGGATATTCTACTACTCGACTAATAACATTCAATATCAATATCCACATTCATAATGATGGAATGAATAATGTTAGACTTCATAACCACATAGTCACGGCGTTGTGCCAGGACTACAAATAAGATTTTTCAAGGCCTTGTTCCAGCACACTAGTTTGTCTCATGAGAATAACTGATGCATTGAGGCACTATTGCGGGATCCACCCATCACTTATTATGTCCAATGCATTTCTCATATGAAAATTTTTAAACATAACATAAACATTTGTATTAAAAATATCATAAAAAATGTCAATACCTTATCCATAAACCATGAATGGTATACAAATAACACATCCATAGTCAATCATATCACAAAACCTTCAATAAAATATAGAAGATTTTTATCATAATAAATCAACATCAAACAAGTTTAAAATTCATCCAAGGATGTTGACATAGATGAAAATGATTTGTAAAAATCTTTGAGAGAAATATCCATTCTTCATGAAAACATTAAAAAGTCACAAAATTTTGAAAGTAATACATTTAAAGTCATTTTTAAATCAAAGTGTCCCATACCACTTTGAAACTTTTTAATGGACTTAAAATTTTAAAAACATTCATGTCTATATATATAAATCATTAAAAACTATTTTGAAAACATGGACATTACTGAGAATGATTTAGATGAATAAATATTTAAAACATTTAAAATGATGGTTTAGTAAAAAATACCTTAAAATAATACCTTTGAAAACTCTTTCATGGAACATGTACCCAGATAATAAATATTTCCTTGTAGATACTTATGTAAAAACAAAATCGTATAATAATGTGATTGTGAAATTAACTCTTTCCTTGCACAATCCTTTAGTCAAGGGTATGTTTAACCTTCTGTATAAAGACCGTAATATGTTATTAAATTATACCATAACCATATTAATATTTATGATATCATACTTGATTCATTTATGACTTTATAATACCCATTTAATAATAATTTTAATGTTAAATTAACATTTCGGGCAATAATCGCTTTCTTTAGCATATAGTGTTTTTACTTGTTACTCATGATTGTATCACATAGATCATGATTTAAATACTTATAAAATTTTAAAACTGATTTATATATCATATATATTTAGAATATAAATATTTATAATATACATATATATATATATATAATGGAAAACACCCTTTATGGAGATGGTAGGTCATACGTACGAATAAACACAGCTTCCATTTTCATATCGTATTGAATGGAACTAAGTGAATAATATATATGTAAGTACATATATATATATTATCATTATTATTTCATATATCACATAATTATTAATGATATATATTTTATAATCATCTATTAATGGTGAATGTGGAAATGAATCTCCTCGCATTGTGGAGACGGTAATCCGTACGTACGCAGGAGGGCCACTAAAATTATATTGCTAGAAAAATAGTATGTAATGAGATGGTATTTAATATAAAAAGAATAATTAAAATTTTATATTTATTATTTACATTAATTATACTCAATATTATATCCATATAAATATTGAAGTATTTACATAACAAAATACACCACGACATGGATACAGTAATTTGTACGTACGCACGTATGGTGACTTTGTAATTTATAAGATAGATAGAATAATGAATTTGGTTGTACCATTTTTATAATAACATCATAGTATATTGAAGATACTGAATTTATTATTTTAGAATGGAAAAAACAAAGAAAGAGGAAGAGGTAGAAGAAAATAACTTGAAAGAGGTGATGAAATATTTACCTCTTCTTCGGGTTCTTCCTTTTGATTTAATCAAAAGGGCTCCTTAGGTTGGATTTCTGACCTAAGTAAGGGCTCTAGGAGGAATGGAGGAAATTCGGTAGGATATTAGGTTTGGGGTTTGCTGATCCAGAAGGCTTTGGTGGTGTGAAATTAAGAGAAAAGGAATTTCCCTTTTATAATAGGGGGGATGGTCACTTCAAGAAAATATTAAAATATTAATTTATTATATAATCATATTATGTTTATGATGGCTCCAAATGAATTTATTTCAAGACATAGGTGGTCAAAAGTCGAAATCCTACCATAAAATATGTTTTATACATGTTTAGGATACCATTTTAACAATATAGTTTAGATTTGACTTTTAGTTAAATAGTTTAACATTTACCTTTTCTTCTAGTTTTCCGACACTATATTGTGAAAAACATATTATAAACTTAGAATAGAACCTAAATTAGTTCATTATTGACATATATACTATTATTTAAGCCCTTTTTCAGAACCTTATATTTTTTGGAATATTATATCAACCAATAATATAGTATTTGTTTTAAATACTCAATTATGTCAATTTTAACATTATTTATTAAATGATATTTGTTAAAGTACTAACAACATTATTAATTCAAACTAAATACATATTTTCAATAATAACATGTCATATTAACCTATAAAATTATTTTAATTCATAAAAAGTCTCAAATTACATTTATTTGGGTATTTATAATATTATTTATTTTAATATTTAATTATTTAGGTAATTTTTGCATCATCGTTGTGTCATTTATAAATTAAATTATATAATGTCTAAAAATTATAAATAAAATATATTTATGTTGGAAATATTTTTATATTTATAATGAATATTTACAATCGAATTTATATTATGTATAACCTTATATTAAGAATTTTTTATTTATTAAACATTAAATGTAACTCTTTTAACTATTCATTAAATAAAATAATAATAAATGTCCTAATCTAATCCATGTAGAACAAATAGAATCAAATTTTATTTATAAGGGTTTGTTTGGTGGAATTATACTTATCCAATAGAATTAGGACATGTGTTAGGTTATTAATAATATAACTTCTACCCTTAATTACCATATTTACTTTTAGCTGTGGTAAATAAAAGTCAAAAGTTACAATTCAACAAAAATTATGTTCATCTTGTTGAACCACATTTTACTTTCTGATGCCTAATGTTTCTCTTGGATTTTTTAAATTCAACACATAGAATTGGTAAAATTATGTATCATTCAAATTTGCAAATACTCCTAGAAGGTGGGAAAAAATGTTAAAAAGTTCGATAAATATTTTTATATCTAAACATATTATAAAATGAATCCAATGAATTTTGTTTAACATATATGTGTATTGTGTATCTATTTTGAACCAAAATAAATTAAAATAAAATAAAATAACTATTTATTTAAATAAAAAGTTGTTTTTAACAAATAATACAATGATTTTTTCTCTATTCATAAAAAATCGAATGTTTTCAGAAAAATACAAAAAACTCATCCTAAGATAATTTAGATATTTAGAATTAAAAAATGATGCATATTTTACCAAATTAAAATAATTTAAATTTCATTTATTTATTTAAAATTAATTCCTGTTATCAAAACTAAAATACAAGTTTTATAAAATTATAAACTCTCAAAAAATTTACACGTGTTTCTGTCAAATTTACATGTGAAATTACTTATAATGATCAAAATTGTATTAAATGATAAAAATTTAATCTAATTATACTTACAAACCATTAAAAGGCATAATTAATGACTATAAATTATTTCGATTAAAAAATTTATCTTTAATTAAAATTTAGTAATTTTCATTATTCATCAAAATATGAAAGTTTTCAAAAAATTGCCAAAAATTTATCCATAAAAAAATTTTATTTCTTGACTCTAAAGAATAATTTAATTTCCATAAATTGAATATATAAAATTTTAAAATATTTGTTTTAAAATTGGATCTCTATTAAAAGGCCGTAAAATTGCATATTTTGAAAAATTCATATTTTATCCCAAAAGTTGAATTATTTCTTATATTATGTATTTTAAAAACATAATAGGGATGCTAAAATTATATAGAGTATATAAGATTCAAAATATAGTTAATACTATTCATAACTACTTTTTGAGTGGTAATTTTAATAAGATGTGGTGTGCTCTAACTCTGTGATTCATGTAGCGCAATCTATTGAATTACTTTAATGAGATAATGTACTATGAAATATTGGGGGTGTTACATTTGTTTTATAATTCATCAGAATTTTTATTATTCTATATACATATTTCTCGTATAATATTTTTGGAATTTATTTTTATATACTAAAATGATTTTATAATTTCATTTATATTTATTATTTTGAAAAAAATGTTAAAAGGAATATTCTTTTCATTTTACAAGTGATGTGCTTTTTAAAAATATTAAAAAAATGAGGAAGGAATCATTATTTTAATGTTCTTTTCATAAATAGAATTTAATTCCATCATGATTACTCATTTCATTGAAGTTCCCATTATATTATTGAATAATTATTTTAAATGAAAATTATTTTCCTAATCTTATGAATGTTTTTGTTTTTTAAAAGTAACTTCCAATGTTAATATGGTATTTTCATCCGAAATATTTTTAATGGTATTTTTATGGTATTTTTATTACTCAATGACACCCCATTAATTTATATATTATTCAATGGTGATATATCTAAATTATAACACCATTATTATTTATCTTTATGGTTTATGATATATTTGATTTGGAATATAGTATTTAAATAAAATTTTTCATATCATTATTGATGGATTTTGATTAGGTTTATTCACTATGGAAATTATTAATAATTCATATAATGTTTTTCAATATGAATTTTTATATTGACCATGTTAACCCGCATTAATATGAGGAATTTATTAGATTTAGTATGTGTTGGGAGGGGCCCAAAATATCATTATGATGCATCAGTAAGCCTGAGGAAACAAACAAACATAGCTATTTGGAAGATGACTTACCCATTTATGTATTATTTCATGATAGGAGGACATTAATTTAGGTTTATAATGCTTAAAATGATGAATTCCATCATTATTATATTATCAATCAAAGTACATTTGATTATTTGACAATTATGATGTACATTGATATGTTTTGAACTCGTGTGATTCATTATATAAAATTATTTGATAATCTTATATTCATTCAACACTATTCTTCATAATCAATTTATTATATAAATGTCATGTCATATCACATATTTTACAAACCATATTTATTATTCCTTATTTAGTAATGATAACATCTATAGAATGAATACACATACTGAAAATTTGAGATCGCCACTTATTTCTTTATACATTGCTGAAAAATATATGAAATATATTATGTTTTATAATTTAGGATATGTGAGAGGGTCCTATAGTGTCCTGGATGAAAATACTATTTTAATATAATATTATGACATGAAATGTGAGATGTAAGCATTTGTCTTGTTTACTTAGAAAACAAAACAACTTTGAACATTTGAAAGTGATCACATTTTTTTACGCCAATGCAACAAAGTATCCTCCGACTCTAGGATACTGGAATAGTGGAAATAATAGTTTGTATTAGAGGAGGATTATTAGAAAACATTGGAATAAGATATACAAAAATATTTATTACATTAAATAAAACTATGAAATATTTTATGGAAGTTCCCTAAATGATTTCTTTTTTTTAATTTAGATGAGGATATTTTAATTATTTATTAGTAGTGTCAGGGTTTAATATAAATAATTATTAATTTAATATTAAGGTAACATACACCCCTTCTTATGTTTTATGTTATGGGAGTACCTTACATACATTTTGTGTGTTTTATAAGATGTTTGAGGTATTTGTAGACCATGGTTTTTAAATGATGTATTATTATTAGAAGAATTACATTTTCATATATATAATGTTATTGGAAACTATTAGGGATATTATGATTATTTAGGTAAATTTAATAATTGTAAATTAATATTATTTTATTTAGGTGGGAATAAGTATTATAAAAATCATAGTGGATAAAAGTTATGTAATGATTAATGTTTTTCTGAAATCCATTATATTTTTAGAATGTTATTTTTTTCTTAATATAGATTCAGATAATAGAAAATGTGTATTTGAATCAGATACCCATCACATTTTTAATGGTCATATGGAAAAAACAAACAACCAATGGGATGAAAGGGTGCAATACATGCCACTGGCCTATATGAAGCTCTAGAAAAATATGACATTGTTTTCATAAATTTGGTCTAAAAGAAAAATATTAACATGAACATTGAATATTAATGTTGAATTTCATATATTAAATGCATTCTATTAGATAATTATTTTTTTATTTTTATTGTATTATTTAGAGACATATAGAAATCATATCCTTCATTTATTGGTATTATGATCTATTCAAATTTAATTTTTCATCATCAACCATTGAAAGATTATTAGGGATATTGGTTTCATTGGGTAATAAATGTTGAGTAAATAAGGTTTCTTTATTAATTTTCAATTCCTCTATGTTTGGAAAATCACAAACACATTATTTTAAGGAAAATAATATTTTCCCTAAGTATTATTTTCCTAATGAAAATTTCCATTCTCTATAGAAAATTTCCATTCTCTAAGGGAAATTTCCATTCTTAAAGTAAATTTTATCCTTACCATTGTTTTCGTATTTTATTTTATAATCTTTCTAAATCAAAATCTTTTTATTTCTATGGAAAATTTCAGTTTCATATCTAAAATATCGAAATCCAATAAATCCTTTGATATATGGTATTCTAAAATTCAAGACTCCTAATTCTCTGAAATTAATATTCTGAATTCTATGAAATTCAAACTCAAAAATCACTAAAATTCAGATTCCAAATTCACTGAAATTTAGACACTTAATTCTCTGAAATTCAGACATTGAATTATCTAAAATTAAAGTTCAAAATTTTATGAAATTTATCCTTTGAATTCCTCAAAATTCACACTCTGAATCCCTCAGAATTCAGATTCCAAATTCCACAGAGTTCTGACTCCAAATTCATCATAATTCAGAATTTGAATTCATCAGAATTATGATTCCAAATTCCTCAGAATTATGACTCTGCATTCCTCAAAATTTAGATTCCAAATTTATAGGAATTCATACTCCTAAATCTATATAATTTTGATTCTTAATTCATTGTAAAATAGAATTTTAATATCCTTGATTTATAGACTCCGAATTTTAATTTGGATACACTTCGAACCCTATTTTTGCTTAAAATCCTAAATATAGATTTGGTTCTGTAATTTCATTTTACTTACACTAGTTATGAAATGATAACATAAAATCTGTTTCTAAGAAACCGTAGTTTGAATAAAACATGTTTTAGTCCCTCTGAGATTAAAAGAAAAATATTACCCTTGGAGGAGGGAGATGACAGATAGAGAAGTTCCTATAAATAGAAGCTTATTTGCGTGAGATAAATACTTTTCCATCACTCTAGATATTTCATACTATAGAAGTGATTTCAAGATAGAGACTTTCATGCTTTGTGTGGTTCTAAACATATTATGTAGATAGCTTCGTTAAACTTCGATTGTTGTTGAGTACAATCAAGGGCTTCTGGTGATAGGATGATAGAGGTGCTGACAACCTTAAATTTAGATCACTTCCGATGATAGAAAGACATAGGTGATGACTTCCTTAATGTTCGAGGGCTTGTGGGAATAGAAATTCATATTTTTATATTCTTATTAAGGGCTAACCCAGGTGTGGGTAAGACAGACATTTGTGATATTATAAATAAAGGATCCTTTTTCCAATGTTGTTGGATACCCTACTCTTTGTGTTAACAAATTCCATACTTGTTACTTTTTTGTTTCGAGTTTATTTTCACCATATTTTGATAATTGAAGAAAGTATAACCTTCTTATACATTCTTTTTCCATTGTATACTCTGATAAGTAAGATTCTATATGCTTTATTGTAGAATCATTTCCTTGTAAATATTCTTTATGTTTCATTTCCTAAACCATATTTCTGGAACCTAGTATGATTGTTTCATTGAACTATTATATGGTTTATAAATTTACGTTGTTTAATTTGGCTAAACATAGTTTTCATTAATGATAAAAACTAATGTTTTTAAACATACAATTCACCCGCCCCTCTTGTAAATTAATCATCTACATCATTATTGAGATCCTACTATTGGTATCAGAGTAGGTATTTTAAATAATTATACTTCCACATATGTTTTCTTTCTCAAGTTTTCTTTTTTCTAATTTTTTCTTTCTTAGGGATTTTTATCATTGTGTAAAAAAATTTACTCTTAACAATTTTTGGTGGAATTATATTTTCATTTAGAATGGTAGGAATGATTTTCAGTTAAATTAAAAATCTAATTCCAACTAGACAACCTATATTTGATGGGGATGATTATGAATATTGGAGAGATCGCATAACAATTTTTTTTATTTTCTACTGTAGTAGAAAATTTTTTCATCCTTACAAGAGATTACAAAATTTTTGACAAGGATTTCAAAACCTTTACCATCCAATAAAACTCAGAATATCAACAATATTACAAGGTACATAGTACTCTTTTCTATTCCATGAATTGGAATACATATAGTAATATTTCTTCATGTGAAGCTGCAAATTATATCTGGAAGAAATTGTAAGTTACACATTTTGGTACATTCAAAGTCATAATGAATAAAAGATCTATGCTTAGAGGAGAGTATCATAGATTTATATTTCCTAATGGAGAAACAGTATTCAAGGTACAATAATGATTTATGTAGTTGTGAACAGTCTAAAATATATGGGTGACAATGGTCTAGATGATGAAGATCTTTTGGGAAAGATAATAGATATCATGCCTAATGAGTATGAATCTATGTGAATAGCTGTTGATGAGAATACAAATGTTCTTCAAAATAACCTTGATGAGAATTTTGAAACCCTTTTTCAACACGAGAAAATATGAAAAGAGATATTGTAATAAATAAAAATAATAATTTAAATGTAAATGTGGCCTTTACTAATAAATTCATGACACCACAAAGAGTTACAATATCCATGTCGAAGAATGTTACTAATTTATTTTAATCTAGTTAATGTGAAATTTATGAGAATGAGCTAGCTAATCATGATCGATTGATAAAAAAGATAGTTGGAAAGAAAGGCTTTCAATATAGATATTAGACGAAAGAATGAAAAGATAAGAAATACTTGAATGTCAGTCACTATGAATGAAAAAGAGACTTGCATATAAGACCAGATTGTCCTATACTTATGAAAAATGATATAAAGGAAAATAATTCTAAGAAGAATAGAAATAAATACTACATAGCTAAATCTAAGAATGTTTTGAAATCTAATGACTTCGGGATTTCCTGTGGTGGTGACTCTTCTAATGAATCCTTAGTGTATGAATCTTGTGGTCAGAATAATCATGGAATACTAGCCAATATGCTTGTTAAAAATCATTGTCTAATGGAAAAGGTACCCAATGTTGAATATATCACTAATATATACATGAATTTAAATTATAATGATGAAATATATTAGGAATCTTTAGGTGATGAATCTTCATAATCAGAAGAGAATACATTACATTTTATGATGAAATGTTTAGGTTTGTTAATCTTCTTGAGAATGAAAATTCTAAACTCAAGAAAAATCATGATAAAGTAAAAAATCAAGAATTCCCATTTTAACTAAATAATTATAATATATTTCTATATATCGTGATGATAAAACTTGTTATTTTGAATTTTATTTCCTAAAATCAGGAGGAAGACAATTCTGAGATGTATAAACATTCTAAGGATCTTGAAAATGTAATTTCAAAGAAAAATCATTTAGAGACCAACCCTAGTTCAAAAACAAAAGTTTTTTAAGATAAAAACATGGTTATAAAACCAATGTAAAAAATAATTTCCTTCAGGAATTTTTTGTCAAACATTACCTCTAGTAAAGAAAAACTTTGACAAGATGTATTCCCAAATTCGACCTATAAAGAATTGTTCTAGATTTGGTAATACCCATACCAAAACAGTTTCGAATAATAACTCTTTTGTTCCTCAAAGTGCTCCATTTTGAACTAAATGTCTATGTGGTGGAAATTGGGAAAACAAATTCATAAAATAAAACCTAGTCTTTAGGTTTTCATAATTATTATTTTTCTATGAAAATTTGGATACCTAAAATCTAGCTTTTTGAAATTTCTAGATCCATGAATGTTTAGGATTTGAAATTATAACATTTTCATTTTCTGGAAAACAAAGAAAGTACCAACTGCAATACATGGTGTATGTATAGTGGATGTTCCCAACATATGTCTAGAAACAAAAACTAATTTGAAAATACTATCAAGGAAAAAGGAAGAAAAGTAACTTTCAGAGATAATCCTCAGGGAGAAATTATTTGTATGGGTAATATTGTTTTTCTGGGAAAAACATTAATTTCAAATGTTTTATTTTTTAAGGGCTTTATGAAAAACCTCATAGCATATTTCAATTACGTGATGATGTTTCCCTTGTAATTTTTAGGAATGAAAATTTCTTAGTACACAATTCCAAGGAATATTTTATTCTTTCTTCCCATAGGTAAGAGGATGAACTACTGGGAATGGGGTTTATCCCCACACATATATTCCTACAGTTTTATAAACCGTGGGAATAGGTTGTTTTTATTTATCTTTACCCGCGGTTTTATTAAAACCGTGGGTATTAAAACATCATCCTGCCCAAAGTATCGAACTCCTCCTCACTTGGTGATCCCCACATTCAACCCTACCTCCCCGACCCTTACTCCTGACCATGTCCTCCCCTCCCCGACCAACGCATCTCGGCCCTCTCCTCCCCTCTCTAACTCCCCTCCCTGGCCTCTGCCTCCCGGTTCCACATTCCGGCTCCGCATCCCAGCTCCCAACCTGGACCTCCTGGCCTTCGCCTCTGCCTCGACATTTCTTAAACAAGGTAATTTTTTTGGTGATACTCCATTAATGTTATGGGAGGATATTGATGATTCATGGTTGATTATAGGGGTTACCATGTGTAATGATTAACCTCTAGGATTTGAAGTTGTAGATACTGGTTGATTTAAGTGTCACATTGATATCTATAGATTAGTAAAATTGGGAATTATTTATGATAGAGTTGGGGTTATCATAAATATCAACTTATATATATTATGTATGCTAACAGTCCTCATGTCCGAATACATATCTTCATAAATTAATAAAAAGACAAATAAATATATTATAATTAATGAGATAAATTAAGATATATGAAAATCTATGTTAGTTATAGTATAGATATACTGGTGTGGTACTCTATATGTGGAATGTGAAGTTGTAAATGGTTCTCAATCAATAGGTAGGTGTGGAATAAGAAAATATTATCTTATAAGATTGAATTTCATGGGAGATGGAAGATCTAAAAATGGGGTTATAGATAATGATAGATCAGAAATTTTTTGATCCATACATGATGTAGTAATATGTGTGAAATGACACAACAATTAACTCATCTTATGTTATAAAATCCTTGATTGGATTCCTTATGTCCTAGAGAAATTAGTGGTGGCTCTATATCAACACAAACATCTAGGTATGGGAGAATTTATATCTTAATTTCCATCATAGGATCCATAAAATCCTTGATTGGACTCCTAATATCCTCAAAAATGGGATCAAAAAGTGACAACAACAGCCCCAAATCATTCCCATTCCATAGGTCCAGGATAATTTTTATCATTATTATCACCCCTAAAGGAATTAATCTTCTCTATTTTTGAAGATAATTATCAATGGTCAACATCCCAATCATTCCTCCCACTATGAGATACACCTCTTTCATTTTGGGTCTGCTCGACATGTATGATTGGAAATTTCCTTATGGTCACTATTCATATACCAAGGTAGGGGGAATTTACGATAAAGGAAGTTAAAAACCATAAGTTTCATAAGACAAAATGGACTAATATGACCAGGGGTCAGATAAATGACCCTAATTCAACCCTCAAAGGTGGAGTAAACAGTGGATAATTTCCCTTTTGCGTGGAGAGTGATGGGGTAAATCCCACTACTTGATACACCTTAGTGAACATCATCATAATTAATATAAAAATTGATGTCAACCAAGATTTTAAAATATAGGGGAATGATGTGGGAACTATTCATTTTGGGGTAGGTGATGTGGATGAACAAACTAAGGCTACACATACACATAATCAGAGAAATTTGTAGAACATGGCACCTACGAATGAGGAATTTCCCTCTCCTCGATGGAGCTCTGTCTAGGATAAAGGAAAATGTGTGGATACATACCAATCACTATCTAGGGGAACTGAAATTACCTCTATAGAGGAACTACTGGCACAATAAGAAAATTTGATATAGAATCTTAGATATATCGATGAGGAACTATCAGGGACAATATTTCTGCTGGCTATCGTCTTCAAAAAGTGACAAAACACTCTCATCACATACATCAGGAGAGGGATAATATGCATTAAACAGTGTAATTTTAATGTTATGTTGGGTATAGATCCATTAAATTGATTTACATAAATGAAGACGTTTTGAATGATTACCACTTTCCTCTATTATGGTGACAACATCTTCCCCATTAGAGTGATCATTCAGTCTTAGCATAGATTGAGAATCAATGATATATGAAGTTGGGGCCACCTCATCAATAATTTCTCAATACCTGTAGTTAGAAGGTAGCCTAGACAATAATACCTCAAGAACTCCTCAACCCCACTGAATCATTGGATTCTAAAATGGAATCCGTTGAAGGGAGGAAAACCCCCATACAACCCAAAAATAAGTTATATCCCGATTGTGAGGATAAAACCTTTACCCTATACAATTTTTACAATACTATATTCTACAGCCTTGATTTTTTGGGAGATCCAAAATTACATCCCACACACTTCATTTCCTAAAGAGACTTTATGATGAGCCCCTAAGATCAATAAGAGGAAACAAAACTAAGATCTTTTTGTATGTAATTTGGTAGGACCAACCTTATTGTAGTAAAACAAACCTTTCAGTAGGATCCATTGTGGAATGTAAATTTATTCGTTATCGATTCCAAGATCATTTAAACTCCATGTTAATGAAAATAATGATTTTTGACCTCACTGATTTCAAAAAATGTGAAAGTGATAGAGTTTCTTACTTTATCTCAAGATGGAAAATTTTAACATATTCACTCAGAATACCTTTATCAAAAAAGAAATGGATGGAAATTTTTGATGGGAATATTTTGGATGAGCTACAGACACCTTTTATCTTAATGAATTATCTAGACAGATTCTATGAGTTTTCAAAGACAACACAACGCTTAGAAGATTCCATTTGAAAAACCTAGGCCAAATCTTGGCTGACACCCATGAAATAGGGAAAAAGGACTAGTAAGGTAGATAATGCTTCTCTTACCCTAAAAACATTAGTAGTTCGAATTCAAGAACCTAGGAAGGCCCTAAATCACATGACACCTCCCATTGAGTAGTAATAACAACAAATTATCCCTTGAATGGATGAAAAAAGTGATCTGGGTCACCCATGACTTGAGGAACGGATGTACAAAGTGTATTACTTATTAAATGAGAAGTTTTACAATTATTTCCTTACATAAAAGGAAAATAACCTAATCAAGACACAAAAAACTTAGAAACCTAGTGAGGTCACCTTCACAGACCGTCATGTCTACTATTCTTTTTATAAGAGATTGGTCCACACTGTTTAAGGTTGATTTTTCTTCAATGACAATCTGAAGAGCACAATTGATTATAGATAGATGATATTAGAGAAGGCCCCTATATATGTGCCATATCTAACCTTTACCCATACCAGAAGAAGAGGGTGACTATCAAGAAAAACTAACTATGTGTGGAAAAAATGTTCTATAAATAGATGACTCGAAAGACACTTGACCGAGATCATACCTCCTACAATGGCCTGAAGGCCTTCAAATTTTTATTAAGATAAGACTGCATTTTAAGGGATGAATGGGAAAACCCAAAGACATAATGAATTGGGACAAATAATTCCCTAAGGTTCAAGGAAAATAAAACCAGATTGACATCATAAAAACTGCCCATCCCCAACATTTGAATGTGATGAAGCTCTCCACCATTGCAAAGTGATTCAACAAGCAAGTGTCGTATGTCAAAGCACAGTCTCGATCCGATGGCTGACGACATACCCTCTCAAATGACCAAATCCAAAAAACTCTGAATTGATGATCTGAAAGATCTAAATCATCTCTTGGGGTTGTTTCATGTGGTCATGACCTGTTGCAAACCATCCGATGTGAAACCAGGAAAACCAAGCTCATATCATCCTAAGAGAATAGATTTTCAAACCAATAATGATCACAACACATAGGGAGGAATAATTTAATATTCATTTTAACACACCAAGATTTTTTTCTATGTCTAAATTTTTTTCTCTTTGATATCTTACATTTCAATAAACACCAAGCTGAAACAAACTCCAAAATATTATTGTATTGCATTGACCAATTTTGAACAACCTAAATAATGAGAAATTAACATTCATCTGTATTTCAAAATAAATAATTCATTATTGTATTGAGTGGTACAATAACATTTTAGTTGAATTCATTTGGAAAATCATGATCAATTAATTGTTTAAGCATGCTAGACTATATAAGACACATTATGATCATATATAGTGCTTTATCTGAAAATACCATTTATAATTTATTTTTAACATAATTATATGAGTACATACATAATTCTTAAACCAATCATGGAATGATTCATAATTAACATACTAAATTTTATGACCAGTAACACATGGAAATCATCATCAAATCTTGATAATGTATGTTCAATAAATTATAAAAAACAATTAGTTAAATATTTTTTTTAAATTTACTTTTTTTTACTTTGTATTAACGTAACATTTCAGTGTTATATTTAAAGGAGAATTGAACAACATCTAATGGTTTATAGCATGATTTTTTAAGCCAAGCAAACAAACCATTTACATAAAATTTAATTAGTCCATGAGATTTAAATATAATTTATCATTTGTTTGTTGTTATTCTTATTATTCCTAGATATTATTTATTATCCTTGTAAAGGAAATAGATCTCAGATTTCTTATCCAGGTTTAGGATTTACAATGATATCCAATGTGATCCTTTCTATATTTACATGGAAAATAAATATGGAAAGATGGTTTATCCTGATCATTCTTATTATTACTACTTATTCAATCATGGACTCCTCTTGTCATTAAATATGTTTTTCTAGCTGCTAATATGCATTGATTAATTTAATAATAAAATTGATTGTAATTAATTTTTTAAATATTATTTACATTGATGATTGAATGATAATTTTTTCTTGTTATAGAATGGATAGAAGATGGATGTATCGTACCGATCAGATTTCAACCGAGTTTCAAAGTAATTTGGATAATTTTTTAGATTTTGAATTTAACAATGTGTCAAATGGAGGATGTATATAGTGTCCCTGCAATAATTGTGTTGGAAGACCATGGTTAAGATGAGAATAAGTTAGTTACCATTTAACGAAATTTGGATTTCAAGATAACTATAATGTTTGGTTTCACCATAGAGAGACGAGTCAATCATTGACTGTTCATAAATGAAATGAATAAAGTGACATGAAGAATTTGATATTTGATAGGTTTCCATATGTGCATCATTCCATGAGAGATAACATGCCGGTGCAAGAAGAAATGATATCAGTACTCACGAGGAAAATGTTTAAGACGATGATGTTGAGAGAGTGAAAAATTTATTGGATGATGCCAGAACACCAGTATATCAAGAATGTACTAAAATGAAAAAGTTGGAATTTTTAATTCGGTTATATCATGGAAAACCCATGTATGGGATTTCTAATACCACCATTTATAATATTTTTACATTTTTGAAGGACTTGCTTCTTGATGGTACAGATATTCCCTCCAATAATTACAAGGCATGGAAGTTAATTAAGCAGCTTGGATTTGCTACTAATAGAGTCCATGCATTTCTGAAAGATTGTAGTTTACATTTGGATGAAACAGCTGACCGTAATGACTGTAAAGAATGGCGTACATCTTGATGGAATACAAATGTAGATGGAACACCATCTCGTCTGCCACAGAAAGTCATCTGGCACTTTCCATTGATTCCCAGACTTCAAAATCTATTCATGTCTCTAGAAATCTCAGTTAATATGTGATGGAATGATGTTGAGAGAATTTAGGTAAAGATGAGCTGGTCCATCCTGCAGATGGATTATCATGGTGGACATTTGATGCACAACATCCTGATTTTGCAGCTGAGGTGCGTAATGTCAAATTGGGCCTATCATGTGATGGTTTTAATCCAATTGGTCAGATTCTTACTGCTCATAGCACGTGGCTGGTTTCTATTCATGTTTATAATCTTCCTCCGTGGATGTTTATGAAAAAACCTTTCACTTTCTTGAGTATACTGATATCTAGACCTTTGGATCCTGGTAATGATAGATATTTCTACTTGCATCCTTTAATAAAAGAGTTGAAACAAATTTGGGATTTAGGAGTGCAGACATTTGATGATTCTTCAAAGAATACGTTTTAGATGTCTGTTTCCCTTCTATGTACCATAAATGATTTCCCTGCCTATGCAATGATGTATGGGTGGAGCACAAAGGGAAAACTATCATGTCCCGTCGGTATGAATAATACACGATCGATAAGGCCTAAATATCGTCATCGTTTTAGTTTCATGGGGCATCATCGATTCTTGCCAATGGATCATCAATACAGGATGAATCGTTGGAGGTTTGATAATAATGTTGACACTGAAGAACCACCTCAACGTATGTCAGGAAGTGATGTTCTTGATGAATTGAAATATTTCAGAATTTCATTAGGGAAACGTCAGTTGAAATCTCGAAAGAGGAAGAATGATGATATTGATGTCACATACAATTGGAAAAGGAGAAGTATTTTTTTGTGTTGCCATATTGGTCTACTAATTTGTTACATCATTTTTTAGACGTAATGAATATTGAGAAAAATATATGTGAAATGTTGCTTGCAATTCTTTTAGATATTAAGGGGAAGACCAAAGATGTCCTCCGATCTCGTCGGGATTTATTGGATTGGGGTATTCGACCAGAACTACATCCTGTTTTTATCGGTGAAAACAAATGGAATGTTCCCTGTGCTTCTTATGTGATGACACTGGCAGAGAAAGATCGATTTCTAGTAATATTGGAGAATATCAAGGTTCCAGATGGCTGTTCCAGCAACATATCTAAACGAGTCAACAGAAGACATTTGAAATTGAAATCCCTAAAAACTCATGATTATCACATCCTTCTTCCTGAATTGATTCCAATAGCAATTCGGCATTTGCTATCCAATAATATAAGAGTGGCAGGGATTCGGTTGTGTAATTTTTTAGAGACCTTTGTGCTAAAAGGTTATCCAAATCACTGTTGATAAAAATTCAGCAAGAGGCTCTGTTAATTCTGTGTGAGATGGAAAAAAATTTCCTCTATCCTTTTTCAATTGCATGTGGAAATTAACAGTTCATATTCCAACTGAGACACTTCTTGGGGGACCAGTCACTTTTCGGTGGATTTACCCCACTGAATGAAATATGTGCACTTTGATATCATATGTCTGAAATAAGAATTATCCTAAAGGTTCCATTGTGAGGAGTTATCTGGCCCAAGAATGTATGGATTTTTGTTCAATGTATTTGTCTAATGTGAGCACAAGACATAATCGAACAATGTGAAATGAAGACGAGTAGTATGAGGAAATTCATCCCTCATTTCCCTCTCTTCCCCAAACTGGTGGAATTGTTGGGTCATATACATTGGTAACATTGAGCTTTGATGATCGGAATTTGGCACATCGAACAGTCTTGTTTAATTGTGGTTTGTTTGATGCCTATATCAAGTAAGTAATTTGAATATATATATCTTATCTCATACGATATCATATCACATATACCTTATACTTTTATTGCCATTTTATGTAGAGAACATAAACAAATTATAAGTAGATTTCATCAGTCTTTGCCATTGAGAAGGAGAGAGGCTATGCATAGCCAAGAGCTCCCAGCTTGGATGAAATCAAACGTATGACCATTAAATTATATACCTTAAAATATAGATATATATTTAATTATATTACTCATATGTATTTCAGGTATTGAGTTTACCTGCTGACTTCATTTCTCAAGAATTAAGAGCATTGGTTTTTGGTCCCAATTCTTTGGTTCGTGATTGAAAATCTTTAATAATCAATGGATATAAATTTTGTTACAACTTATAAAGTGGTGAAAATGAGAACACAGCATGATGGCGTTATCTTAACTACTAGAACAGATTGTTATGCCAGTGCATCAGATAGTCAAACTCGATATGAAGATGTGTATTATTATGGACTGGTTGAGAAAATATTGTTATTGGATTACTACTCTCAAGGTCGAGTCACTATGATGAAATGTAAATGGTTTGATTCAATGACGCGACATGGTACATTTATTGATGATTGCATATTTAGAGTTATTGACATGATTTGATTCCTGCATACCGATGAACCATACATTTTGGCATCAATGGAAAAACAAGTGTTTTATGTGAAAGATCATCTGAAACCCGATTACAGTGTCATTAATGAAGTAATCCTATGAAATATTTTTCATGATGCTAGGGATGAAATTTTCACCACTGATGCCCCCATCGGTGTTATCCAAAATATTATATTTGATGACACAAATATTCCCATTGTGAGAGATGATGTTGAACCTGAGGTAGTGGAGGGTAATATATATAAGCAACCATATATAATCAGAGTTCATTCAGTTTACATTGACGTGAGTTTCTCAGGTTGGTACGAATGTAATTACTATAATTTAGTTTTAGTTTGGAATGATATGTCTGTTTTAGTATTGTGTGGTTTCGTTTCATTTAATTATATTTATTTCAATTCAAAAAACTGGATTTAAAATGTGGTTTTAAAAATTGTATAACTTGGATGTAAATTGTCATTACTGAAAGATGTTATGACATTTTTTGTCTTCTTTGGATTCTAAGTTTTTTGTATGATTTGTAAAAATTTTGGCTAAAAAATATTTATTTCATTCTTATACAGATTATGAAGAAAACTATAGAAGCCCTCAAGAAAATATTTTTTGATGTTGATGTTGTTAAATGTGAGCATGATATGTCTTCAGTGAGTATAATAATTCTAATATTTATCTTCCGCATTACATATAATATGAAGTTCATATTTTTGATCAAATTTATTTTAGGGATATATAACTTTATAGAATCCTCTTCCTAGTATGGGACCCATCAGGGATCCTCCTAGACCAAGGCAGAGCTCCCGTCTTACCACTCCCCACACTGACCCATCAGTGGACATCCCATCTACCACACATGTCCACCCTCCGCTTGAGACCCCTAGGATGTTCCCATACAAGCTGCCTTCATCATCCCATTTACCCTCTTTGTCCCATTCCATGTCCATGATGACTCGACCAATGTTCTCCCCTCCACAATTTCCATATCCATTCATGTATCCCCAGACCTACTACCCATATTCTGACATGTCTACGCCACATCCTTTTCCAACCATCCATCATACACATATTGAGTATGTTCCTTCAGTTTCCCCTCCTGTTCATGAAGATCAGCTGGAGCATGTTGTGGAATAGATACTTCCATTGAAGGATGCTGATCCAGCACAGTCCACGGATGCACCACCGCCTATTCAGGAGCCTTCATAAGGTTTTTTATTATAAATGTTTCAAATTATAGCATTTCAATTTTGTCTTATTGTATTTTCACTTAACTCTTCTCTTTTCACCACTTATCTTATTTAGTGGGATCTTCTAGTAGGCGACGTGGGCGCACTCGAATGCGGGATGCCTAGAATCACGAAACTCAGATTATGGTGGATTACAATCCTCAAAATCAAATGGTAGGTAAAAATGATAAGGAGTGTAGAATTTTCATGGCTACTTTAGCCAAATATCATGATATCGTTCTGGTGGAACCAGTCTCATGGAGACATATCAGTGCTGACATCAAGGATAGGGAATGGGTGAAGATATGGGTACGGAAATTTAATAAATTTATATTTATATTAGTAATGTATTATATGACTTAAAATTTTCATTTTAGAGTAGATTTAACTTTCCTAAAGGTGAAGCTTCCAAAGCTGCTAGGTTGAGTGATCTTGGAGAGTATTGGCGGTCATACAAGTATGAGTTACATATTGGTTGGAGGAGTAGAGTGGGTACCGAGTTAGAGGGTGTACCCCCAAACCCTGACTGTCCAAAAAGTCAATATCAAAAAATTATCGCATATTGGAAGACTGAACAGTATAAGGTACTACCCATCTTTAATGTTTTTTATATAAAATTTAATTCTTATTACTTGTATTGTTTTTTTGTTTCTTAGGTAGTGTCAGCGAAAAACAAAAAAAAATATGAAATGATATATTTACACACATTAGGGCGCACTACAATGCCCGATCATGAGAAGCGGCCGGTACGATCAACCCAATATCTTTTTGCATTTATCATATATGGTTGTAATCCAAATTTGTGCATTTCTCATATGCAGCAAGTTGAATGGGGCATTGAAGGTCCTGTACCTCGTGCAAAATTATTCTGCTTCAGTAGGAAAAGAAAAGATGGAACTGTAGTTAATTCACAAACACAAGAAAAAAATTGTAATTTTATATATATATATTTCAATCATTTATACGAAATTCATAATTTAATATGTGTATAATTTCAACAGTCTGCCTTGGAGGCCATGGATGAGGAAGCTGACAACTTAGGTCCAAATGATCATTTGAGTCAGGTGTTAGTTGTGGAGCATCCAGGAAGAGTCCATTGTAGACCAGGAAAAAACATTGTCCCCTCTAGGTATTGGTCATCATCAGACTCCTCTAATGCCTCTAAGGCCTCTGAGTTGGAAGGTACGTGTGCTGAATTAGCTGCGACAAAGAAAATAGTATTAGAGGATCATGAAAAAAGTAAGCCAATGAATGAACATTTCATGAAAGCTATGTCAATGTTGAGTCAGTCACTACCACCAGAGGTTTCTGCCACTTTTGATTCATGTATAGCATCAATGCGCT
This sequence comes from Viscum album, assembly GCA_963277665.1. Classification (NCBI taxonomy): domain Eukaryota; kingdom Viridiplantae; phylum Streptophyta; class Magnoliopsida; order Santalales; family Viscaceae; genus Viscum; species Viscum album. The sequence continues at coordinate 1,201,003,111 of OY728155.1, read as the reverse complement.
TTTTACATAATGCCTCGGGTGATTCCCATGAGGGTCCTAGTGGCAATGATGGTGGTGGTGATAGAGCTGGGGAGGATGTTGTTGATGCTGTTGTTGGTGATGATATTGCTGCTGCTGATGATGATGATGATGATGTTTCTGCTAGTGATGATGATGCTGATGATGTTGCTACTGATGATGATGGTGCTGGACATGGGGATGACGATGATGGTGAGGGGGGGGGGATATTAATCCCCTCCATTTTTTGACATAGCAGAGAGACTTGTGTTGGAGTGTTAATTTTTTTTGTATTGGTGGACTACTTGTATGTGAATTTCTTTATGAAATGAAATGAATTTTGGATTATGTTTTCATCTGGGTGTTATTTGATAATTATTTAGGTAATATTAACATGCCATTTTTGTTTTTATGGTTTGTTGTGTTTATTATTATCTCTCCATCTAATATTGGCCTTAGCAGTGGAGGGGAGGCTTGGTATGGGGGGATGTAGTGGAGGGTTGGGGGGGCTGGGAGGGGAAGGTTGGGAGGGGGTGCAGTGGAGGGCTGTGAGGGGAGAGGGATGCATTCACATTATCCCTTTTTCATATACTCGACATGCATAGGATGTTCATCTGGCGAGTATGACTGTGTCCTCCACTTTGAAGCAAAAGAGCTCATCTATTGAAGGTGTTGAGAAGGTTTAGTTACTTATGATCTTTTTCTTTAAACGTAAAGGCACTGATTGGTATGTGATCTTACAGTTATCTGAATATTTAGAGCTGACTAACTAATTTAGATGTTTCATATGTTGTTTTTGGTATTCATATTTCCTTTCCCTAATTTTTTAATTTGGTTTTGTGTGTTTTAGGAAGACTCCAAACACAAAATAAAAAACATGTTTAGTGGGGAGGGAGGGGGAGGGGCTGGGTAGGTGGGGAGGGGGAGGGGCTGGGTAGTGGGGAGGGAGGGGGAGGGGCTGGGAAGGGGGAAGGGGCTAGGAAGGGGGATGGGCAGTGGGGAGGGGCTGGGCAGTGGGGTGGGATGGGGAGGGGCTGGGAAAGGGGGATGGGCAGTGGGGAGGGAGGGCGAGGGGCTGGGCAGGGGGGCTGGGCAGGGGGGCTGGGCAGTGGGGAGGGGTAGGGGCTGGCCAGGTGGGGAGGGGGAGGGGTTGGGCAGTGGGGAGTGATGGGGAGGGGTTGGGCAGGGGGCTAGGTAGTGGGGAGGGGCTGGGCAGGGGGGATGGGCAGTGGGGAAGGAGGGGGAGGGGGAGGTGGGGAGGGGGATGGGTTGGGGTTGGGTGAGGAGCTGGACACGGTGTCAACTTATCCACTGTCACTAAAGGTATGGTTTTACCACACCATTTTTTACATCATGACAATTTTTCTTTTTACTCAACCGCATCCTCAAATATACAATTTAACCCCAGACTCATATTTTCATAATATGATGCAGCATGACTTCAAGTGCTCCCAGAAATGAATTTTCAGCTGATTTAGTTGATTACCATGATGCATTAGAGGATCAAACACTCCCAGGACATCACCTTTCTTCAGCACCTTCTGAACAATCATCAATGGGGCACTGTCTTCCAGTTTAAGGTAAACACTTCTGGTTTCTATCATTAAACCTAACATTTCTGACTATTCATTGTAGCACAAATGCACTGTTTCCTCTTTGTTTCCAGCCATAATTGGTATGTGGGATCCAGAGTGAATCAACATTCTGGAAGCTGAAAATGTTCTTGAAGGGTGCACTGGAAACACAAAGCATGTGCACGGGTGAGGTGGATGTTAACAAAACTGCCCAGAGCAGCCACTTCAATCGAATCTTGACCGATGTGTTGCTCACCCCACAATAGGTATGTTCTTGTAAAATCATTGAAATAATCTCCTAGACAATTTGCAGTATTTCCCTTCACATAATACTTTTTCATATGTTATTACAAACTTCATCTTTTATGATGAATATTGATTATTTTTATTTATATATTGGAGGTGACTCACTCTACACATAGAGAGATCAAGGGAATCCTGAACTAATAAGTTCCAGATCTCTACAACAGGTATGTTTTCCTAAAATTGTGGAATTAACCTCCCTACCATGCATCATTTTTCATTTTCATTTACACACTATATAAATTCAGGTCATTGGTCGTAAAATGATGGAGTTAACCTCCCTTTAATCCAACATATGAATGCAGGTGATATGTTTTCACTATTTACTCCAATGTATATTGATTTGTGTGGCTCATGTCTAAGAGTTGCTAGACATACTTTGATTGTTCTCATCCCAGCATAGCAATGAACCGAAATATTGGTGAATGTGCATGGGCTGATGGAATGAATGCCTTCGACTTACAAGCATGGAGAAGAAACATAAGAGATGTGTATCATTTATGTCTCAGCGAGGATTGATGAAGGTATTTTTTTCCCAACTAAATCTTCAACAGGATAGGATGTATGGAATTTTATATTGTTTACAACTCAAGAAGTAAATGATACAGTGATAATCACATTCTTCATGAGTTTGACTAGTATTTCTTGTGTTATAATCTATTTTGTATTATAGTGAGTTGTATTCCCTTAAATAAACATACCTTAAGGGAACATATTTAGTTGGACATCTGATTTAATATTTGTTTTCTATTATAATCTGTTCTGTAATACAGTTAGTTGTAGTACCTTATCAAAATTTTAGGATGTTTTCTAATAGTTGCAGTACCTTACCTGGTTGGTTCTGCATCCAAATAAAACATGTCATGCATCTACATATTTCATTCATGGAGATTCAGGGGGAGGGTTGGGCAATGGGGAGGGAGGGGGAGGGGCTGGGCAGGGGGGAGGGGGAGGGGGGGCTGGGCAGGGGGACGGCTGTGCAGGGGGGAGGGATGGGTAGTGGGGAGGGAGGGGTAGGGGCTGGGAAGGGGTGAGGGGGAGGGCTGGGTAGGTGGAGGGATGGGTAGGGGGAGGGGGAGGGCTGGGCAGGGGAGGGCTGGGCAGGGGGGAGGGTGAGGGCTGGGCAGGGGGAGGGCTGGGCAGGGGGTAAGGGATGGGCAGTGGGGAGGGAGGGGGAGGGGGGAGGAGGGAGGAGGAGGGCTGGGCAGGTGGGGGTTGGGCAGGGGGAGGGGAAGGTCTAGGCAGGGTGAGGGATGGGCAGGGGGGAGGGTGAGGGATGGGCAGTGGGGAGGGATGGGGAGGGGCTGGGCAGTGTGGAGGGATGGGGAGGACTGGGCAGGGTGAGGGCTGGGTAGGGGAGAAGGTGAGGGCTGGGCAGTGGTGAGGGATGAGGAGGGGCTGGGCATTGGGGAGGGATGGGGAGGGCTGGGCTGGGTGAGGGCTGGGCAGGGGGGAGGGTGAGGGCTGGGGATTGGGGGGGATGGGGAAGGTCTTGGAAGGGGGGAGGGGGAGGATCATGTATTTAACCATAAAAATTTTAAATTAGAGAACTATCTTTGAAATGGGTCAGGTTCCTCTTCAAAGATCCTGGTTCACTAGGCCTAGTGATAGAAGAAAAGGGTATCATCCTAGTCACTCTAGAATGAATATGTTAAAACACTAAATAAAGAACATGATGATTCTATGGAACTTGTATAACAATTCCATCATTTTCATGCACATGTTTGTGTACCCATATGAGACCTATTATTTTGAAACTAGAAGAGATGTACAAGTATTGATTGAAGGATAAAATGGAATTTATATAATTGAAACGGGTGATGTTACTTGACTCACCGACCGATGTCTTTACTTTCAATTGACTATCAAGTTTAGAATTTATGAATACACTTGATCCTTCACTAAACTACTAATGTGTAGAACAACGAGAGTCCAAGGTTGATCCCACAAGGAACACGAGTGATCTGCAAGAGCCTGACATTACTTAATTGTTAACCTGGTGATTTGTAAGAAAAAATCAATTCAAACAGAATTTTAAAACAAGAATTTAAATGATATTTAAATACAATTAATAAACATTGAAGAGAGATATCTATTTCAAAGTTTGTTTAACAAGAGATGTCCACATCTTTCATTCATGAACGAGTCGAATACATTGCCTGCAAGATCGTTCAAAAATCACGAACTTCTCTATGGTCAAGTCCATTGATTCTGCCTAGGTTAATCTAGTTCTCTTGGTCGGAGAAATAAACTAATGTAAGCACATTAATATGTTGTTAATATTTTCATTATTAATTGTTAAACATAAGTGAGGGTTATTTATTTTAGCTTCCGAATTCAACTCATGTCCACACATTCTTTCTTTTCTGTTTTAATGTTTTCATGTTTTTATGTTTTCTAGGTTGACATGTCATCCCTGTTACACATGGGTAATGGGGATCTTAAGGATTTGAGAATCCCAATGGTAAATGACTTATTATTCCTTCATGTGCTTTGACTGTAGGTTTTTAATCTTCATTGTAGGAGGCCAATACTCTTTGATGGGGGCATCAGATTTCTGTATTAGATTTTTTTAAAATTATTTTCTGTTTTCCTCAATTGAAGGTGACAATTTTTAACTTGACATGATATCTGGAAATGACATGAGTTAAACAGGTTTGGGTTAGACATAAAGAGGTTCAGGTTGTGACAGGGTTGAGGAATCTTACACAAATAACTCAAAAAGAGATAACATTTTATTATAATTAGAACAATATAGGTTTTCAAACGATGGATACGAGCAACATATGCAAGTGAATAATTTGGCTCCAGCATTACTTATTGTTTTTCTCTTGCCATCTCTTATTAGAGATCCTCCAAGTCGAATTGTTAACATGAATTCTGTTTTAGGTTCTTTTTTCTAAAAAATTCATTGTCTTTTACATACTACTTCTTAAATTGAAAGTGAAAAACTTTATGAGCTTGTGCAGTCTCAGTGCTTTGCTAGTTTACTCGTTACATCTACATGATTTATTAGCTAGTTTTTGACTGTGTTTCATTTCATTACTGCTTTCTTTGCACCACAATTATGGGTTTGAGATAATTTTTTCCCTTCCTTTCAATAGATACATCATGTTGGATTTGTCGACTTTGAAGATATGAATGTTATTTCTGGTGAAAGGAAGTTCACCAGTTTAGTGGGATAGTCCAGCAGCAAGCTTGCACAGGTGCACATGCAGTACGGTGTTTGGTAAGAATGTGAGTCTTCCTCTGTTTTTTAGTCAAGATGCATTGATGAGGTCCTCTAATTTACATTGTATTTTCATGTTGGGATTGATATAACAGAGTAGGTATTTTCATATTATTGTTGATTTCAGATATATTTGAATGGCAAGATTGACATGTCTGTAGGTGTCGAACGGTAGGGAGGTGGAGTTGCAGCTGCCTGGGGAACAAGTCTATACCCATGGTTTGCCAAACCGTGGGTGCATTTTGGGATTTTAATTCAGTATACCCACGGTTTGAAAACTCTGGGTACATATGGTGAGATTTAAATCACTATACCCACGGTTTGGAAACCGTGTATATAGATGTTTATACCTACGGTTTGTTAAACCATGGGTAATGTGAATTTTTCTTCATCTATACCAACGGTTCTATGAAAACTGTGGGTATAGCCATATTGTGACAGCACTACAACTAGCAGTTCTTGAAACCATGGGTTTATCCTATACCCACGGTTTCATGGGCTATACCCACGGTTTAAAACCATGGGTATCGGTGCTATTTCTAGTAGTGATGTATATACACTAAAAATAGAAGACTATAGGAACCAATATCTACCTTTCCCTAGTGAAATAGAAGATTAATCATAGTTATGGAATAAAATTTTAGGAAATTATAACCTTAGGAACCTCTGAAAACTCTCAATGAATAGACTTATTAAGGATCTACTAGATCTTAGACATGATTATTCAAAATATTAAGATCTTTTTCAATATGAAAAGAAACATAAATCATTTTTTAAATCAATTGGTGAAGTCTTTACATCTTATGCATTATAAATAGTGCATATGGATATTTTTTGTTCAACACATACTGGATGCATTGGAGGAAAATATTATGAATTTGTCTTAGTTGATGATTACTCTTGATTTACATGGGTCTATTTTCTAACAAAAAAATATGAATATTTTTATTATTTTAAAATTTTTAAAACTGAATTTAAAAATGAGAAAAATCTTAAATTTATTACTATTTAGAGAGATCATGGAGGATAAATTCAAAATTATGATTTTAAAAAAATATTAGTTAAAAAGGCATTACTCATAACTTCTCAGCACCAAGAAATCCTAAAAAGAATGGTCTTGTTGAAAGAAGAAATTATATTATTCAAGAGATAACTAGATCCTTGTTGAGTGAATATTATATAGCTAATCACATTTGGGCTGAATCTATAAGTACTACTTGTTATACAATAAATCATGTTTTGATTAGGCAATTTCTTATCAAAATCTCTTACGAATTGTGGAGTGGTAGAAAAACTATACTTTCATACATCAAGGTATTTGGTTATAATGTTTTCATTCTGAATACTAAAGATAATTTACATAAATTTTCACCCAAATATTATGAAGGGATTTTCCTAGGATACTCATAGATTCTAAGGATTATAGGGGTTTTAATAAAAACACATGTACTCTTGAGGAAAGAGTGCATGTTAAATTTGATGGAATAGATTCTTTTGTTTTTAAAAAACCCGAACCTATATCCTCGTATGTGTTTTCAAAAACTAATTATCAAACCTTGATAGAAGATCCCTATGATAAGTAAAATTATCCAAAAAATATTTCTAAAGCATTTACCCCAAAATATTTCCTATCAAATATTGATCAACAGGTTTTACAAAACTAAAATCTGTTATTTCATAAGAATCATCCTTGTGATATTTTTATGGGTGATCTAAATAAATATTTAAGGACTATATCATTCTTAATAAATGAAGTAGAACATCTAGAATTACATTCCCAATTAGAACTAAAAATAAATGATGAATCATTAGGTGAGAATGATTAGATAAAAGAAATACAAGATGATCTAAATTAATTCAAAAGGAACAATTTCTAGACCTTGGTTGAAGGACCTATGGAAACTTCTATAATTGGAGTAAAATGGGTGTTCCCAAATAAGTGTGATGAAAATGGAATCATTGTAAGTAATTAAGCATGATTCATTGCTAAAGTATATAATGAACAGGAAGTAATAGACTATGAAGAAACCTAATCTCTTGTTTCTATACATGAATCTATTCATATTTTACATTCCTTTACAGTATTTCTTAATTTCAAACGTTTCCAAATGGATGTAAAATGTGATTTCCTTAAAGGATATGCTCAAGAGAACGTTTTTGTTAAACAACCTACTGGTTTTGAAATCTCAAAATAACCTAAACAAGTTTTTAAACCTACCAAAGCTTTATATGGACTTAAACAAGAAATTAAAACCTATTATTATAGACTTACATGATTTTTGTTACAAAGAAATTATTTTAAAGAAACTATTGATCGAACCCTTTTTAAAAATTAATGATAAGAAAAATATTTTTATTGTTCAAATTTATGTTAATTAAATTATATTTGGTTCATCTCTGCAATCATAAACTAATTTGTTTGCAAATATAATGAAAACTGAGTTTGAAATGAGTATAATGGGTGAGATAACATTTTTTCTAGGTTTTCAAATTTTTCTAAAACTAGAAAGAACATATATATATCAATATAATTATATTAAATTTATTCATAAAAATTATGGATATGACAACACTATGTGTATAAGAACACTGATTGGTACCTCAAATTTTCTTGATTTTGATGAAGCAAGGAAACCAGTGGACCAATCATCATTTAATGGTATGATATGAAGTCTACAATACTTTACAGATATTCATCCAGAAATATTGTTTTTAGAATGCATATGTTCAAGATACCAATCCAATCTGAAGGAATCTCATTTAAAATCAGTGAAAATAATATTTCGTTATATAAATAGAACAATAGATTTAGTACACTTTTATACTTATAGAAATGATTTTGTTTTTAGTGTTTTTTGAAAGCTGGTTTTGGTTAATGTAGAATGTATAGAAAAAGTGCATGTGGAACTTGTAATTTCTTATGAGATACATTCGTTTCTTGATCATGCAAAAAGAAACACTTGGTATCACATACCACTGCTGAATCTGAATATGTAGAAGCTATAATTTATTGTGCTCAAGTGTTTGGGATGCAACACAAACTCATAGACTATGGAATTAGTTTTACCAAAACAAAGATATTGTGTCATAAAACTAGATTCATTTCCTTAAGAAAAATCCATTCACATCACTCCCATGTGAAACACATAGATATTAGGCATCACTTTCTTAGAGATCATTCACAAAAAGGGGATATCATTCTTCAATTTATCAGAATGAAAGAACAAATTGCAGATATTTTCAAAAAATATTTACCCTCTGATAATTTTCAAACCATTAAACAGAATTTAGCAATGATAACCATATGTTAATCATTAATAATACTTTTTTAAACCTATCTCTCTACAGTAAGAAACTCTTTTATCATAGGTGGAGTACATTTTCTTGTTAAATCAAATTTTTCGTAATCAAATTATTCATAATAAAAATGTTTCATAATCAAAAAAATTTTAATCAAAAATTTTATGAATCAAAATTATTTGTAATAAAAGTTTTCATAATCAAAATTTTTCAAAATCAGAATTTTTCATAATCAAAATTTCTATAATAAAAATTTTTCGTAATCAAAATTTTTTAAAATCAAAATTTTTTGTAGTAAAAATATTTCGTAGTCTAAAAATTCTCAATTTCAAGAATTTTATTTATTTTATAAAATTTTATGTAATATAAATTTCATCAAGTTGAATTTTCCTCATTATTGATAATTTTCCTAGAAATCCAAAAAATTTGTTTTGTTTGTTAAATTTCTTAATCAATCTTTTACAAGTTGGTATTTTCGTTTTTTAAAGGAAAATTTTTTTGGATTCACTTTCCTTAAATCGGAATTTTTATCATAAAAACCTCAAAAGAACGGAACCTACCAAATTCATTCTTCAGTTTTCATCTTAATAGTAAGATCAGATTAAGCTTATTTCAATCGTTGCATACATTTTGGAATATGATCCTTCACCTAAAACGCATATATAAATACCCAGCAATTGTTGTCCCACATCAGTTATCAATCATTGGTGTGATGAAACTTTGTTGTTTAACATAAGGGTCATTCTGATCTATTCTAGTTTCCTCAAATCAAAATTTCTTTGGAAGCATCCTAGAAGAAGAAATTTTGCTCGTAAAGATTATTTTTAAATGGATGATTTATAGGGAAATTTTTGTGGATCTGAAGTTCTTAGATGACTATGATTCTCTTATTTTTAAGAATATCAAGTTGAATAGCTGATAGAATCTATGAATATCAAAACCAAAGGGATAGGATCCGGTGTATCCATAGTTATTGGACGAATTATTTGAGACTGTAAGATTTTTTTTGGTCAAGATGGAAAAGATAAGGTTTCTTTTAAGAGTTATGGGATAAAATATTCATTTTTTGTTCAGTATGAAAGCTAATTTAATTGGAATTCCTTATGAGGGGGAAGCTGACTTCTACACCCCAAAGCTACCGAATGTTTCAAGAAGTTTTGATAAGGAGAAGGCTATAGTGTGACTTGGTTTGATAGAGTTTGAGACACCAAAGATCAAAAATATTTCTACAAATTTTCTTGTCCTAGAGTTATGGGTTTAAGGATTTATCATTCCGAGAAAAGGGGATCAATAAACTGTAACGAAAAGTGACATTTATATTCTAGATTTTCTTGTGAACCTCAGGAAAATTAATCTAGTGTAGTATATCCTGCTTAAAATTTAAAATATCAATAATGGAACAATAAAATCACATATTATTATATATCTGGCTATTCTTTCCATGATCATGGTTCTTTTTTTTCAAAATAACTTGTTTCTCTAATCAAAGAAATTTCAAGGTTATGAGGCTTAGTGATGATACCTTGAGAAGGATGATGGTTGTTTTCAATAGTGAATCCAAAGAAATATATGATTTATCTAAATCTAAAATCAAAGGTTTATCAAAGAAACCAGAAGTGTCAGAGATATCCAAGAAAGGTGGGAAGAAGGGAAAAGTTAGGGAACCAGAAGTGAAAGAAAAAACACCTCTCGTTTAGGAAACCCAATCTGCACCTCTAAAATATAAGAAGAAAAAGACATATATGAATGAATTTGTTTCTAAGTGGAGAGATGATAAAAATAATAGGAATAAAGGGGATCCTAGTTTTGTATTGGACCCTATTGAAACAAAATCTTTAAAGATTTAGGGTGCATAAGAGCATAAGAATCAAGAAAAGCTAATGATTTAGAGGAAGAAGATGTTAGAGGATGAAATTGTTCAAGATCTTCTCAAAGACACTAAGAAAGCCTCCAAACAAGTCTAGGTACTAGAATTGTTTTGGAAAAAATAACTTTCATTGACTCTGGGAAATAAAATGGTGATTGTGGAACTTAATGAAGATGATGATATTTTACAGGAAGAGGAAGTGGATGTTGATGATGATTATGAAGAATAAGGGATTGACATTAATGATTTCCTAAGGTGGTTTGATGAATACCATGAGAAGGATAATCCTTCTGAGAAATTTTTGATCTGAACATATCAAGTCGAAACATAAAAACTTTCTACCCCAAGAAATGAATAATAGGGTCTTTAAGAAGTACACAATCTAAATGAAGAAGAGGGTTACAATCACCTCTTGGTTCAACAAGATAAACTTAGGGCAGTTGTTGATAACAAAATTGTTGAGGAAGAAAAAATAGTTCAACAATAAGATATTGAACATGAATTTCCAAAACCAAGAGAGATCATTCGTAGAACTGATAAGGGAATAAGGTGTTGGTTGATACACTGAGGAATGCTGTTGTGGAAAAGTAAGACGTCAGTAGTTCATCAAAGTGAAAAGCTAAAGAGATGGAGAAATAATCCTCACCAAGAAGATAATCTGTTTTTTAATCATCCTTTTTGGGACATGACTCTGTGAAAAAATCATTTAAGAAGTTATTTGACACCATTCTCATGATTCTGAGTATATACTTGAGGTGTTAATGCTTTATCACTCCTTTAATCAGAAATTTGAATCTATTTACAAGCTTATGGATAAGTTTATTAGTCTTCCGGATGATTTCAAAAATTTCTTCATCAGGTGTGATGCTCACAAGAGGTCATTAAAGTAAAATTACAAAGTGTTCATGGAAGAAAATTGAATATATAAGAATATTTTATGACTTTCAAGACAATGTCAAGGATTCTTTTGATACTGAAGATAACAAGTTCAGGGATCTTACAACAAGTTTCACATAAAAGCTAAATCTTAAACAAATAGCTCGGAAGTTGGAAGACAAAGACCTGAATGGGAAAATTAATTATTTGTATTTGAATCTGAAAAGGGATAGAGATCTTAGAATTTATTTTGAATAAAATATCAGTAAGAAAGAAGAACTTTTGAAGACTCAAGTAGAAATTTTTAAGGCTCATGAAAAAAATCAATGCTCTTGAGAAGAAAAACGAGTATAAGTATTAGCTGATCAAGAATTTTTAAGTTGATCATAAATATCTTAAAATGATGAATTCCATTATCAAAAATACGATGACTAATGAAAAGCAAGGATGATATATTTTTCCTAACTCTGATATTTTGTTGTATTTCTTTCCTTATACAATTTCTTCCAATCGTAATGAAATTTTGATTGTTCTTCATATGTTTTGCTTAATATTACTAATATTTCATGTAAAATATTACTTTTTTTCCATTCCCTTTATTCCTTTTTTATTATAAAAAAGGGGGAGAGGAATGATTAAAAGAATACTATATAAAGAATAAAATTCCCCATGTAAAGGGGAGTCTATATAAGGGGACGTTTTATCTAAGAAAATTCCATTAAGCAAGTAAAAGAAAAATCTCATTAAGGCTGTTAGGAATACAATACTTATTGATTTAAAAACATAATGACGGGTTAGTCATATTCACCACGATTCATAGGTAAAAGGATATAATTTTTTCTTATAGGTTCATAAAGAAAAAATCATAGTCCTTGTTTTTGTTTCATAAGGATGTTCGTTCTTTCCAAAAAGGGGGAGATTTTGGTGTCAATAAGATTTCCTTATGACTTTTTAATCCATGTATGTTTTAAAAATCACAAACACGTTATTTTATGTAAAATTATAGTTTCCATAAGGATTATTATCATAAGGAAAATTTCTATTCTATAAGGAAAATTTCTGTTCTCCAAGGAAAATTTTTATTCTTTACGTAAATTTTTATCCTTACATTTGTTTTTATTGTTCAATTTATAATATTTCATAATTTAACTATTTTTATTGCTAAGGAAAAATTTAGTTTCATATCAAAAATCTTGGAATACTTTAAATCCTCGTATAATGAGTGTTCTGAAATTCTAACTCTGAATTCTCTAAAATTCGAATTCTGAATTCTTGAAAATTCAGACTCTGAATTCTATGAAATTCAGATTCCAAATTTTTTGAAATTCAGATATAGAATTTTTTGAAATTCAGACATTGTATTCTCTAAAATTCAGACTCCGAATTATTTGAAGTATAGACATTGAATTCCTCAGAATTTAGACTGCGAGTTCCACAGAATTTAAGCTCTGAATACCTTATAATTCAGAATTTGAATTCCACTGAATTTAGACTCTGAATTCTTCAGCATTCAAACTCTAAATGCCACAAAATTTACACTCCGATTCCCTCTGAATTCGTACTCCAAATTCCTTACACTTATAATTCTGAATTATCTATATTTTGGAAGTTGAATTCCTCAGAATTCAGACTCTAAATTCCTTCAAATTTAGATTCCCAATTCCTCAGAATTCATATTCCAAATTAAATGAAATTTTATTCTCTGAAATATATAGAATTAAGATTCCAAAATCATTGTAAAATTGAATCCAAATATCTATGATTTATAGTCTCAAAATATTTATTATTTGAGACTCCAAAAACTTTTTTCATTAGAATCCGAAAAATAGATTTTTTTTGGTAACTTCATTTTCATTAGACATTTTAAGAATGAATGTTGTACAATCTGTTAATAACATACCATTTTCTAAGTGACACTTGTATTCGTCCCTCCGAGATTCAATGAAAAATATGACTGTTGTAAGAGGGAGTCGACCATTGTAGATGTTTCTAAAAATAGGAGCTCATTTGAATGAACTCAATACTGTTCCATCACTCTAGATATTGCATGTTGAAGAAGTGATTTCTAGAGAGAGACTCTCATGCTTCGTTCAGTTCTGAACATTTTTCTAGATAGCTTTTTCCGACTCTCATTGTTGTTGAGTACAATCAAGTACTTCTAAGGATAGGAATATAGAGGTGCGGACAACCTCAATGTTTAAGGACCTCAAAGGATAGGAAGCTAGAGGTGTCAACTACATTAAAGATTGAGGTCAAGCAGGAATAGTAAGAAAAATTCCAATATTCCTATCAAGGGCTTACCCAAGTGTGTGTAAGAAATAATTTCATAATTGTATAAATCAAGGGTCCTTTTTCCAAGTTTGTTGGATACCCTACTCTTTGGGTTAAAATATTCCATAAAAGATACTAATTCTGTTTCAAGATTATTTCTACTGTATTTTGATAATGTAATAAAATATAACCTTCTTATAATTTTTGTACTTCTTTATACTATGAAAAGTAAGATCCTATGCATTTTATGTTTGAATCTTTTCCTTGTAAATTTTCCATATGTTTCATTTCCAGAACCATATTTCTAGAACCTAGTAAGTTTCTTTCGTAGAACTATTTGATTGTTTGCGAATTTACGTTGCTTAAATTTTGTAAACATATTTTTACTTAAGGTTAAAAACAGTTTTATTTAAACATACAATTCACCCCCATCTTGTAAATTTAGCATCTACATCATTATTTCAATCCTATAATAAATGAATTGTAAATTTATCAACGTCAAAAAAGGATGATATTTTTCATAGTAACTATAAATATTTCATGTTAGTATATTTTATATTTTCCTATAACTTAATAGTAAAATATACCAAAAATATTATTTTAAATGACGAAAAAATTGTTTTACTTACTTCAAACCTGATCATTTTATTGTTTTTTATTACAGTCTCTTGATAAATGATCTCTATAACACTATATAATTATTTGTGAATTAATATTTTATTCCATATTTTTCCCTAATAATTTTTTCATATCAAGAATACTTGTTATGTGTTATTATAGATGACCTTCATACATCATTCCCTCTATAAATAGGTAGATGTTTTATTAACCCTTTTTATGAGGTGGGATTCTAACAGAGTTATTTTAAAATTTTAGAACATTGATTTAGGAGTTCCATTTAAATTTTTTAGGATATAATTTATTGAGGGAGGGAAGAAATTTACACCCTAAGATTCCATTATGTTTTTCTTTTCAATGGGACTTAATCTTATCAAAATCTTTGAAAACATGAAACACAATGTATTAATGAATTATAATATAGTATAAATCTAAAAATAGTCTAATAAACTATTTTATATTAATAGGACTAATTAAATTATAATTATTATATGTTTTACTTATGTGTAACATAAATTCCATAAAATTTAGTAGAATGGTTTTTAAGAAAACTAGTTTTATGTGGGGAATGTGTTTTGTTATAAAAAATTAAGTTAATTTGTATCGATAGGTGATTTCAATATAATTTCAATATTATATTTTCAATAAATTATTTTCATTCATCAAAAAAATCATTTGAATGGGATAATGATGAATTTTTTTTTATGATTAAAATTTGCATTTTTCTAAAATATCAATTTTGTTGTGTTTGGGGAATATATTTTAAATTAAACTTGTTCTACATCAATAAAATGTAAATGATGAAAAAAAAAATTAGAATTCATAATGTGAATATTAAGAAACATTTAATTTTTAATACATTTAATGAATAATTACTTTAAAAGAAGAATAATGGAAATATTGATTTTATTAAAAATGAATTTTCATTTAAAGAATTTAAAATGAACCATTTTATTTTTTAATTGTTTTAAATATATCATTAGTTCAATTATATTTTTATTATTCAAATTTATAATATCTTAATCTTTTATATAATGAGTTTCAATATAAAAAATATCCTTTAGAAAAACTATATTTTCGAAACCTTTTTTTTTGATGTGTTTGAATGGTTAATTTCAAATTATGTTAAATAAAATACAAATGTTGATTTTGATAAAATAGTTTGCATAATTATAATAATAATAAATAATATTAGGAAAACATTATAAAAATAATTTTTTGTTATAATGAATAATAATAATAGTAAAAATTAATAACCTCTGTAAAAGATAAAATAGTTTTTTGCATTAAATGAACATTTTTTTAAATTAACATTCCACACAAATTTCTCATTTATTTGATAAATTTGATATCATATTTAAAATACCTGGTTCTAAATTATATATCTGGGAATATTTTTATTAATCCTGATGGATATATTGCATATGTAAATAAAAAACAAATTACTTGGGTGAAAACTTCAATGGTCAATGTAAAGAGTCATGAAGTATAAGGGAAAATCATGATTCAAACATGTTTCCTTTTTTGAGGAGGTTTGTATGAAAAAACATTACCTAGATTAATTTTGTTAAAATTATTTTTGTCACATCGGTTGATTGTGACTTCCATTTATTAATTATTTTTGTTTATCTCTAAAAATATTACTCCTTTTCATTTAGATAATGGTACCTCATCCCTTTAATTATTCAAAACTCTTATGCCATTTTTCTAAAACCCCCACTATCAAAATATTTCAAAAACAACATTATCCAATTTCTAGATTTAATATTCTTCTCGAAATAAAAATCCTAGTTCCCTTATTTATTTATCCTAAGTGGCATATTACATGTGATGTTAATTTTTATCCCTAATATTTTTATTACGTATTCTCATTCCACCTTAATTATGTATTAATAATTAAAATAAATTTTTACCATAATATATAACATAATATTATGTTATTAGGATTATGTAAATAAAAATTTATATATCATATACCATAAAATGGGAAATGATTCTATAGATCGTGCGTATAATGAAATACCATTGTAGGAACATATGTAATATATTTTCCATCACTACCTCTCATGGATGGATAAAATTATTGATTTAATATATATATATACTTATTTATTATATTTATGAATAAAAAATTACTCTACAATTACCATATCACATCTACCTTCTTTCCTCCCAATCATTTGCAAAAATATAATGTTTCTCGCTCTTATGTGTGGACTTCCACCTTTACATAATGAAATTATATTATCTATATATGATATAATAATAATTCAATGAATCGAAATTATTATTTACCTTTGTTTTTTTAATTAGTCAAAATAATGGAAATAATGTTCTTGCGTACGTATGACATACTTGAATCTTTAATAGTATAGTTAATTTTTCTATATATAACATTTATTAGTGAAAATAAATAATTAAAAATATGAATATATATATATATATGATATTTTAATCATTTTTCACTTTATATAAATAATGGAACCTTGATTAATGTACATGTATTGAAACTACAAAACCAAAACATACTATAAAAAAATATTTATTATCTGAAATAATCAATTTAACAAATAATTCTTAAAAATGGGTGCTAAAATGTTATAAGTAAACAATATTTTGTATTTTATATATTATTAGATAATTTTATTATATTTATTGTAAATATATATTTATTATAAAGTAGTTTTTTAAAAATATATGAAGGAAGTATGCCCTAATCTAAGGGTTTACTTCAAATTCTAATAATTTTTCATTATTAATAATTTAGGAGTCCCCAAATAGAGAATTATTTTATATTTCTATCTTAAAACCAATATTTTTTTCTCTCTCGTTATTTATTTTATTTTCATGTTTTTCACTAATATCCACTTTTATGTACTCATGATACCAAAACCAGGTTTTAATAGAATAACTGTTATTATTTTTTTACTAATTCAAGAATATTTTTCTTTCTAATACATATTTTTTAATAATGTTTTTAAATTATATTTTTTTATTCCATAATTATGTATTAAGGTAAATTCTATATATTTTTACAACATTGGTTTAAATGAAACATTAATTTATTTTCTATAAAATATAAATTTTCTATTTTTTTGAAAATGATAATAGAATCATTTAATTAATATACAATATAATGGATCAACCTGGGTCAACCAATCCATGCATCGAAGTTGGCTATCACATGGTGAGGTATAACAAAAAATCATAAATATTTCTTGAATATATCCAAAATAAGACATTCAACCAGAGTACTATGTGGAAGAAAAATATACAACTGGATCTATAAAATATAATCCAATGAATAATAAACCAAATGGCATGAAAAAACTATACAAGTACAACAATCACCACCAAACCCCCTAAAGAAATAGATTATACCAAAGCAGTATTTGGCATGCTATATTAATACCTTCCCTTTACCTGTATCTTTCAATTCATTGTATAAATCCACCAACATAAAAAAATAATTTTGTGAGAACAAACATCCGAATAGGATACCATATTAGAGTTTATATATATTATAATATCAATAATAAAACAGTTCTAGAATTTAATAAAATAATATTATATTGAATTATCATAAATCCCGCCCCATTTATAAATCATTTACCTTTTTCATTAAATAATTTCATATTTTCAAACATTCAATTTTAAAAGTACATGTTATTAAATTTTAAATAAAATACATTAATCATAATTTAAAATTGTAAACATCTTGATGTGAAATTCAATATTATTAGGTCATGTGATATAAACTCACATAATGACAATTGAGAAAAAATCTATAATAAAACCCATTTTCAAATAAATATATATACATAAACAATGTCATTTTTTTCTATTATACGGGATATATATTTACTATACATAAAAGATCCTAAACTAGGACAAACATTACATCCAATTGATATCAAGTCCTTCCAAATTCTGTTAATATTGTCAAATCATAGAATAGTTGTGCCAAACATGCTATAGTTTCCAATGTCCATTTCCTAATGCACCCCAAAATAAAAAAAAGTTACAGGATTTAATATTTACATTTCAAATACATTCTCACAATTTATAAAACATTTTTCAAAGACATTACAAACCACTTAGGTGTTTGAGAAAGTCATTTATGAATATGAACTAATCCGGTTTCAAATAAAACACCGTTTAAAAAACATTATCTTATATAAAATAAACTAACACAAAATTCACTTATATTCAATGAACTACTCAAATAAATATATCAAGAATAGTTATAAATTCAAAAAATTAACCCATTTTATAGAAAAACCTACCTCAAAATTGTATAATCACATCCTTCATCGACAATAGTGACTAGAAGCTAAGAGATTATCCTTCCAATGAAAAGGAATGATAAGAATCAACAAAGGATTGTTAGAAATCACTATTAGATAAACAATATAATTCACAACAATATACAACACTTATGCCAGGACCAATGGAATAATGAAGGATATATTTTTCATACCAGTGATTTTCAACTTCAGTTTCTCAGTAGGAGAACATGATATGAAGTAATCATCAGGGGGTGATCCAACTATAATCACTGTGGGAGCTCTAGGACGTCAGAGGGATGGTTTTATAATGGAATGGAATGTATAAATAGCCCACAAAGTTCATTAAAAAGATGAAATCCACATCATTACATGGTGTGTTATAGGTTTATGCCTTATAATTCCTGATTAATTATTCTGACCTAAAAATCCATTCCCTTTTTATAAACATGATTTTAAACATTATATTATGTGACATTTTAAATGGTTTGTAAACCATTAAATCTTAGAACATATTTCATGGAATATTCATAGTGACCATTACATGGTGTATAATCACCACGAATATAGTGAAAATGAAATTTTAATCAAAAAAATAAAAACTAGGAACAAAGAAATATGAGAAATTGAGTACATTAAATGCATAATATGGAGTTAAATTCTCTACAACATAAATTATATCTACCCCAGAATGTCCCCAGATTCATAGAATTTTAGGAAGAGAAGGCCACTACTACCTCATCATAAATTTCATATCCCATGTATTTTATAAATCATGGCATTGCTTCTATAGTTTAAATTCCATAAAAACCATTTTCCCATTAAGTAACTTCTATCGATGATCCATAATTTGAACTAGATTCTCAACCATAGTGTTGTTACTGTAAAGATCATAATCCTCATTTTCAATCACATGGTAATTATATAGTATATACCTCATTAATGAGAAAATATGTTTCAAATCATTAATATAAGTTAAAGGAGAATCTAAGCACTGATAAGACATCATCCCTATTTATCTAATGATATCAAAGGGGAAAAAAATATTTAGATCAATGAAAAAATTATTACCCAATTGGAGGATAAACACTAAAAATTTACAATCATTAACCTCAAACTCAAGATATATATTCTGATGGTCTACATTAGATTTCTAATTACTTTTTTTTCTAATCAATCCCCTCCATATAAACTTCACACTCTTGCCTATCTCTTGAACAACACTTTTCCCCACTGAGGGATGCTCTCCCAATTCTACCATTCACAAGGGATATCTTCCGGGATTCCCATAAAAATACTCAATGTGCACCTTATTAAACTATACGTGTTTAAAAAATTATCAGATAATATGACTAATGGAAAACAATTTTATTGATTCTCCGTAATAATGAATAAATGCAGCGAGATTGTCCCCATTAACCTAATTGTCCCTTTGTGTCTGTATAACGACATATGGATATTAGTTAATGATTAGCCTATTTTGAGAAAAAATACACTCTTGTAAACCACTACAAAACCTAGATTTTATTTTTAGGCCTCTTTGATATACAATTACAATTTTAACCCCATGAAGTCTAAAGATATCATGGATATACAAGTCCCCAATATACTCTATGTTCCCCATCTTCCTAATAGGTTTGAAATGTGATGAAATTGTATTTCCATCAATGATCACCAAAATCTCATACTTCCAACTATGATTCATGGGAATAAATATATTAAATCCATGAAAATATCATTGCACTTCCATATCTTACTTGGTAATCACTAAAATTAACCATTGGATCTCTGGTGTTCCAAATAAATTCACTAACATCTATGATATTGTCATACATGATCTAAAACCATTTATATCATCCCCAAATAAAAAATACCTAAGTCTAAAATAATGATACATCTTTGTAGACATTGGGATAGATGTCTAAAAAACTAGTTCTCACTATTCATCATCTCCTATCATAAGGTAAAAATGATAAAAAAATATACTACAGAATCAAAAAGAACCGGTGGGAGCCCTAGACAACTCACTGAAGGTTTCCCCACTATAATTGATTTTATCATGGAATTTAAACATGGTGTATGTCACATTATCAATCAAAAATGACTCATTAAAAAATATTATCATCTTCATAAAATAAAAATAAAAAGATGTACACCAAACTATTATACTCTTTTCCTCTTCTAAAAAACTCATCTTAGACCACACATCAACTGATTCCTTAACAGATTTTGTCTGAAATTTTTTCTCAATGCATCGACTGCCACATTACATATCAAAAGGGTGTATGAAATATCTAAATAAAATTTATGAATGTATTACAATGAGTTTCTCTATCAATGATCGTATCCCTATTTGTAAAAATATCTTTCTAGCACATATGATCAGAATATATAGTAAATTGATATCAAAAGACGTAATATCTCTACATTTTGTGTGCGTCTATAACCATATCCAAAGTATGGTCCTATTTAGGTTAGTCCTCCTAATTAGAGAATAACTATCATGATCCGTATGAAACCACATACTTCCACTTCTTGAAGACATATCTCAATCCCATAGAAGAAGAATCATCAATAGCATCATAATTCAACCCTGAATCCAGAAGTACCAAGACTAGTGTATCAACTAACCTCATATTTATCACCTCAAAATATCTATGACATATATCATTACACTCAGTCATTACACCCTAACATTATAAATCTACAATAGAATATAGGATTCTGAAGAAATCCCAAAAAAACATATATATTAACAACCTCATCCTAATAATCATAAAATATCAAACATGTTTTTGGTATTCTCTTAGTACATAACAGCCACTACCGTTTCAAGATCTTCTAAGAACACTTCTAAAATATCACATTCCCTAGAAATTTCACATCTTGGGACCAAAATAATTATTTAAAAATTTTAATGTATTAATGATGTTATTTCACGGCATAAGGAATTTTACTTGAAGCATCCATCTGGTAATCCTGAATATTAGAGAAAATAAAAATATCATCCAAATACAAGCCAACAAAAATATTAAAATTATTGATGAATGGTCTGGTTTATCAAATCCAAAACCCATAAAAGATTCATTACTCATATCAAATTACATAACCAAAAACACAATATTCCTATACTTAATTCTAAATATTTTCTTAGTAATATCATCATCTTTGAAACATAATTGGTGATACTCTGACCGAAGGTAAATATTTGAACAAAAATGTCACTCCTGAATCTATTAAAAATGGCCATTAATCCTTGGAAAAGGTTATATATTCTTCACAGTCAGTGTATTTAACTATTTATAGTCGATAAAATGTTTGAGGATCCCATATGCCATTTTTGTAATAGAAAACATGAATACCATGATGAAATGCCATGATGAATAAATCATTTAGCCTCTAGCTCCTCCAGCTGGACCTTATATTCCAATGACATAGGCGATTCCATTCTATAATATGGCATAGACATGGGCATAATAGTAGAGAGTATTCCAATACTATAAAATGACTCTCTCTAGGAAATTATTTAAAAAGCATACTAAAATACATTTGGGTACTCAAAAAACACTACATGATGTCGACCACCAAAAAAAGGTTCAACTAACCAAGGAAAATCTCTAAAAACTAACACGATATCACAACAGGATAAGGAAAAATATTTCCTTCCCTTCCCAATCTTGAGCCCCACTCACCTTGAAAATAAGAGAAACCACATTGATAAATAAGATTTATACCCAATGTAGATTTCAAAATATGAAGGTCATAACATTGATCTTCCAATCCATGCCGATAATCAAGTTAATTTTTTTGAGATTGAGAACTAATAAAACCCACTCTACCTAACAGTTATTTTTCATCACCAAAATTGTGAGGAACAAGAAAAGATGTTCAGAACTCTTTCTAAAAGGATAGGAAGGACCCAACATGTAAGTTATATTTTCTAAAATAAATCCTAAAACGCAAACAAACATTAAAGATATAAAATAATGAGTAACACCTATATCAAAAAAAATACTACTTGGAAGACGTAATAAATGGTTTAACTCTAAATTCACCTAACAAAACTTTTTGTTACCCAATTACATTCTCCACATCAAAATTTCATCCTATCATAGCTTATTCTTAGGCATTCTTAGCCACATGAACACAACCCTGAGCAAAAGGACAAGACAAACCTCCCATGGAAGAATTGTAACTATCTTGAAAACCCCTTTTGAATATGGATCCTACATTATATTATTTGGTTATCATTTCACAAATTCATTCGATGACTCTAAATCATCCAAAA
Organism: Viscum album; assembly: GCA_963277665.1. NCBI lineage: Eukaryota > Viridiplantae > Streptophyta > Magnoliopsida > Santalales > Viscaceae > Viscum > Viscum album. The sequence continues at coordinate 1,200,980,502 of OY728155.1, read as the reverse complement.
TCATGACATGTTGTGGGATCCTCTTCACAGTTCATCTTAGTTGGACCATAACACACACACTGATAATGAACAATATAATGTTTTCAAAAAGAAGTCTTCTAGAATGGTCATTATGAAAACATGATACCTTTTTACATTCTTTTCTATCCATTAGATAAACCCTAGCTAAAACATAACCCTACCAAAGCACCACCTAAACTTGAATTTCCATCAATTATTGCCTCATCCAAATCTTCAATATATACAACCTCTATAATTGTATTATGGGTGAGGATAATTATTGTCAACTAACTATCCACCCTTAATCCCATATAAATCGTATTAAACTTTTGTTAAAAATTAGTGACAAGATCTGCTGCGCAATCAACCAAATCATTAAAATTGGTAGAATACTCTAGAGTGGTATGTTACCCCCATGAGATTCAAGGTAAGAAACTCAAAAATATTTACAACGTGTCATGTCATCGGATAAAACTTATGGTTAAAGAATCTATGGAAGAATGTCTATGTTCGATCTTTATGGAGCCAATATTTAATTATAGACTCCAAAAATCTCTTTCTCAGTCCCTCAATAATGTATGTGAAAACACCCACATCAGTGTCTTCCGGATTCATCAAAAAATTTAAGATGCTATCTATCTTCTCAAGACACTACTTTGACACTTATAGTCCCCTATAACCATGAAAAAATAGTGGATACTTCTTAGTGAAATCATATCCATGATCCAACACATGTATAATATTTTTAGCACCCAAATGATTCATTGTATGAATAGTGTTTATTACAACATCTACTAAATAAGAGTAACATTGGAGGTCATTCCTTTGGAACCATCCTCCAAACATTCACTCTTGGATTTGAAATAGATCTTCTTAGAGTAATTTTCTAAGGAAAATAATGCAATAACTAATTATATCCTAAGAAGAGACTATAATATTATGAACACTATCAGAATTCATACCAATGATTTAATAAAGAATAATTTAAATTAGTTATTAATTATAATAATGAAATGAACTGCATAAAAAATAAATATTCAATCTGAAAAATTGTTCCATGATGTTCATTCTTTAAAACCCAAGACTCAAACCTATTAAAAGTGTTGGTCCACACATGGTAGCTCAAGATCAGTCATGGATGTGTACTGAAAAATCCCCTCAACCACACATAATATTTGACTTCTAATAATATTACCTAATGTTTACCTGTGAAATATAACCAAATCCAAGTACTATTAACACACTTCCATATGATCCTTTCAATGAATACCTAATTATATCAAGCCAAACTGGGTCAACCAAACTATACACCCAATATGGAAGTCACATGGTGAGGTAAAGAAAATACAACCTACAGAATCCAGAATATGTAAAAACAAAATACATAAAATTAGTGTATTTTGTGAAATAAAATGATACAACAAGATCCATACTATCTAAGGAATGGTTGGATAAACCAAAAAAGTAGGAATAAAAACCATGTGGCCAATTGTCATCTATAAACCACACCACTGTGAATGAAATTTACAAAGAAGATATTGATATTATATATGATACCATTACCTTTACATGTATGCCTCAATACAATATATCCAACCATCCAAAGGATGAGGTACAACGCGATCACAGATACTAGTAGGATAACACCATCAAGTCTATGTAAGGTTGAATATCTAGAATGTAATAGCTCTTTCTTTTAAAAATATGTGTAAAAGGAAATTTCATAAATAAAATTCCATTAATTTATCATTTTCCATTTCATATTTACATAATCCATTCATATTATCTGACTAGAAATATGAAAAGAATAAGTAAGAAAACATGAAATAATATCCACAATAAATATTGTAAAAATGTAATCACATTTAAATGAAATTCCATCATGTGATTTCATGTGACACATCCTCATATAACAGTGAAAAAACTACAAGTAATGCCATAGAATATATGGTTTCCTATGTTCATTTCCTCATGAATTAAAAGTTCTAAATGTCTTATTATTCTCATATTAAATTTCATTAATATTCTCAAAATTGATAAATAAATTTTTAAATAAAAACAAAACATCATTGGTATTTGAAAAACCCATTCACCGTGATAAAAGATAGAATTACAATGAAAACAAATTTATATCATTTATCATCCCATAATATCCTTTTAAAAGACAAATAACTTCAATTCAATGAATAATATGATGTAATTTATCAATAAAATTAATAATTCATAAAATTAACCCATTTAATAGAAACATCATCCTCAAAATGGAATAAAACTAGCCGCATCTGACAACGGTGATTAGAAACAAATAGATCTCTCATCGAACGATATGGAATTATAAGAATCTGTAAAGGAACAAGGAAAAACATAATACAATAATGAATCTCAATCACATATGTTTCCAAATCTACTGTCATGGACAGTGATATGAATAAATAGAAGGATTACATAATCAAGTTTTGTGACACTACCGCCAAAGAAGGATAACACTAGATAAAGTTATCCAAAGGAAAGTGAATTACCCAAAATCCCATAGAGTGCACTGAGACATTATAGGGATGGTTGAAAAGTAGATTGGAAAGAATAATATTTCAACCCAATGAAAAAATATGAAGAAATCCAAATCAATGCCCAATGTGTTATAGATTCAGGATGTTTAATTCTTGATAAGTGTGTCTTATTCAAAACAATTCATTATTTATTAAAAACATGATAATTTAAATTACAATACATGATCTCTTTACATGATTTGTAAACCCTCATAACCTATTGATGCTTCCTAAAATCTACCCAGTGACCATTAAATGGTATTAAATCTCTTTACATGATGTATAATCACATAGTATATAGTTAATAGGTTAGTTTCTATAGAAAACTAAAAATCAATAACCTAAATAAATATTGAGAAGTGGTGTACCGAAAATTCATAATAGGATATTATATACATTATGTTAATATAATTTCCCATGATCGTGATTTCTATTTCAATTAATATACTATTACATGATTCAATGATTCTTTTCAAAAAAAGACCGTAATAATTTTCTATATATTTGGTTTTTAAAAGTGATTTTCAAAATTTAAAAGGGCATTTTCCCCAAGAATGTTATCAATGAATTTTTTACTTCCATTCATGGAAAACCACAATTTTATATATACACCATTTAAGAGAGTTTCTAATGATACTATCTTTATTATTTCTCCAAATTATTTGTGATATGTTTTATAGGGGATGTACTATTTTGATACGGTCATTGTGTAACACTATTTGGTGTTTGATTACATTAATTTCTTGGGAAATGTATAAAAACAAAATATTATAGTTTTTAAATAATTATTCTTACCTTGATTATATTTCAAATTAGTCATATGAGGAATTATGTGAAAAAATTATGTGATTGTTTGGAACAACTCTATCCCCTCGATGCACCGTTATCTCTCAATAGTGAAATCAGAAGGGGTATTTCTAGATGAAATTATATTTTTTAAATATGTAATAGAACAATGTGTTGCTATTATAATTATAATTTTAGAATTATGAATTCAATAACTAAAATATTATTGATTAATTTTTTATGATTATTTGACTTGTTATGATATAAATAGATATGATTCAAGCTCATGTGATTATTAATATATTATTATTTTATCATCAATTATTTATGAAATATTATTATCCATGATAAGTTATTGACTAAATAGACCATGTTTTTAGATATTTACCTTTACATGTTCATTATTTATCATTTATTCTTGATTACATTCATTGTATACAAACCCTTACTTACCATTTGTGCCCGCCTATTATTCTGTTTTCCATAATCATAGATTACATTAATGGTATCCTAGTTGATATATCAGGATATTCATAAATGAATAATATTTTTTATAAAAAAACACTATGTTTAGAATTTATTTTTTCAAATGTAATTTCATAATCATGAATTTATTTGGATTACTAATGTTACTAAAATATTCTATCATTCATGATGCAATAGCTTTAATCTTATGAAAAGGTAATAAAATTACCACCACATCTAGGATACCAGGGATAGTGACTTTAAAATATCAATCACAACAAAATAAATACAACATAATCAATATAACAAAATGATAATATTATTATCCAAATACCATTGCCTGCCATCTTTTCCATCAAATGGGAAGTGAAGATATAACACATGTTTATGTGTGGACTAATGGCTTAATGTAACGATAAAAATAATTTTCCATCGTGATATTTCACTGATAATTATCAAAATGAGATTAGATTTTATATATTATATTTATAATGTATCTGTGATTATATAATTAAAAAATCATTTCAACCTTCTTACATTCCTATATATTGGTAAAGGATAACATGGCTCATGTGTATGTTTTCAAAACCACCTCCATGAAATGATGTAATTTCTATTACATTTTATATTTACATAGATTATTATAAGGATAATTTTAATAAATATATAAGATATATGTAATAAATCAACTTGACTAATGAAACACTTGCACACAGTCTATTCATTAATGTGTGATGTAAATAATGAAAATAGAAGAAGCCTTGTATATAATGAAACAAGACATATAACTGGTGTACTATATGGATGTATATGATACAACTTGGACCATAAAATCCAATCCAAACTGGATAAACATAAATTTATAAATAAATAATGATCAAAGATTCTCCTTATGAACAATGGCCACCTCCAATCCAACCTGATCTGAAGAAAAGGACCCAAGGACAAGTCAACATCCTATAATACACCTTTCCCTTTTACTTTTATCCTATAATACAACATCTAAAACCACCGAAAGGAAAAAAGGCAGGGGATTGATTAAAAAATCCATGTAGGATACCACTACAATTACTATGATGGTTCTAATATCAATATTAAAAAAGATATATATTTTAAAAAATCATTTTACAAAGACATCTCATAAATTTAAAAATCATTTTAAAAATCATTTTCCATTTAGTTCCATAAAATAATTTAATATTATTAAACCAGAAAATAGACATGTAAATGGGATAAAATTTGAAAGCATATCCTTTAATGAAGAGGTAATAATGTAAAAAAATATCAATGAAATGACCTCTCATGTGATGCTATATGACCCAACCTTATACAAAAACATTCTAAAAATAATCTATGATAAATAAATTATTTAGTAAATATAAAAAATTGAAAAAACAACACATATTGGGCCCTAGACTATTAAGAAAATGTGTACTAGATACATTTGAGACCCAATAAGGTTAAGGTTGGATTCAACAATTATTGAGTACTTTTAAATTTTATCGATATCCAAAAGGTTACCTCATATTGGTTCAATAACCATTAAGGGTACCCGGGACTATTTACCAACCAAAAAAGGGTTACCAATGTGCCAATTATTGAATTTGTTTTGAAAAATTCACACAAGTTTATAAAATAATTTAAATCCAATCTATTGTGCTTTGGTTTTTGAAAACCCATTTCTAATTAAAGAAAATATGTTTCTAAATAAAAACCCCATTTTGAAATCCGTTGACATTCAAAGATATGCATTGAAAAAAAAATATTACATCAAACCATTGATCTACCCAAATAGTTTTACCATGAAACACAATATTTCATTGATGAAAAATAATTGTATAGAAACGCCTTCCTTAAAATATTATAAACAAATCATACATCAACAAACGGGATGAGAAACCATGATATTAGCTTTGAAATACAAGGTGCTACATGAAACTACAATGAATTGATAGAATAAATCTAATAACAAATCTAAAACATAAAAACAAAAAAAAATAAAAAAATGGATAAAGAAGATAGTAACATGATAGAAAACATTCCAAGGAGGTTCTTCAAAGCAACCTCGATGAATAATCACATAACAAAGCAATCCAGAATGGTGGGAATAAATAAATATCACCCCAAATAGCCTCTAGGTCAAGTGAATGAAATTCGATCTGAGAAAGAATTAATAAATCACATTTTAAGCACCCTATAATCCCGAATCACTAATATTACAAGGTATATAATCCAATTACACATTTTTAGTCCCCAAATATCAAGTAAACCAACAAAACATTGAATTTTTATTAGAAATCAGTTATCGTCCATTTTACATTGCAAACCTATGACACAACATAAAATTATTTTCGGACAATTGTTGGTCATGTGACCCACAAGGTGATGAATACACATCACATAGCCTCTTTAAACGGTGTGTAACTCTTCTAAAGACTATAAAAACCTGAATTTTGATATTAACTAAAAAACCCATCTCGAGGAATTCTCCAAATTTGGGATGACTACTGCTATGTAATTGAAAAAATTTTGTCCTTAAAAAATTAAATAAAATAAACATGCATTCTTAAACCATAGGTCATTTCCCTTTGAAATGTCTCTTAATCCCTTTGAATTCAAAAAATGAACCCCAAAAAGGATGATAAATTAAGCATAAACAAGGGAGAACCTGATAAGCATGACTGATTTTTACAATCTCTCAAACTTCTCTTGTAAATCCCATCAGCACTTCAATATAAACTATACGAGAGGAATTTTTTTACCATAATATACCTTATCTTGATGATCCATAATCTGAACTAGCAATTAATACAATTATTTTTGATCTCATAATCAACATACTCACATCCAATCACATGGTATAGTTTCATTATATAATTTTTTAGGTATAAAACATGGAACACCTCATGGATATTTGATAAAATAGATAGAAAGTCTAATTGATTGGACCCCCTTCCTAGTTATAAAATAATCTCAAACGGGGCCACAATCCTTAGATATAACTTACCCTACATACAAAACTAACGATGTACCAAGAGAGGTGATACTATAAGAACGACCTTATCACCAACATCTAAAATTAGAGGTCCATGATGATGTTTCACTTATTAATTATTATGACTTTGTGACAAGATCAATCTCCTCCAAATCAACTGAACTGTCTCTCTTGTCTCTGGAAAAATATTCATCCCAACCTGGGAACTAAATTCCTACTCTCCCAAGAATAATGTAATTCCACATAGACACCCATACACTTTATATGGTTCCATAATAATCATGTCTTGATAATAATTATTATTATAAGAAAAATCAGGCAGATGTAATTTTTTAACCCTAGATATTCAAAAATCAAGCACACAACCCTAGAGTATATCTTCAAGAAAGTAGATAGTCCAATATATATTTCCATCTTATTATAGATAGTAGGACATTTTAAATCTATTATTTTAACCCTTAAACTCCTAAAAATAATTCCATAACCTTTTCGTGAACCACATGTTAGTTTCATACACAACCATATAGGGAACCATCAGAAGTCACACAATCTATGTGTCATTCAGGTCCTCAAGTTGTTACACCTTCATCATCTCCTTAATAGTGGTGAAATTCTATAATTTCCTGAGTCAATCAACATCGACCCAAATCGCATATATCCCAGTCATAGTCCATGTAATATCAATGAATAAGGCCCTAGAAACATCATCAAAATTCCATACAAAAATAGGTAAGTGATGTATCAAACCCAAAGGTCTCTATTTTTTAACCTTAATTCTTTATCAAGTAATATAACATGATAAAAATCTATAATCAACAACCACATCCACATCCACCAATAACATAGTTTCAATGTATGATTCATCATAGAATCTCCATGGTGAATGGATCAATAATATCAATGTACACTATTTATAAACCCTTTCCAAATCGAAAATTAAACAAACCACCTACCATGGAAATAGAAATTTACACTAGGAGACCAAAATCAATCACATGAGGTCTCCCCACCATTAAGTATTTCAAAAAATTACTTGAACTATGTATCTATCACTTACATAATTTTAACTCACTCATCCAAAGATAATTCATCTTTCACAAAATCCATTAACAGTTTTCAACTAACATCTTCTACTCCAAAGAATATTTCATAAAAGAAACTCATCATATAAAACTTTTAAGATGATTCCTTCATGGAATTTGTCTGTGACTTTATTCTCAATGAATCTACAACCACATTTTCTTTCCAAGGAGGGTAAGAAGTAACAATGTCAAATTTGTGATGATAATTTTAAAAAAATCATCTATCAAATGTTTCCACCCCCACAAGTAAAAATATATTCGAAGCTCTTACGATAAGAGTACATTGTAAATTTCTGCTAATAGATATAGTGTCACCGAATTTTGAGTTCATGTGTAACCATTACCAAATCATGATTGGTGGAAGGTCAGTTCTTCTCATGATGGTTTAATTGGTGTGTTTCATAGTACAAAACATGTTTCTTCTTCATTAATAGACATCCCAAAACCCCTATTAGTAGTAATGAAGAAAACACCATAACCTAATCCCAAATATGAAAAAATATAAACTAGTGTTGAAGTCAACCTCATTTTAAGGTCCAATATATATATTTAACTATTTTTGTTGAATTAAAAATGTATACCCCTTATGGGTTAACAAAGTCATTGAATATATGATCCTAGAGAAATATGGAACACCCCATCTATAGTAACCAATAAAATATAAAAATATATAGATCTCAAATACATTTCTGGCATTCTAATAGGACATAACACAATGTGTCATTTTCAGATCCATTGAGATACCCCTCTCAAAAATCACATTCCAAAAAATTTTATCTTCCTAGTTCATAATATCACACATTAAATGTATTCAATACATATATTTTTCCAAAATGGTTATAATTAATATATAAAATTTATCATGTGGTACTCATCTATCTTAAAATACATCAATATATCATCCTTGAACGAAATAATAAAAGTTTCTGAGAAATGATCAACGATCTAGTTAATCCAAACCACAAACATTGTTGGATCCTTATTCATACAAAATGGAATAACAATAAAATTGAAATGTCCATACCGGCACATGAATGAATTCTTAGGTATATCATTTTCTTGGATGCTCAAATTGTGGTACCATGACCTCTGATCAATCAATAATAACCAATTTTCCCGATTAAACTATTCAAAACGATCATAAATCTTAGGAAAATGAAATGTTTTATTAAAAGACACATGATATATCTTATGAGAGTCAATATAATGTCTGAGGCACTTATATTCCTTCTTAGAAAAGTGTATAGGAGATGACCATGGTGAAATTCTAAGGAAAATAAATACATTATCATCTAGATCCTCAAGTTGTACCGTATGTTCCACAAAATCTAAAGGTTTAATTACCCAACATATAATATATATGAGACTTATACTGGGAAGTAATTCAAAATTTAAATCGAACACTCTCTATGGAGTTAAACAAGATTAATAATATGGAATGGCCATGGGGTATACGATCATCACTTCTGGAAGACGTCTAAATAAAAATTGATCAACTCCTCCAAGAATAATATCTAAATACAAATATGATATTTCCCCAACAGAAGTAAAATATTATTTTCCATTATCGATAATGATTCTCACTTACCCTGAAAGAAATGAGTGAAATTATTGGAATACATGAACTATACCTGATGGTGATAACAGTATATCAAGTAGTTACCTCTAATCATCCAATCAATTTCATTAATCATGTCAATTTTGTCAATATTAAGTACAAAAAAGATAAAATCTATCTCATAGATTCTTCTCATTACCCGACATGGGGGGAAAATTGAATCATTGTTCGAACCTATTTCCCAAATACGTGGAAGTATCCAATGATTACCACATAAGTTCGGAATGAAATTACAACATGAAAACTATCATTAATAATATAATATAATGATTAGAACATTTATCAAATAAATATATCATCATTGATGATGGAAACACAACATAAGTCTCATATTATCTCGCCCTAATTCATATTCCTCTTATGAAAACTTATTCACATAAAGTCATCACGTATAATCATCATTAACATCCCCTTTTATTGAGAACTTTTCCCACCACCCATGGTATTATCTATATGAACCTATGAACCCTTTTTTATATTTGATCCTTCTTTACTGGCCTACTAAATCCTTTCAAAGAAATGCCTAAGATGGCCCAAAAATATTTAATAATGAAAATTCATATGAGCTATAGTATATTTTAGAATGGTATGAAAAGACCACCCACACTGATATAAATAAATATGTTGTAGTTCTAGTGAATCCCATGAAACTCGTATTGAATTGAAAATACCACCCTTACATTTCATTTTCTATCCTGAAGATTCACCCAAGATAAAAACTGCACCAAAAAATGTACATCCTAACATGTGTTCCCAGTAATGTCTGCCACACCGAATTATTCTCATTCAACTACCTCTAAAGACTCTGAAGGCACCTAAGTATAATAATTGATATAATATTTGTCCTCAGTCTACACTCAATCATCGAAGCCTTTAGGTATTCAATATGTAATGTTATAATTCTAGATGCACCATCTCAGAAAATTAGTATAATAATCCAAAGTGGTATTCTCCTCCATCTCGATGGCTATAAAATATTGTCACTTATATGAATATAATTCCTGAAGGTAAAACTGCTAATTACTTATATTCCTTAAATAATCCCAATAAAATTCCTCATGAAAAATATCATTCATAAAAAAGTTGCGCCATATCATTTTTTGAACCTCGATAAAATACATGAAAAAACATAATTTTGAGTCTTTAGAAGTATTCTTGTAAATTTAATATCCTCTAAATTGGTTCATTATAGATCTTATATTCTCTCCAGACATTATCACATCAAAATGTCGTTTGATATTTCATAGAAAGCTCAGAACCATGGTCCACTACGCATCCTATGTTACAAACACACACACGACACATATTATGAATAGTGTGCACTATAACTTCTAAAAAAGAAGATTCCAAGAGAGAATTCTCTAGTAGAAAATTTCTCACCTTTTCCTCTATTAGATTTTGAATAAGACATCTTATCGATATTTATTATAAAATAAAATACTATATCTAATTGGAAGATGAGAAATTTCCAAAAATCAAACGACCGCTTTTGGAATTAAAATTAATTCTAAAAAAAATAATAACATAATGAAATTAATAACTCTTACGAATTTAATAACATTTCAAAATTTAAAATGTAAATTTAAATAGACATCCCATAAAGTTAATTAGAATGACCGCAAACCCCATGTATTAAATAGTGTAAATTTATATAATCACCCATGGTAACTCATGGTCATTCATTGAAGTGAGATGGCTAGGACCCTTTTCCATTATTAATATATTATTCCCATTGGTTCCCGCTCTTTTATACCTATGAAAAATAGCCACACATAGGATGTTTTAACTGAAATCCGGATGATCCATAACATTTATACAAAATTATAATAGAGAAACATACGTAAAAAACCATACATCTGAGATCTTCATCAGATGTTGTTGTTACCAAAGAGAACAAAACATGTCTTTTATATAATGTAATGAGAGATAAAACTAGAGTAATATACATAAGACAATGATACAACAATGTCCATAAAATCTAGTCCCAATCAAATAAAACAAAAACTATAAATAAATCAAGATCATCAATTCTCAATGTGACCAATTTTTTTTCAAAACAACATGAACTGATAGCAGGGACCAATGTAGAAGCAGACAAGCTAGATGACTCCCTTACCTTTCCCTATATCTAGCAATACAACATCCCCTACCGCCGAGTTGAACAATTATTATTTCAAAAATATACCAGTATGAAACAACTACATAGTTTATACATGGTCTAATTTCATGAATATAATTGTTTAATCATTTAAAAAAACATTTTTACAAAGCATTTTTATATATCTCAATTAAAAATTGTAAATTATTTTCACATTGTTTCTTATAACTTAATTTCAAATATGCGAACATGAAATATGACAAGTAGAAGTGTAAACAAATAGTTAATTATATCCATGAATCATTGGTTATATAAGTAAACACATATCCATGAAATAATATATGATGTGAAGCTATATGATAAAAACTCATGTGAAAACTGATGAGAAACATCCCATTATAAAAACAATGATGTTATAAGTAACCATATATGAAAATATACATCATATTAGGGACTAGCTATTGAGTCAATGTGTAGTAGACACTCATGATCTAAAATAGGAATAAGATTGGATCTCATTAATATCCATTCCTTTCACTTTCCATTCATATGATAATGGTTATGTCCTTGTGGATTCACACATACCAAGACTACCCATGTTACTTTTTAGAACCACCCATGGTTCCGAATGCTATATTTATCAAAAAAATTATAACAGTACTCAAAATTTTATAAAACATTTTTTAATCAAAGATAATATGCTTCAATGATTGAAAATCCATTTATAAATAAATAAAATCGGATTACAAGGAAAAAAACTTTTAGAAAACATTTTCATTTCCAAGAACAACATTAAAACAACATATCACATAAAATCATTGAATGACCCAAATAAATTTAAGAATAATGGTAATCATTTAATTAAACTGAGAAATTGTATAGAACAACTACCTCAAAATGGTATAAACATACATTCCATTAAAATTAGTTTTTGAATCCTTGATATTAGCCTAATAAAGATGTGACATGACATGAAATATCCTTAGATAATCAGAAAACACTATCTGATCACACATATGAAACTCTATTACAACTAATGAAATAGTTGTGACCAAATAATAGAAGAAACATAAGGATTGCATACCTAGAGAGGCGCTCCACTACAACCCCAAATAATGATCACCGAACTGATTGATCTGTAAGGGAAGGAATCTCCCCAAATCACCCCTGAGAGTCTCCAGGTGAAGAACATGGAGGAATACATTTGAATGAAATGATACATCAGTGGAGAAAAACTATAAAATCACAACTTATATCGATTATATGATTTTTATTATCATTACACATCGTGTAATCCCTAATGATCATGTATGCAAAAAAACACTTATTTATTAAAAAATATTTTCATCATGTATATATAATGAACCTATTACATGGATTGGAAATCTTTCACACACTATATCAATTCATAGATACTTTACGGGATGAAAACATTCTATATAACTCCATACATTGTTTTTAAATCCACCAAAGTCTTTAGACACTAGTAGTTTATGAAGAAAACTAAATTACCCACTCTAGGTGTTTTATGAAATTTGGATGAATCATGTTTGTATTTGAAGAATTTATACCTAGAAACCATTTATTCAAATAAACATACATCGCTAACCTCAATACCATTTTCACTAGTTACGTCTCTCTATCCTGAAGAGGCCTGTACACACGCCCAAACAAGTGTGATGAACAATGCATGGAGAAGGTGTACCAAAAAACCTAACAATATGTTAATATATATATTATATAATAAATATTCTATAAATTTTTATATTTACTAATATTTCCTTCCATCCAATTAAATGTGAAACTTTTATTCAGGTGTATGTATGGTATTTCATTTCTCTGAATGATGTAATTAATTTTGTAATCAATAATATTTATGGGTGACTCTAAATTAATATAAAATAAAAATTTATTATAATTTTTTTGATAAAAATCTTGGAGACTTGTTAACTATGGTTAATTTTAAATGTTCATCACTACCAAAAAAATGTAATAAAAATGAAATAATTAAAACACAAAAAAAATTATTTATATATGTAATTATTAATAAATAGAAGTGAAAATATTATAAGAGGATCATATATATATATATTAAATTTATTAATGTATTGTATAAAATTTTAATAAATTTTAATATGGGTATAGAGATTTTAAATTTATTATAACTGGAGTTAATGTCAATGTAAGGTACTTTTTGTCACAGTTATTTTTATAAAAACATTTATTTAATCCCAATTTTTTTTATTAATGTGGTGTATATAATAACCATTAATGTCGCTGACTACGAAAATAATTATTATTATAGTAATTTAAATTTCCATTTAAGGATCTATAATTTATATGGACTTTATTTTAATTTTACCAACAGGTAAAGTGATTTTTTTAAAAAAATACTTGATTAAAAGTATTATGTATTAATATTCTTTTATGATGAAAATTTAAGATATACCTCCCACAAATTTAAGGAATTTTATTCTCCTTTGGTGATTTAATGAAATTACATTTGTTACATTCAATTAGTCTCTATAGGAACATATGATACCAAAATAATATAATTAAGGAAAATCAACATAATTTTACTCTTTGGTCAAAACTAATTTCCCTTCTACATAAAGGATATATAAAATTTATTTCATGAATCCTTTACTAACTTCTTTTGATATTATAATTAATTTACTACCCATTTTTTAATTTTTGTAATATGTTTTAAAAAGAAACTTATTGTAATTTTCTGAAAAGTTATATTTTTAATTTTTACTAAAAATGTGGAAGGAATAATTCTTTTAGCCTCCAAAGATAAAAATAAATTTATTAACATCATGAATTATCACTGAAATAAATATTCCTATAAATTTTTATGTTATTCATTTAAAAATTAACCTTGTTAATAATTTTTCATTTTTTTTAATTTAATATGGGTTTTAAAATGAGTATTTTTTTCAAGAAATATTCTAGTGATTTTTTACTATAATTATTATTCCATTATAACATCTATTTATGCAACATAGACATTTCAGTTGATATTATTTGATGATTCCGTTTTTATTCATTGTTTATAAATTTTATCATTAAAATCCTGCATAATTAAATAAACCATTTTTATTATACCGAGGTAAATTTAAGATGAATGTGTTTATGTTTATTGTGGTATAAATTAGAATGGATTTATTATTATGTGATTTTTAAGAGTAAAATTATATTTCCATCTATTGAATTGGGTAATGATTAATGATTAATGAGATCAAAGGGTCTATTGGTGGTTATCCTATGAGTGAATGTGAGTATGCAAGTGGTTGTCCCAAGCCCTATTGTAAATTTTTGGATAACCCATGATTGAAAAGGTGTTAAAGAGAGTTTATCCCTGTCCTGAAATTGGTTACACTGGTGGTTTTTCCATGCCTAAAATAGTTACATAAGAGTTAATCCAAAGAATAACATGTTAAGAATGTCTCGGTGGGTATCCTTGATATAATATTTATATATTTGTTAATATTAAACACTTTATTCCCATCCTTTATGAAATGAACTTATGCCAATGTAATTTTCTCAAGGAATATGATCTTTGATCCCTTTTTTGTTCATGTTTTATGATATAATGTTATTTAGGAAAATACAGTTGGTCATGCTCATAGAATTTATGTCCATGAATTTAAATGGGTAATATATTATTCTGATAACATATATGCTAATGATATGTTTAAATTATCAATGATATATATATATATTACCCTTTATGTGTGTCCAATATCATATATTAATATGTTTTGTTTTCTACATGATATGAATAATATAATTATATTTTATGCTTCTAAAAAGGTGTCTAGTTGTGGATAACATTATCAATGATTAGGTAGATATCTTCTGATCTAGTTGTTTATGTTCTCAAATTTACAAATAAACTAAAAATATATGATTCTTGCATAGATCATAGTATTATGTAAAAAATATTCATTTATTATGATATAGCATATTTGTGGGAATTGTATGGATTCCAATAAACTATTTTCATCAATAAATATTCCTTATCATATAGAGTGGTAGTTATATGTACTATATTTCCTTCCAAATTGAAATTTATTTTTCTTTCATGAATCAACACTATATCATTATCCATCCTTTTAAATGAATTTCATGAAATCTGAACCTTCTCTTTCATGATCATACTGATCAAAATTTATTTCTTCACCAACATTGGTGGTGTGTATCATTTTTCTTCCAATGAATTTTAAGGATTATTCTCACCATTTTTATTGAAAATTATATAATCCCTTTTAATAAAACATGACAAAAAATAGTATTACTAGACTCTTCCAATTTTTTTCATTGTTGGAACTATACTCTATATTCATTGGATGTACCTTGATTTTTCTATATCCTTCTCTCCAAATAAATATTCCATTTATAAAAATATAAATATGATAATTTATTCTAATTTTTCCTATATATAAAAATATATCTTAATGTTATATTTTTATCTAAAACTATCATATTTTTTACATCTCATCATTACATAATAATAACACTGAATTTATAGTGTATATTTAAGCAGACACTATAACTTGAGAACACTTTTGGGTATTTATATTATCACATAAATAAATTTCCATCTATATGGTGGGAGTTTGTTGCATCACATTTTCCATTACCATAATTTCCTTATTTTTAGTCCCTAAATTGGATTTGTAATTTTCATTGTAATTTTTTCTAAATAAAATCTTACAACCTTACTATCAAATTTATTGGCCTCTCATTCACATTTTTTATTACTGTTATATACCAATTTAATAATGTACATGAATAACTAAAAACTCTCTCTTGATATTCACTATTTTATAATTGACTTGGAATCTCACATATGATTTATTTAAAACATTTTTCCTCATAATATTTCACCTTAATACTTGTATAATTTTAATTATCAATTGGATTTTTTATTTCTTATAAAACCAGTTTCCCATATTACCTCAATTTTTATATTTTAGATTTTCAATTTCAGACTTAATTCTTGGTTTCACCTGTAAATTTATCATAATATGGTTATTTAAATAATTAATCACTCCATTAAATTTGTTTTCAGTGACCTATAAAAATATATCTCATCATGTGTATTCTCATTTTCTACATAAGCATTGATATGTCATTCATCCCGGGATTCATTGAAATATTTGATTCACTCCTTTTTTGTTTTTAGTAAGATGGGGCCAATAATTTCCTTATATAGGTTTTTCAAAAACTAACAATTATGTTATATTACTTCTTTTAGTCACAGATATTTTGAATTTTTTCACTTCTCTTTTAATAAAATATTCAATATATAATTTTTCTATTCACATCCATTGATTATTAATTCATATAAATATTCTATCTAATATCATCATTGAACATATGTTACATAGTGATTTATATTTCCATAAGTTTAGACACTAAAAAAATTAATGTGGGTGATTCCATAAAAACATTATTTTTTATAATTTTATATTTAACGAATGGAGTTACATTACATCATCATCATCTTTATTAATTATAATCAATTTTAACTACTTGATTCATCATTTCCGTAAAAAAATAATTAATGATATTTTTTCTTAAGATATACTCTAGTTTGTCCCATTATAAATGAAATAATATTTTGATCAAGAAAATCAAATTTATACATCATTGGTTAATTTTGATCAATCCTAAAATTCATCAACATAAATTGATGTCGAAATTTTACCCAAATAATCTTCACTATCATGATATAATATTCAACTATAATGACAAAAAGAATGTCCCTGCAAATTACATTCACATAATCAAATAATTCTTAACCTACATAATTTTTATAAATCCCCATACCTTCATACATATTCTATGAAATCTATATTTTTTCATCATAAATTATTGAGTAACATTAACTAATTTTAAAACATTCTTCCTATTGATTGAATTATAATACCTAATCTATCTTAACGTTATATTATTTTTGAAAATGAACCACTAAAAATTTGTTCACTTTTGTTTCAACACCGAAAAATGTAATATCACTTTGAAAAATAATTATTTCACACAATAATAACATAAATTACTTGTATGGAATTTAAATGAATAGATATTCCAAATGGTTGAATGTATTACTACATAAGATTCATTTATAAATGGAAATTGTAATGATTAATTATCAATAGACCATTTTTATTACAAACACTTGTTTTTATCTTTGAATGATATAATAAAATTCAATTTTCATCATTCCTTAAAGATACAACTTGTTTATCATAGTCAAAGAATATATCATATGATGGGGATGTAGGTGAATTTATATCTATATTAGAGGGATCTTCGATAAAAATTATTTTTTGTTACACAAAAATCTTTTCAATTCCCTATAATAAATAATGGATGTGATTTAGGGAAAATGTTACACACATGAAATATTTAATTGATTCCATTATAGGGTGAAATTTATATATATAAAAACGATAGTCGTGTTACAGATTAAAAAATTTACCAACCACGCTAAAAAAAATTTACTAATAAAAATCATATATATTATACTTATTCATTAATAACCGACATAATTATAGAATACACAATGGTATACTAAAATAGATTCTATAACTTCAACATGTGTATCATTTTTCTCCCACAATTCATGGATAATATTTAAATATATGATTTCATATAAATATGTTTCTCTAAATTCAATATCATAAATATATTCTTATTATCTTGATATATAAAATGTAATTCACATTCCAAATATTATTCATTCACTATATTATCATAATTTCTAACATATGTGATTTTCTTTATTTTTAGAAGAATATTATTAAGAATTAATTAGTTGAAAAGATATATATCTCTAATATTAAATTCTAGTCACAATATAACTCTTATATTTATTCTTTTGTTTTCCTTTAAAATAATTGAAAAATTATTCATGCGCATCCTCTATAATTGAGTAATTATTCTTTATTGTTAGTTAGATTATATATAAAATATAATAAAAACATTAAAATATACATATGAAAAAAAATTTCTTGACCACAAAAATTATGTTCATAATTATCCTTGTTTTAGGTTCATGTAAAAATACTAACATTGAAAACAGCATTATAAAATACTTAAAATCATAGAGATATTACAATTACATTTCTAAAATGTTTACTCCACATTGTTTTTATACACCCTAACCTATGTAATATTCATATCCTAAGAGAAAATTCATTGGAAATCACTATAGTGTGGATAATTTCACATTTCACTGGACATACATATAATATGTCAAGATTTATTTCTTCATGATGTCATAAACTAGAAAACATATTACTAAGAGAATGAAAATGAAAATCATGAAAAAATATATATAGCCTCAATGATATGCTCCATTTCAATGCTCTGTTGGCCTAATAAAATGAGAATCCAAAATGGTATGAGAAATACCCATTTGAGGTCTCATGAATCATATAGGATAATGATTATCACATCTTAATGACAAAAATGGTTACATTATTTCAAGAAATGCATATAGAAAAGAAAAATGGCAATTACCATAACATAACTCCATTTGAATAGAAATATTTCTAAAAAAATGATCAATAAATTTACATAAATTATAGAAATTGTTTTAAAAAATGTTTATTCCTACACATTTTCTATCACTACATGACTATAATTATAGATCCCAAACACAAATGATCCAAAACAATTAATTTATAATTCCTCTAATTTATCATTTATATTGTGCAAATTAACATCCTTTGATATTGATAGACCGATACTTAGAAATGGAAACACATTTTGGTGAAACTGAAATAAAAATTATACCAATATATTTTTTCTTAAAACATATAATTCATAACTATAAATAAGAAAATTGATATCAAATACTAAAAAATATAATAAAAATATTTTATATATATAATTGAAAATAAATTTTTATTTCTGAATTTTTTTAATAAAATTGCATCCCTAAAATAGGTAATTTATATTATTTTATGTAGTGGAGATTCAAAAAAATAACTATTTATATATTATCTCACTCCATATCAGGTCTCATGATTCTTATAGGATGATGATTAATACTTCCTTAATATAAATATTTTTTATTTTTTTCTATTATGCTTGAATATTATTTATATAATTTAATTTTTTCAAAAATATTTCAATATTGAAGATGTAAAATAACATACATTGAGTTATTTTTTAACTTATAATTTGTTTGATGTACTGGTGTAGTACTATAGGAGTATTGTAGTGGCATTGTAGCAGTAGAGGCACTGTAACAATGGTGGGTACTGTAGCGATAATCCAATGGTACTGTAGTAGTGGAGGAACTGTATCAATGATAGAAATTTTAGTGGTTATGGGCACTGTGGCAGCGGCTGGTGTTGTGTCGATACAATGACATGTCGGTATTATAGTTGTTGTATTCATAGAATGGACCTTGGGCCAAAACAAATTGGCCTACGGGCCAGGTAATGGGGTATATTCCCACTTGGCCTTTTGGATATGTAATGGGTCTCCTTCTACCAAGTCATAATAGGTCATTTTATTAATTTAAAAATAAAAATGAGGCTTCATCCCTATAGTTTTACAGAAGCATTATAAAATATATTTTTAATGGAAAAATTAGTTTCACATCAAGATATAAAATCTTATTTTTTGACTCACAAAACATATATCATCCTTATGAGTGGTAAAAATAACTACATGGAATATACTAATAATATAAATTAAAATTTTATCATCATATATAAATTATTTTTATAAAATAATAATTAATAATGAGTTTATCAAAATATATTTTTCTCTTATTCCATTTATTATATATAAATAAATTCATTTTAAAAAATATTTTTGTTGTTATAAATTTTAATAATATATATTTTCATTATTCTTGGAAATATTAAAATATTCCAATTACTTGGATTAATAAAAAGGTAATTTTATAAAAGAAATGATGTCAATAATATGTACCTTGTCCAAAAAAATGTATTATGATCACCTTGAATATAGTGAAT
Organism: Viscum album; assembly: GCA_963277665.1. NCBI lineage: Eukaryota > Viridiplantae > Streptophyta > Magnoliopsida > Santalales > Viscaceae > Viscum > Viscum album. The sequence continues at coordinate 1,200,959,907 of OY728155.1, read as the reverse complement.
AGTATAGGGAAAAGTTATAGAAGAATGTCAAATAAAAACATTATTTTTCACATTAATACAAGAATCATTCAATATTTATTAACCCTTCATGGTCTAAAATGATGATGAATCATTATTTTATAATATATTAAATAAAATATACAATTTACAATAAGAAATATTGTTCAAGGTAGGACTATATGATGTTTAACTCACATCATTATTTGTGTAAGTAATCATCGTGTATGAAGTACATTTCAATGGATAATTGATATGATTTGTATTGTTCTTAAGCCCAAAATACCTATTTATTTTCCAATATATGGTGAATATATATTTTAGGAGATTGATAAACATATTAGTATACGCTTTCTATATAAAGTTTTTTAAAATATCAGGGGAATTCTCTGGCCTCGTTGGTAAATAGAACAAGGGTGCCAGTTTTCAAAATTCCCATTGTATTTATCATAAATTATCTAAAAATTCCACCCCCACCACAACATCATATTTAGTAAAACAACAAAATGATATCGTAAGTAAAATTTATTTCTAAAGTGTGCTCTTCCTACTCAAAATTATATCATTTTAAAATGACATATATTTTATTTTTTATTTCTATTGATGTAAATAGTGGTTGGAAGTGGAGAACATTCCTATAAATTGTATAAGTTTTATGACTATGTTTTATCATGTTATTGCTTATATTTTAATTAATATTTATCTGAATTTATCAATAGTAAATATACAATGGTCAGCACTATCGAGGCTCACTCGTAGTCATTGTTTTCTTATTTTTACAATTTCACGATTTTTATCCAAAATGTATCTAGATAAATATAAAAAATTATAATGCATAAGGGATGGAATATTATAATATATAATATAATATAATTTATATTACAAATTTATATTTATGAAATTAAATTACAAAAAATATAATATATGGAAATTTTTCATTATTAGTATAAATTTAATTTTTTTTTTATTTTATAAATATTAATAATAATATTTCTTTTACATTAGAGAAATTTAAAATATAAATATAAATTACATTTCATGATATATTAAAAGATATCACACACTTATGATCTTAATAGATTGGATATCATCTTGTATGATGTTCATATATAATCATGTCATTATATTCAACAGTTTCCTTATGTTCATTAACCATATTTTATATTATCCAATATATTAATATATATAATTATGAAAAACATATGAATAAAAAATAGGAGGTAAATTATATAAAATATAATTTAATATATATTGGGAATAGAATAATATACTAAAAATAAGATTATTAAAATAATAAAAAGAATAATGATATCAAAGAAAACCCCATTATCTCCCTTGGAAAAGAAATGAGTTTTTTCAATATCAGAGAATGGAGAACAAAATATTGGGCTAGTGATAATGTTATCAAAAATTAGTTAGATATAATGTTATGTGTTCCAGTAGAGATAAAATCATCCCCAAATTCAACCAACTATGAGATGAATAACATAATGGATCAACAAAATCTTTATATAGTAAGATATTAATATTATTGTTTATTATTTGTTCATCTTAATAGAAAAATAACTATAACTTTGGTTTATAAAAACTTTCATTATTTAATGATCTTTAAACACCTGATAAATTCACTTTATAATTATGAACTTTTTTCACATATTATATATTCTATATGAATATCTATAATATTTTACAGAAATCAGAACATCATTTTGGTCATTGAATAAATTTAGTTCAACAAAATAATAGTTTTGATAAATTTATGTTGAGAGATCTAGTTTATATACATCGCATTGAAACGTAAAAATATATCATTATTTTAATATCATGATATATACCCCTACTATGGTTTAGACAATTCATTTTTTCAACACAATAATAATGATAAAACTCAATCAATAATAACCTAATACAAAACATATTTCTAACCTAATCAATCATTCCAAATCTAGTGTGACATCCAATGAATAATATTTTTTTTTTGATTCATTGAAAATCACATAAAACCATGGTCTAACCATAAAATAAACCATTCAAAAACAATATTGGCACATCATGATATGTTCCTTGATTGAATTATTATTTTAGTAAAAATGTTGATTGTCTTTGTTGTTAAAATATATCAATATGTGTTGAGGTGAGTGATGATTCTTGGAGTATTATTATGAAGACAACCATGTCATAATTTTTTCAATTTCAGAGATATTATTATTTCCCATGACATTTTCTAATTTCATTATTAGAATGCCCATTATTTAATAAATGTAATGAAATGATGAAGTTTTGATGTTGAATTACAATATTTTTAGATGAAAAATTGTTGAGAATAATGTTTTTGAACATATATATTTCAACAAATAAAGATGAAATTTGTGATATAGATATTTAGTAATATGGATCTAGTATTTAGTGTTTGTAATATATATTTTTTGGTTGACTGCATAAAACATTGTATAAGCATATAAAATAATGTCAAGAAAACTCAAAAACACATGTTATTTTCCATCCCATACTGTGGGAGAATACCTACTAACATAAGCCCCATTAGCTAGAAATTGTGAATTCCAATCCTATGTGGACGTATAGTGGGTAAATAGTTCCAACAAGATGTGCATGAGTGAAATGAAAATGGAAGGAAGATTTCCACACCAAATATAAATGTCTGATGTGTGTCATAGTGAAAACCCTTGTTACATACCGAGGGGTTGATGCTTTATATTATATTATAACATGGTGGAATTTCAAGGGAAGAGTCAATATGGAATCTTGGTTATTTGATCACTCTTGTTACATATTAAAATATTCCTATAGAAGAAACTTCCACAAATATTATCTATATATGTTATTTGATCCTGATGATAATTCTTATTCTAACTTCTATTGTTAGAGGGATTATTTACAAATAGAAATACTTCATATTATTATGATGATTATCTAACAGATTTCATGAAATAATTTAATATTATCGAATGAGATCATTTGAATTTTTGGTTGACTTTCGTGATGTTATTGAAGAAATATAGCAGTGGAGATCTATCTAATAAATAGTTACAAATGATAAATCATTTCCAAATGAAATGGTGGAAATCAAATTTTCGGGCTCTTGATTGTATGTTGAAGGAATTTATAGTTTTATACTAAATAGTTGAATTCCATCCCTGAATTTATATTCCTCCTGTGTTTTTTTAAGATATCTATTTTTTGATGTCATACCTGTGTTAGAGACAATGCACATATAATAAGTGAGGTGGTCCATATACTATATTATGGTGGTAGAGTATATCAATGGATATAGTCTATAAATATCTACCAACCTTCATCATTTAGAGTATGAGTTAAGTAAAAATTTATAGAGATAAATAATGTTAGATAATATTGAAATAGAGAAAAGAAAATAATCTTATTTCTATTTTAGATTCCATGAATATACATGTTATATAATATCTCATAAGTCTATTTATTAATTGATCAGATAAATAGTATTTTAATGGTTAATAAATACATCAAATGACTTGCACAGATGATAATTTAATAAATATATATAATTATGATTTTTGTGAGGTCAAGTTCCATAATCATTAGAGATTCTTGCGGAAAATAGGTGTTCCATAATCGTATTACATGATGTAGCTCATTACTAACATAGTTTTTAATGAAATAAATTTCATCAATAAAATGAAAAAAAATTATCCTTACTTTTTCATGTATAAAATATTGTATGTGAAGCAGTCCTTGTGCATGCGAACTTATTTAGAATGATCCAGGGTTACTTTTATCCATTATATAGTAGTCAATTGACAATGTTAGTCTTTCTAAAATATGATTTATAAATGTGAGAAAGAAATAAAATAAATATAATCAGGATTTCATTATTAAAGATATCTATTCTAATAATATACCTGTCCATGAAAATAGTTTTAAGCTTGCGATTTTCTGTTCTAGAAAAAAGTATATTAAAGTTGAATTATGAGAAGCACATGAAATATCTATTATATAAATAGTGTGCAATGAAGTTTGAGACTGGTTCCTAATAGTGTTCCAATTAGATGAAATAAAGAATACCCAAGTGATCATTGTTCTAAGGGGAAGTATATATCATTGGGTGTTTAGTCGATAATGATAAATATTAGGTTTTTATCACATATTTTTAAGATATGTATTTTCTGATTTTGTATTTATATAGGTTACAATGCACATAGAATAAATGGGGTGGTGTATATACTAAATTATGGGGGTAGAGTATATTAATAGGGACTGTCTATAAATATCACCCAACCATCCTCATTTGGAGTATGGGTTATGTATAAACTAATAGAGAAAAATGATCTTAGATAATTTTGATATAGATAATTTTAAAAAAACATTTTTTCATTTTTGAATTACATGATTTAATGTGATATATCATAACTCATGTGACTATTTTTTGATTGATATGAACCATATCCTTTGAAAGGTGAATAAATACATTCAATAACATTTATACAGTAAGACATAGGAAATCAAAATTCATAGGATTTCTGTGGGTCAAGTTCCATAAACATTAGAGCTTCATAAAGAACATATGTGTCTCATTATCTTTTTATATGATGTAAACCATTACAAATATTGTTTTGTAAATAAATGAGTTTCAAAAATAAAATGAAAAAAATGATCCTGACTTGTTCTGTGTGGAATATGGTATGTGAGGCACTACATTTGTATGTGAACTAAATTAATATGAGCCAGGGTTTTATGATGCAACTATATAATAGTCTATTGACTATTTGAGACTTTCAGAAAGATGAATTATAAATGTGAGAATGAAATAAAATAATTTTAATTGGGATTTCATTACTAAAAATATTCACTCAAATAATACAACACTTCCATGAAAATAGAATGAATCATGTGAATTAATGTTTTTTAAAGAAGTATATTGATGATGAATTATGAGAAGCACATGAAATATAAATTATATAATCTATGTGTAGTTATGTTTGAGAATATATCTAGGTAGTGTTATAATAATATGAAATCATTCATACCCATGTAATCATTGTTCTAAGAACATTTCTATATCATTAGAAGTATTTTCAATAGAGATAAATATCATGTTTTTTACCATTAGTTGCGAAAGTTCACAAATTTATATTAGTTATGACAATGAGGTATTGTTTTTTAGGGATGTAAATTTTATCTCATGGAAGAAATACTACAAAACTGGCCTTTAATAGCGCCAGCATTTATCAATTCTAAAAAATTCGTTGAGAAAGTCAATCATTATCAGTACAAAAAACTGATGATAAAGGGAACCCACAATCAGCGCATTATTTTTATCAGTAATAAAATGCCACCTTAATTAGATCTTTTTTTATCCCTGATAATTGTTAACCTTTATCAGCACTTTATTTTTAGCACTAAATAATGTTACCCTTTATGAGTGCTACCAATAATGCACTGATAAATTGTAACCTTTATCTACTCTTTATTAGCACTGATATAGGATCAACAAAATAAAAAAATTTAATAATTTCATAAATTTAATAATTATTCTTTAAAAGGAATAAACACACTCATATATATATATATATATATTTATATTTAAAATAAATTAAAAATAAATTGTATATATTAAAAATATCGATATATAAAATGAAAAAAATGAAATAATTAATCAAATAACAAATTATTAATTAATAATTTCAAGAAAATATTAATGATTTTTTTAATTATATAGTTATTGATAAAAATGAATAAATCACACACATATATATATATTATAATTATTATTAAATATTACATATTTAATGGAGATATATAAATTAATATATAATTAAACAAAAAATAAAAATTACATAAATTGAAAATTTATTTAAAATTTTGTTAACGAAAAAATTATTAACAAAAAATAATAAGTATAATATATATATATATATATTAATTATATATAGTAATAAACAATATACATTAAATATAAATTTTATAAAATGATTAAATTGATAATTAAAAATATATTAATGTTGTCTAATTATTTAATTTAACATATATCAAATGTCTTCTATTACATTGATTTTACATACATACATACATATATATATATATATCTGTGTATGTGAAATTAACCCAATTTATATACAAACACACACAATTATTTTTCCACAATATATAGAAACACATACTCCTAATATTTATGTAATTTATTCAAATTTCAATATATTTTAGAATTTCATTGTCAACATGATTCATTTGATATATTATGTTTTCTAATTGGTCAATTTTATTATATTATTTTTAATTCAACTACTATTAGGTCATTCATTTTTAATGTTTTTTTTGAATTAGATCATTTTCTAACATTTATTTGTATATATTTATTTATTATGTTTTATTATTTTAAATATATATTCATATTTACTTAAATATATTTATATTCATATTTTGGTAATAATTTATATTTAAATAATAAAACTTATCTATTTTTTCAAAATTTTTAAAGATTACTCATTTTGAATTATTCAGTTTCAATCATTCTTAAAATAAATTAATATAAGATTATATGTCCACTAATAATGTTAAAAGTATATTTTTTAAATAAATATTTATAAATTTATAAATTTATATATTTATATTTAATATTTTTACAAATTTATAATTTTACAAATTTTATAAATAAATAATTATTATTTTATAAATAATTTTTTTTATAATTTTAAATAAATAACATTATATATTTAATAATTAGAAAATTATAATTTTTTTTAAAATAAATCCTTTTCTAGTTCTAAAATGTTAGCACTTATAATGATCCACATTAATCACTACTAAAAAGGGATATTAAAAGTATATTTATCACTGCTAAAATAATAGCACTCATAATGATGTTTCTTATGATCTCTTTATGAGTGTTGATAAATGATGATATATATAAATTCTTTTTAATACTGATAAATATAGTATTTATCAGCACTTATCAATTTAATGCTGATAAAATTCATCATTTTCAGTGATTTTTTGAAAGTGTTGTTGATGGTGTTCATGATCTCTTTAAGAGAAACAAAACCATCACTCACTCATCGCGATTCTAAATCTCTCTTGAAAATAATCTACTTCCGGAAAAACTCCATAATGATCCTTTTGATGAATCAATGATAGAATCTGATTTATGTTATTTTTTACATGTCCAATATCATTTATTGATCTTTTGGGTCCTATGATTTTCATTTTTTCACTGTTCTTAACCTTGAAGAAACCTACATCTCATCCTCTCACTTTATCTTGCGAGAGTCCTGTGTGCATTTTTTTTAACAAATAAAATATATATATTTTAACTTCATGCAATATGGATCATAGATTATATGCAATTAACTTCATATTTCCATGATGAATTTGTGAAGTTTAAGGTCATCCAACCATGAAGAGAAATGTTGTGAATTTTAATAACTTTCTTCTATATTGAATTTGTGTAGTTTAACATCCAATAACCATGATGAGATACATTATATAGTTTATCACCTTGATACCATAATGAATTCAAGTAGTTTAACTTCATGAAAATATGATGACAGACACTATACAGTTTAACATATTTCTTCTAGGATGAATTTGGGTAGTTTAACATCATGGAATCATGATGAGAGTTGATTGATGACCACTATGATAATTATTTCATGGAAAATATTGTATTGATGTGGGTTTTGACTCGTTCCTCGTCCATTGGGGACAATGTGATTGCTATATTTCTTGTTTCATCATGGATCAGTTTTCCAAATTCTTTTTTGGAAATGTAAAAATAATTTTTGGAATTTGAAATTGTTTACAAGTATGGGTTATTATGTTTTAAAAAGTTAAATTACAATAATGAGGTTTCAAATTGAAAATGAAATAGTGTTTTTCAAAGAGATTATTGTTTTTTATAAAATTTGGCTTCTGATTCAGTAGTTTTAGCCCGAGATGTTCCTTTTTGTTATCGTTCAGATTGATTCTAAATAGATTTCATATTTTCTGTGTTATTCAGAATATGCCGCCCAGAATGGTCACTTATGTTTCTAGTGGGTCTATCCCTATTTTAGGTTCTCATAATTTTTTTTCCAACATCCATGTAAACATAGCTTCATTAGAGGTAGAGAAGTGGCTTGAGGAAGATTAGAATGACCTTATAGTGTTTGGAACTCTAGAATTTGTAAGAGTTCGTGTTGTTCTCAGCCTTCATGGGGTTTAAAATTGGAAGAATGTGTGTTTTTTTCACTCCAATAATGCATGTTGGAAGGACATGGGAATAATTTATGTCCCTCATCATCCTATGGTTTATACCCTAGGAGGGGGTGATGATGAAAAATTAAGTTCTCATGAGTATCCAGTATAGTTAGGGGATGGTAAAGCCTCATGTTGAACACTTCAAATAGTAGGTTTCCTTTTGGCTGGCGGTGGTGTCACATGATATGTTGACATCTCCTCTTTTGATTGGGGTTCTTCATCTAGATATCATGGATAAAATCCTATTCTCCAAGGATCTCCAATTTGAGAAGTTATTTGATGAAGTGTTTTTGGTTCAATTATTTTTGAAAGAAGCATAAACACATTAGATCCGTTTTTTGTCTCCCATGATGGGGTGAATGCATTCAATGTTTCCTCATTTTTTTAGCTGTTATAAGTTAATATTTAATTATAATAGTCTTTTTAAATTATCCTTTCTTAGTTAAAATGATTTTTTTTAATTTGAACCTTTAAATGGTTATCCTTTCAGGAATTAATGCCCCTCTTTATATCGTGATTTTTTGGAGATGTATAGTCTTGTGGAAATCTCTCTATTCTCCTTCTGTAAGGGTTCATTTATATTCTGTATATTGAACATTTATTCAGTTTTTTCTACTGATGTAGTGTGTTTTAATAATATTGATGTTAATTTGGCTCTATTGATAAATGAATATATATCTTAGATTGGCTGAGAATTACAAAAACAATTAATAAAAAACATAGGATTCTTTTTGCACTACACTACTATTGGTAAACTACTAATTAGAATAGAATCTGACGTTAAATTCCAATCTGACATCCCTGTGATGCTTGGATCGCACGCATGTATGCCACCATCTTTACCATATCGCTATTCAGCATTCACGTTCCCTTCTATTTTAGCGCCCAATTACTATATTCAATCAGTTATATGCATCATGCAACTTTACAAGTAGTCAATGGGTGAAAGAAGAGAAGGAAACATGAATGTTGAATGGGGATATGATAGATATGGGGGTGAGAATATGTGTGATTATATATGGAAAAGTGAACAGATAATAGTGACATGATAGAGAAAGTGGTGAGTATGTGTAGGATAAGAGAATCGTGGGGATGTCGAGAAGGAAGTTTAGGTTAGATGCTATGACAAGCAGTAGTTACCCAATAGTAGTGATGTTCACAGAGAATCCATAGTTTTTTTATCATATATCAAGACTCGATAAAACATTTGGATGGATGTAAAGGTAATGTAATGATATACATTCTCTATATTATAAAAATAGATATAATAAAATATTGATTTAATTTTTATTATTCATTGTAGATTTCAATTATTTTATAATATTTATGTCTATGTGTAATGCCTTTGAAAGAAGAGTAACAATTCTCTCTATACTAAATCAAAAAGGTAATATTTATGTTTCCATAGTAAAATCATTATCCCTAGAATTAATGAATATTTTCATATTTATTTTTATTTTATTTCTATTTAGTATTACTCATGTAATAATTATTTTTTTATAAAAGTGGATTTTTTTTTTGTTGGCATGATTTTTCGAACTTTTTTGCTTCTTCTCTATCAGAACCTTCTCTCCACTGTATTGTTTCATCTATCAATTTCTTTCATGTTCTCACCATTTCCTTTGTAATAAGATCCATACTGCTGCATGTTCTCAATTACAAATGTAATCTTGATATTTTCATAGTATAATTGATTTCCATAGAATTATTTTTTGTTTCTATTTGTATATAATTTTTTTAGTATTACTCATAATAATTTTTTTCTTATACATAGTGATATTTTTTTGAGTAGATGTTGTTTGTTTGAAGATAATCATGAAATGATGGATGTTTGAAAAAAAAAGTGGAATTCATTGTAACATAGACAGTTATGCTTGTTTTTTAATGTATATAAAAATTTGTATTTATGTAGTTGTATAAAAAAATGTTTGAAATTATTATATTATAGTTTTTTCCTAGTATTTTTGTTTTAATTTTCATTTCCATTAAATTCTTTATTAGGACTTGTTTTGTGGATATCTAGAGTGTTTGTAGTGTGATTCAGGTGTGTTTCTAGTGTTGTGGTGTGATGTTAGAACACAAAGTAGTATGTCCCTTTATCAAATCCATTAAAATCCATGATAAAGGACACATTTATCAACATTTCTAAATGATGAGATAAAAGTATACATTTTTATTTCTTCAACAGAACTAATAGAAATTCCATTATTAATACTTATATAATCACGGATAAAGGATTCAATTATCATCGCTAAATTAAATCACTGATAAATGTACCCATTATCAACAAATTTTTAGTGATGATAAATGACTTGGCCATTTAACATTATTCACATTGTCAGTGCTTTTGTAGCACTGATAAAGTCCATTTCCATCCCTTTTAAACGTAGATTCATATAAGTGTAGTGTTGAATATATCAATATAAAATGGTGTTATTTAATATTAATGGATCATATTTTATGTGACGTGGAATACATTAATGGGATTTAAGAGATGGATAAGAGATAATGAAACTCTTTTTCTATGAATTTAATATGATTTTATTTGTGATCTCATGTGGTAATCATGGATAGGAACATTGTGGGACTCAATTATAATGGGAATGAGGCTTTCATTCAATGTTTATACCTTTATATAGTGATGAATATATAACCCAATTACATTGCCAGTTATTTAATAGTGGGTGTAATTTGACTAAATCTATTAAAAAATTTATTGGGGACTCTTTATTATTATTTCTTGTAAGGTGAGGATATGAAATTAATGTAAGGGGTCAAAAATTAATGTTTGAAATTTTCAAATAAAAAAATAATTTATATATATTTCTTACTACATATTCACACCCCATATCCTTAATTAGTACCAAACCAGCCCTTTGGTATTAATTTTGGTATCAATGGATTGTTCCATTTAAACCTCAGAGAAATTTCTGGGAAATAGGAATTATATTTTAATGAATATCCACAAAATTACAATATTTTTTGGAATTGACTACCATAAATAGGGGAATAGTATGTTCTTAACCTCTCATATCATGGTATTTATGTGAGTACTACAAAACTATGGACATGCCACTTATATAAAAGGATATTTATATTAAAAAAAACTAAAAATTAAATTTGTTAGTTGAATTCAATTCTCAAAAGGATATGATGATGGATTTATGAAAAAATGTATAATATCATTTAATTAATTTCAAAACTAAGTAAATTTGAGAAGATTTGGGATGTAGTATTGAAGTATTTTTTAAAACATTAAAATAAATTACAAATCATGAGAATCATGTTTAAGGATATTTAAATGTATTATTATGAACATATTGATGAAAAAATCATTTTAATAAATATTATAATATGTAATATCATTAAATTTTGGGAGAAAATATTAATTTTATAAAATATGAAGAATTATATGTGAATCTTTCCAAACAATGTTTTTCCTAATGTTAGATCCATGTAATAATGTAAATTCATTTCAATGTAAGAGTTACAAAACATACTTAGATCATGTGAAATTATAATGGATTTCTCTTTGAAATAGTAGGTAAAATATGAAAAATCCTTAAAATATATATGAAATATTATGTTAAGTGGAGTTGAAGATATAGAATTAATTGATTCAAATGATTGTTATTTTTTAGGAAATTATTGAAAATTTTACTCTTATTTTATTGGTATTTGAGAATTTTATATATAATATAAAAAGAATGAAATTTATAAAATGATACAACTATAATATATTTTGAAACTTTTCCCTAAAATTCACTAAAGAATAAATTAGATTAAATCTAATATGATTATAATAATTAAAATTATTATAAAAGAGAAAAATGATATGAAGAAGAATAAAAATTCCAATAATAATAATTAAAATTTTTGTGAGACAATATAAATAATCCAACGTATCGCCTCGTGGTTCTTCAGAAGATAAAATGAATATCTTTTCTCATATTGTGAAATGCTCAAATTCTATAGTAAGTTATTATGATAGATAAGAAATATAAAATCTATTATGGAGGCTAAATGAAGATTTTTATTCAACTATTGTGAAAAACAAAAATATCATGAAATGGATGAGGATTCCTGATAAATGAATTAAAAATTTGGATACGAGAAATTTAGATTATGGAAAAAAAATTATAACATATTTTATGAGTATAATAATCATATATTGATTTGTATAAAGCATGATAATATAGTAAATGAACATAAAGAGAAACAAAATCACATTGATGAAGATCAATCAATGAAATAATCAACAGATATGACATTTTACCAATAAATTAATATGACCATTGATTAGTTTAACCACATTATTCGGATAATATCTATAATACCACAGACTAGTGATATGATGGATTCCTATAATCAAATTGAATAACTTAATAAAATTTTTAAAATCATATTTTTTTAACTAATATGAGATATGAATTTGTGTTTAGTGAAAATTCAAGAGTGATGGATTTTACTAAAATAATTGAATAAAATAAGATGCTGGGAAGATTATTCCCTCTAAGGAAAATGTAATCCAGGTCTGTAAAAATATGTAATAATAAATTTTATGTACTTCTTTAACTAAAAAATAAATTATCATATACCAGTGTTCATTGTAAATTTTGTGGAAAATATCAACACAAAGCCAAATTTTTTGTATTAATATTCCATTTAAAAGAAATATGTATAATCCATGTGGGGTCCATGATGAAAAAATTATAAAATATTAACTATAATATAACATACTGGAATGAAATCATTCCATGTTTCTAATATAAGATTTATATGAATACATATAATAAGTGTGGAAAAGATATTGATAAAACGGTAATATAAATCTGGAAGCAATTGAAAATATTTCTTTAGAGGTTTCCAAAAAAAGTATTTGGAAGAATCATGAAATTTAAAATAGATTAATTTATCTACAAATCATATGTAGTTTCAGGAATGTGAAAAACCAAATCCTACACTGAAGGGATGTTTGATAGAGTATAATGATCAACTAATATCAATAAAAAATTTATGGAAACTAAAATGGATGCAGTTGTTTGATGTAAATCTAATATATTATTATAATATATTGAATATCATAAGATTTCATATATCAGTGATGATTAGGAGAATAAAATATTTTGGTGTTAAAAATTTGGGCTCAAAATAATGAACTATATAGATATAATACCATTATAATATGTGTTTCAAAAATGACAATCACATTAAAAGAAAATATTTTTTTTATTTACAACGGTGGAAATGTGTTATATACCGATATAATTCTGGTGAGTAATGTGAGAATGTAACTTTGAGAAATATTAATGAGGGGTTGAAATATTCAATAATGTGGATTAAATGGATAAAGGAAAATTCATTCTTAAGAGGAAACTCTTATCCTGAGTAATATTTGTGAGGAAATTGTGTCCTATAATATTCCATTATATATATGATTTTTTAAGTCCAATCCCTGAATTGAAGAAGACAGATGCCTCATATTATTTCGAGCATATATGATTCAATATTTTCAAACATTATCAAATTTAGAAATATAAACATTCAAAAAAAATTATAAATTAATTATAATAACCCCACTTAAATTCATAACATTGTTATTTTTTGAAACATGATATCAATGTATAGATCATTTTTACGTAATATAGGGATGATACATGTTTCATTCCGTAGATCATATTGACATGTTTTATCTAATGAGTGAAAGATAATTTTTTCTTTCAGTAAATCCAAATTATAATGTTACAGTTATTAAAGACCGGTGTAACTTTCATTGACAAAATTTGTTAAAGAATCTAATTTTTGAGACTTGGATTTCCCAGGTAGTCTCATAGTTGTCTGGGAAATGGATCATTGTATCATATAATAACAAGGACCATTCTGAAGAGAGATGATTATAATTAATAAAAATGAGTATTTATAAAAATAATATATGTTTTAATTTTATTTTATTTCAATAATTGGGAGAATATAAGACTACATACAACCTCTAGTATAAATATTCTAGGTGTTATTGATATAAAAAACCAATTTGTTGATAAATATTAGGATTTAGTAAACATAAATAGAGATATAATATTGAAAATTAGTTAAATATCTTATTACACAAGATCACAATGTCATTATTGACACAATATACTCTGAATAATTTATTTAATCACTAAATTACATTTAACTGAACCCCTTTAAATTCTCATATTTAAATTAGTTTGTTGGAAAAGACAAAATCTATCATAAAAATATTTATCAAATCATATAATTAAAGACATGTAGACTTTGCTATGATTCTGTAGTGGGGGATAACAACAAACATAACAATTGTGAATAGTCTACTAGCTATAACACATGAATGAAGATGATGAAATCTCACCATCATATTGTGATCTAGAGTTTCTCCCTCTTGAAAAATCAATAAAGTTCAAAAATATAGAAAACTATTCATCATATTTTCTTGCTGATGATCATGGTCTATAAAATTTCACAACTAATATTTCAAATAGTTAATTAATATTATATCATGTGCTATTTTGGAAATTTCAAAACTCTAATGGACTAGTTATTACATTTACATATCCATATTATCAATATATCATGCATTAAGTAAAACAATATTTTTTAAGATAATGGAAATTTCAATTAACTTTATTAAATTATCAGTATTTTATATATTATAAATTATAGGAAAAATACTAATATAATAGATACTAAAAAATATTTCCTGGTAATTAGAATACAATATAATAAAAAATAAAATGTTTTTATTTCTAGTTAATATATAAAAAGAATTAAAATAATAGAAAAAATTAATTTATGTTAGAAATAAATGAATATAGGGAATATTATATATTAATGGAATAATTTTTTTTAAAAATAAATGAATTATAATTATCCAAAAATCATTCCATGATTAAGTCTAGTCCGGATCTATTTAGGCAAAATGAGAAAATTTCTCCACCATTCTGATAAAATATACAAGAATTTTTATTCGAATGTTTATATTGTATTACTATACTATGATGGGGTAATATAATCTAAAATATAATCCGTCAATATCTATTTGTTCATCCACATACAACCATGATATATAATACACATAGAAAAATGTTCCCACCTATGTCTCAAATCCCCTTGATAAATAGTTTGACTTTCGGATTAGGAGACAGCATTGTTTATATCTATGAAAAAATAAAGGAAATAACACTCCCGTCATTTATGAAATATATCTTTCTCAAAATAAAAATTGAAACTACGACTTCCAAAAAAAATGTTACCACATCAATGATTGTCATAACAACATTTACCATCCAAAATTTCATGAATCCCCTCAACTGTTCTTCAAATTAAAATAACCCCAAAAATTATACCATCATAAAAACCATGAACAAAAATATACTATTGATGATGTAATGGGGTGATTAATATTTCATAGTACTCATTACATATAAAAAATATATTTCATCCCTCGATAATATCATATAAGTTGAAATCAAACACATATTCTCCTAGATGACAAAAAATAATGGACCTTCAAAATCTGAGACACTACATTATATACCAATAATGTTTTTTCCATCCATGATTATAATAAAACAAAAAATGGATTTAAATAATTGGATATGAAAAAAAAATTAACATGTGATACTATATGAAAGGAAAATAACTTCATCACACAAGCACAATATAATAAAAAATATTAAATAAAAACCCATTTTTTCCATAATCAAATACAAAAATCATTAAAAAAATCATATATAATAACAAATAAATTTATTGAACATGAATTTTGTAGATTATCTCTACAATATTTATTTCTTCATAAAATCATGTATCTATGGAATAGAAAAAAGGTAAAGATATATCCTAACATAACATTCTCTTCACTATCTTTAATCATAAGAGTTTATTGAAAAAATATCACCTATTTTTCACTTCTTTACAAACTATAATTGATTACAAGGTAGCCCAGTTTGATACACCATTGAATATTCATTAAATGAAATATTTTAGGAACACTGTTTAATTAGGATGGATGTTTCTTCCTATGATCCATTTCATATAACCACTACACCACATAGAAACATACTTGAAACAATGGAGAGGGAATGTCACATATATCAAATCATTGATACTAATAAACAGAGGAAAAGAAAATATACACCTTATAATAAAATTGAAATCAAGGTATATCTTCCTCAGATACATATTATATTTTTAAAAATCCAATTATTCTTTCTTCATGTCCCTAATTATCTAATTATTATCGATCATACGTGGAACCATGTTAAAAAAATCTCCCACCGTTCGAACCTCAATCCCAAAAAATTTATCATTTGATATAATGATAGAAGTGAATTATATTTATTATATTAAAAAAAAACTCAACTAATGGTATATTCTTTTAAAAACATCTTCAAATTATCATGGAAACATGTATGATTTTTTCCATCACTTTTATAAATAGTCCTTGTTTTTTCATCGATTTGAATGTAGAATAAATTAAAAATAATTTTATGCGATTAAAAAACACACCATAATATTTCATATATTTATAAGGTAAAATTAGGTCCTTAATAAGAATGGGTCATCCTTAAAGCTCTGTGAATCCTTACATCCCCTTTTATTGACTACCTCGCTGGAATATATATCATGAACCACCCGAGGTTGACTAAAAATCGGTCACCTGATCTGGCCCATGACAATGCCCAATATGCATTCTCGATCCTCCCGAGATAAAGACAAGAAACATGTTAATCAAAGAGAAGAACTGGGATTTATTTCACCCAATATATATAAAAAATGTAGCAAAACGAAATAGAGAAAACGAAAAATATGTAGATAAATAGTACTGTTGAAAAATAGTTTTACATAATATAAAAGTACAAAACATTTGAGCCTAAAATCAAAAATGAACATGATGACCACTAATCCTATATGTGGAATAGTAGCTCACTATAAATTCTAATACTCAATATCACCCACAGTGACTGAAACTATGATAAAACCTACACAAGTAGATAAAAATATCAATGAGGTATATGCATCAGTATTAAGCCATAGAAGGTGGGACTAAACAATCTATTCCTAATTCATTACATTTAAGAACCCATTTCACATTTAAAATATAATATATATATATATATATATATATCAAAATAGGTTATACACACATACCATTTTAATGGAAATAGATCACAATCCATTTCCCTCATATTTAAAAAATGAACATCTTTTCTAAATATAAGGATTTTTCTTTTAAATAAGGGGAGAGAATCTACGATGGAAGTTGTTTATTTTTCATAAACAAAATATGAATGGGGTGTAGATATTACATTGAAAACATTTCCCATTAATCATTTTTAAGAAAATACTAAAAATCATTCAATTTATATATAGGAGAACCAAAAATGGAAACATGGACCACAACTGAACGATAAGGGAAAAGGGCTAATGATACTTGGGAAACCATACATAGAAGAAACTCGTATTATATTCCGCGTATAATCATGTGTCGGGAGAGGACATATGAATATGTATGAACTTATGAAAATATCAAAAACAAACTAAAACATTTTTCTTCCTTTAGGTACACCTAACATAATGCCATTTACTATTCTAAATGCTCTGCCTTCCCATCTTGGCCTAAAAAATGGTCAAAATCCCAAATAAGAACAAGCTCCTACTGAGGGAAACTAGATAGATAAGATTAATAAACTATTATAGAAATAATCCTCATAATTCATCATAGTTATGCTTTGTGCCCATATCATGTTCACAATGGCGTGAACCAAAATAGGTCATGCAATAATCATACATACAAGCCATCCCATGAGTCACACAAACTATCCCCACCCTGAGCACCTCAAGAAATGATTGCTTTACATTAAGACGCCAACAAATTCTGGAAGTCCCATGCTGATGACACACCCTAATTTTGTCAATAAACAAGAAAAAATACTCATTCAAAGTTGGGTTTTCCAATGAAACAATTTCAAAAGTGCCAACTATGCCTCACACAACCATAAAAACCATTTCCTAAAAAACCAAACACACCCCACTTCCAAAAATGGAAATCCACTTAAATAACCATTTTGAAATATCCAAACCACTATTAATGACCCAAAACATGTTTACATGAGACAAATATGCATTTAATCATACTCATGGCTTGAAAAACACAATCCAACAATTTCATACAATTAACCCCAAGATGAAATTACATTATTTCAAATAAAAAATTTATTCTAAATGTCATTGATCACTAATTAATATCCAATGAGGTTTACAAAATAATAAATTCAATGATTCATAAATATAATAGGAAATTACAAAAGGAAACGAAAATTAATCTCAATGTTCTTCAATGATTAAAACTAAATAAACATTACCGGGGGCTAGAGGAGAAGGAATACTTACAAGGAAACATAATAAAAAAAACCAACGGTTTAAAATCAAATAATCAAAAACGGTATGCCAAATGAGAAATGGGAGAAGGGGAGCCACAATGAAAATGGAAAAAATAGTAAGGTAAATATTATATAAGTAGATTACCATGATGATTCGCCCCAAAACATGAATAAATTACATGGACAAACATTAGTAAGAGGATTGGAGGTTTGGGTAAGAAGCAGGATCACCCATGGTGATGCACGAGTCATGATAGGGTTAGAGATTGCAATTAGGGTAAAAGAAATTGATAGCTACCATATAATCATTAAGAAAATAACAAAGGAATGAAGACTTGAATATGGGTATTTTTTCCCTAATGAGAAATGGAAGGAGATACATTCTGAGGCATGTGAAACTGATGATCCACTAAGGGACTCTCAGTCGTGTGACAATTCTACAGTCATACAAAGACCCCAAAAGAAGTTAATAAGAAAAATTGGGTCATGAAGAACCTCCATTTTATAAATTATTCTTCCACTTAAAAAGGATACCAAAACAATCAGTGGTATCATGGTGATCATCAAACGTGTTCCGCCAAGTATCATAGTTTTTCATTGGAATGCACCTAACAAACTGTCTGAAAATCATTTCAAAATTGTAGAATGATATATAAAAATGGAAACCACCAGTGGTAATAAATATCATGCACCATATCATCAAAGTGAAAGATAAATTGTATTGACAGTATCCAAGAAATCTCTTCATACCCCTGGAACCTTAGTAATATAAAACAAATAAAATAAAAGGGGAAGACGTGAGAGGAACTTGTGGTCATAAATTTCACATGATGTGCCCCATGTAGATTCATAAGACACCATGTGGCCTTAATGACATGTTCTCCTGGTCTCATAATATCCCTACGTATTTTCGTACTATAAACATATCTAATGGTATTTCCAAGAAACAATATGCTTCCCCTTTGATTCCACAAGGAATGATGGATGGAATTTTCTACATCAAGCCCTTACACCCCCATATGACCCATATTTTGGTCCTACATGGCTTCATGATAAAATCGAGTAAATGTCCATCAAATAACCCTTGAAAACATGAATACTATCTAGACATTGTAAAACAAAACAAAGGTAATAAAAACGATGGTTGAAACATATCACCCATTCATAAAACCCATGTGATATGGTAAGGTAGTATACATCATGGTATCGATAGATTCCTGGAAAAGCGATCATAACCTGAATAAATTGCCAAGTCAATGAATCAAGGTCTCTCAAAGACCATTGGGTAAGTCTATGTTATAATATGAAATTTCTTTCACATTCCCAGAAGATAAAATAGGTCTTTATTAATTGTAAATAATCCAATAAATGGATAATTGAACGAGGAGACTCACGTTAACACAAAATCTAGTTGCGTGCTCGAAACAACCAATGAAAGAAGACTCAAGATTCCATTTGGTGACATCCCCCCTTAACAAAATCTATCCTATATTTACAAAACGTATTTTGTGATAATAATAAAACAATTTTCATAGTTATTCCTATAGATTCTTCACCCCAACCATAATGAACATTTGGACTCTTGACATTTGAACCTATCGTGAATATTTACAAAATAACTCTCAGAGTATCACACTAGTTCTAGATATGATTTCTTAGAGTAAGTGGATCTCATAACTAGAATATTTTCTTTCATGTTATATACCAGTGGGAAGCTAGGACAATCATTCACCATTCCGAAAAAAACTATGTATTATCATTCATAGATCGCGTGGAGGACTTCTAGTATGGCATGAAAATAATATCCCATATGTCTGTTGTATCATGTGATATTTGAAACTAGTTGACCTTGAATAGATCATATGGATTCATAGTATAAGGGTTGTAAATAATAAAAAAGGTGGAACAGTTAAACCAACATATGTTCAATGATCCCTATGTGCTTCACAAGACCCCCTTAAGGACACACGACATCATCCTGACATGTCACCCAAATCTCATGATTCTCCTTCAATATTATATCTAGCTCAATATATTTTATATGGACATGTTATAATAAGTAAAGAAGTCCCCCTAGGCTTG
Organism: Viscum album; assembly: GCA_963277665.1. Lineage (NCBI taxonomy): Eukaryota > Viridiplantae > Streptophyta > Magnoliopsida > Santalales > Viscaceae > Viscum > Viscum album. The sequence continues at coordinate 1,200,939,196 of OY728155.1, read as the reverse complement.
TAAACATAGTCTTTCAATGTCCCCATGCACTTATCTTTCAATCCTCATGATGTCCTTAAACTCTATCATCTGACTCATATAATGGTGCCTAGTCATGTCATACTTGTCATGAAACTACATACTATCATGTTAAAACAACTCTCATGAGACCCTTTATGCGATTCATCTAAGACCCATGATGATCCCTAGACATATCAACTTGGACTTATCATAATCTCTTGGGAGGTAATCCCTGATATGCAAGACCCTCTATACATTTCATCTATGACAAGTGATGTCCCCTAGGGAAAACAAGCTGGATCATTAAAAAAAAATTGACAAGACACCTGAGTCATGCGAACCCATTAAAATAATATAACCTTATATATATTGACTCCTATGATTTGATAGGTTTTTATATACTTGGTTTTTAATCCCCTATCAAAAAGGAATCCTCAAATTATAATACCCAATGAAAGGGAACTACGACGACTCTGATTCCAATCATATTTACGAGATATATTCTACCTCTCTCAAATGTTTGTGCTCCATGTTGACCATCTTGATTGATCCCGATACATAAACCATATCTTCAAGGCAATGAAAATGTTTACATTGCACCTTCTATTTATCTTCAGGATCATGGAGCACATGATCGTAGAGATTTTCATTTTTTTTTCATCTATTCCATAAACATCCACGTCATACGTGAAATCTCAAAGTGTAAAGACTAATGAATGTGAATTATGTGAACTCTAATTCCGATAATAACTAGGATATGTAGGGTGATTTTATAATACCATATCTCAAAAAAACATCCAATTTTATGTAATCCCCATATCAATGAGATTTCAACCATCTGGAACCAATCATTTTCATGGGACTATTACCCTACCTCGTCAATCAGTGGACATAGAGATAAGATGAACTATGATGACTTTGATCCCATTAACAACAAAGATACATAGGATGTATTCCTAGATAAGGATCTCTATAATAACTCCTCTTAATGAATTCCTAACTTATATGTCTCATGCCATGATAAATTAAATAGATTATCTTTTATAACATGTTTTTTATGTCGAGCATAGCTCATGTGGACTTAGGGAATTGCAATAATAATGTAATATGCAGCATAATTGTATATAATGATGAGGAAAACCTCAATGTGTAATCCATGAACAAATGATATATGACAACTATAATTCTTTCCATTATCTGGGAATATAGGGTGTCCTCCCAGGACTAAATCATGAACACTAAATGTCCCATATCACTCATATAAGTCATTTACGCATGACGTTAAACTTTATAGTTTCAATAAAATTAGTGTTTTTTGGTTCCTTCGATAACTAGGACACCTAGGAAGCCTCATTATGTCTCAATACCCTTATAATAGTGTAAAGTGCCTCCATTCATGGCATCAGATTCTAAAGAATTTAGATATACAGATTCAGAATACATGATACTGGCTATTACTAGAGAGTGATATGGAAAATCAGATAACTAAATATGTATTCACTATGGATACACCAATCTATTTCACATAAATAAATAATTAACCCATGAGTCATTTTTTAGGGAAACATTTTCTGTATTTAGATAATGAAGAAATTCATAAACACGTCATAAATCTATAAAGAGTGTTGGAGTATGCATTAATTCCCCCAAAAGTGTGTGATGATCCTGAACTATCATCCTCTTAGAAAAGGAGAGTCCCCTAGATTTGTAGGGATTGAAATCCCATATGACATCTTCCCTTTGGAAAGATGGTCTATACTCAGCTACAGATGGGGGAACCATTGTGAGTTTTATGAAAAGTAAAAATGGCATCTCGATATTCATGATTGTGCACAACATAACCCCCTACAGTCAAAACATTATGTCAAACCCATTCGACACTATAAATCCTAAGGAAACCAAAATGGTGTACTCAATAAGAATCTCCGAAATAAAAAACTATTGGTTAATAATACATAAAACAATTTTATTTTCACATCATATGCAAAAAAATGACAAGCCTAACATAAATCTCCCAAATTGACTGAATGATCATGATTTAGGCCACTTAGTTTTGTAAACCCTATAAAATTAATGAAGTCATATCAGCATGACATTACATATGATCCTTTATAACCAAGGTTCTCTTATGTCCATCCTAATTTTGACAATTCTAAATGTGCTTAATTGATGGATCATGAATATCAAAAAAATTGTGTAAATGATTTATATCTAATTTACCACATTATGTCTATGATATCTCACAAATTGGGGACCTTGTTCCTTGTTGTATTTAGGATAGTAGATGTTGAAAATTTCATGATTTTTGGTAATTTCTTCATCATCCAGTTCTCTCTCTAGTAAATCATCTACAATTGTAACCCCCATGGGTCACAAAACGATATCTCCTGCCGTACAACTCCAACATCAACGGTAAAACATGATGGTTTAGGAGTTACCCTGAAATAATATGATCCTAAGCATGGATTCTTACTATAAGTATCTCCAGACATGGTAACAGGAGAGTCCATGTTTCTTAGGAAATACAACTTCAAAGCCAGTATCCCTCATCACTACACCCAACCTCTTTAAGATCTTTTCCCGGAATTAAGAAAACATCCATATTCAGTCCCCAATAAGCATGGACCAAGAATCAAAATATGGATCCCTTTCAAATCAGGTTCCAATGAGGATGGAACCTGTCAACTACCATCACTATCACCGTCCCCCCAATACCCACTAGTTACCTACTAAGGGTACCAATGGAAACACGGACACCTCTGACTCCCATTTATGGCAAATAAGAAAAGATCAACGAAGGATGAAGATGTTGGATATCCAATGGAGGACTCATATCCCCACTCCCACTAATTTTTCCTTCTGTAATACTCTAGAAGGATCCATAATGTAGGCTCATATCCCTTCTTTTGTAGAACATATCTATAAACATATTTCAACAGAAGTCATGGGTGATCCATATTTCATGACCACCATGCATAAAGACAATCGGCATATTCTAGTGTCAAACATAGGATAAAAGTGGGATCATATCCCCACTTCAATCATATACATATGCCAATGTTAAATGTAGATGAAAAATGTTAACGTCTATATCACCACACACACTTTTTTAAAATTCCAATATAGTTTTGCAACAACTAAAAACCTATGTATGTGTATTTCAGCATTTTTGTAGATAATGGGATAGGTTCATATTACTATCCCCTTAGTGAGGGATATTGAACACTCTAATATTTATGAAAATGTGGTTATATCGAAGGAAACACACATTCATTATCGCGCCCAGAAACATTATTGGTATATTCTAGTAATGGGTGAGTTGTTAGACCAGTATCATATTCTTGTTCCAATTGAGGCCCACCAAGTGAGAACGGCACATCCCTTAGGGAAATGGAACATGACTATAGAATAATTCTAGAGAAATATTCCCATGGTTGAGGATCAGGCTCATATCTCTATTTTAGTCATGACTCACCATGTGATATGGGTGGAAGCCTCAGGATATGGTCATATTCCAATAAAATATGTCCACTAAAATACTCCAAAGGCCCATGATTGAGATTATATCACAATCCTATCTAGGGATAACCAAGTGATAATGTAACAAGACTCGGGAGAGACTCATATTCTTATTATTGAATATTCATGAAATATTTATGATAATCATGGATTCAAGGAAAACTTCCCTACTTCCACAGATGAACGGTTGTACCAACAGTATTCCATCGTACTATAGGAGTAGGATCATATCCCATGTCCCATTTGGGAGGCCCATCATCATATTCTGTTTTTTAAGTCATATACAAAATAAGATCACATTCTTAATCCAATGAGGGCTCACCAAGTGAGATAGGAACATGCCTGAGGGTAGGCTCATATTCCAACCATGAAAGACTATTAGTATATCCCAAAGTCTCACAGTTGAGCTCATACTGTCATCTTGACTATGGAACCACAAGTGATAATGGCACATGCCTCGGGACATGCTCATATTTTTGTCAAATTTGAGACACCTCGTTATAATATTCCAATTGTTTCATAGTAGCGGGTGCATATTCCTATAGCATCGAACAGTAATATACAAGTTCTATAAACCTCCATACAATAGGCGCATATCCATTCCCAATTTCAAAAGGAAAGTTGACTTATTCCTCCCACAATATAGAATCTTTTTCCCATATTCATATCATAATCAATGGATGTTTCTTTGATGTCATTTGAGACACATTATCAACACCTCAAGGGTCCTTAAACTCTTATATCAAAGTGGAAATAGATAATTTTCATTACCATTATGTCCCTCCTCGTGGTAGTGTGGATACTGATCATAGTAACTCTACTCCTAACATCTACCATGGTCATCCTTCCAACAATGATATCTCTCATGGACAAGTAAATAATCATCTTTCCCACAAACCTTTATATAAAGAAGTTCTCAATTCATCGAGGTGAATGGTTTAAATTTTCCCATCAACTTCCTTCAGTATTACTATCCCATTAGAAGGAGATAATAAGAATCCTCTTATACGGTCTGACTAGATTGAGGCATGTAGGTCTGATGAAGAGGCAGAAAATATTGTCACATGTATATATTTACCATGAAAAAACATCCCCATCATGTTATAGACCCTTTCCACTTCTCATTATGAGACCCCATATGAGATAGAAAAGTAGTTCATGCCATATCTATGCCAAAACATGTTTGATAATCCCTTGTGACTGAAGGATTGACACCTCTTTTTTCCATGATTTGAGGATCACCTTGAAAGAATCAAAATACTCCATTTTCAGCTGCCATTGGATAATATCTCCATGGCCTAGGATCCAAAACCAAAAACAAACTACATATATTTGAAACACGGTATCTTCCATTACATCAAAACACTTTAGAAACTGATACCCAAATCCATATCAAGCATCCATATTTGAAAATGGTGATAGTATGAAAGGTTAAACTTATTCTCACCCCAGGAGAAGAAAAACCCCTCATATTTGAGGTCTTCAAATGTTATAGCCTTTGAAAAAAATAGTGGACCAGGAAACACTCTAGCCAGTTATTCACTATAAAAAAATGATCTTATTTCAATGGTGCCCAAAAATAATGAATTTAGTGAGAATATAACTAGCAAGATTTCAAAGTGGTCCCCTCAAACCAATCAGAATTCATTTCAGACACGGTTATTAAAGATGTGATCATATGTACAACTACCCATAAAGAATGGTTCTCATGATGGGCTTTCATCTCACCCAGAACCAACTCAAGAACATATGTGCCACATAAAATGATACATAGTAGAAACTACCATATTATCCATATTATAGTACACCCAAATCATTAGGCTAGTGGAATAATATCTACCTATTTCACCCATCGAATCTTCAATTCGCGAGAGATTTTGGGACACACTAACAGTAAATGTAAACAAACCCCATCCCTGGGTCGGGGGTATTTCTTTCTCAATCACCATAAATGAGTTCCAAATCCCATATAACAAACTTTGGGGAATCAATTATGATTTCATATCATCCCCACCCCACTATTTTGGGATCATTTATTTATTCATGTATGTCTCATAAGTCACAAACTCACCGATTGGGGTCATTGGATCCTCAACAACATGACTAATAAATTCCAATTAAAGACCCATATAACCCCCATCACATAATGAATGGCATATTTTCATCATCATCCTCACTATAGAGGAAACCAATATTTTCAAGGTTGGGATGAGGAAATAAATGGTCGGCATCCCACATATAACTCCCACCACAAGACAATAATATACTGGTCAGGGACCACTATTCAAACATGATCAGAAAATACCTCAGGGTGACTATTCGTAGACCATTAAGTGTTGATCATATGGAAAAGTAACTCTGACCACTTTGGGCTCACAACACTAAACATCCCAATATGGACAAGGGATCAAATTACCACCCTAAGGAAGAATGTTCAAAATTATCCTATTGTATTGAAAAAAATGTGACAACAACCCTTGTTCAATATTACTCTATGAATATTGTCAGTGTCAACATGGAAGACATTGTTGATCACTGCACCAATGTAGAGGTCATCATCATGGAATATCTACCTTAGGATGAGGATGCATTAGATGCACCAAATGAGGAAAAATTTACCATGAACCAAGGAAGGCAGCAAAATGTGTACTCTAAAAATATAGAGTTTCCACCCCCATGATAGAATATTTTAGAGGGGAAAAGAATGGTTGCATCCCAATCACCACTAAAAAGAACTGGGGTTCCATTATGAAAAGAATATTTTTTCCAATAAAAGAGTGAAGTATGATCTATCTAAAATCTCAATGAGGAGATACTCAGGGGAAATATTTCTATTTGGAAACTTCTTCACATAGAGATGAATGTTCACCATCTTATGGATGGGCAACTAGAAAAAGAGATATCCATGAATCATACTAGATTCAGATCTAGAAAACCATTCAACAAAAAATAATGATGTTGAAAATGATGATGAACTCCCACTATTGTTGTGACAACCTCTCCCTCACAAGGACAACAATTTAGTGCTAGTATGAATAAAAAACTAGCAAGATAAAAACATGGGGATAGCTTATAGACCCATGGCCTCTACCTATGGTTGGGATATGGCTCAAACTATAGTCCCCCTAAAGGAACATAAAGGCAGTAGGTCCCTGGATACTCAGATGGAATACATAGAAGGGAAACATGATTTTCTGAAGCCGTAGAGGAACCCATATCTCAAATATATAGATGATACCTTGCCACCACCCAACTTCAAAAACCCTACCTTCTCTGCCTTTGATGGTGAAGGAAACCCTGAAAACAATCTCACACAATTCATATTTTGATGCAGGAAGATAATGGAACCTGCAGATCAATAGGAGGCGACAATGCTGAGATGATTTATAGAGACTCTAACAAAACTGTCCTTTTTGGTATAATAGCCTACTAGTAGGATACATTATTATATTATAAGACATTCATCATTAGTTCCTTTATCAATCTGGTTCCTAACTAAGGAAGACAATAATTTTTTACTTAACAAAAAAAAGAATCATGAAAATGAGAGGGTGTATGACTTCGTAATGGGGTGTAAAGGCTTAACCTATTCACTCAGAATCCCATTATCACAATGGAAAATACGATAACTCTTTACTAAAAATATATGGTATGAGTTAGAGACACCTATGATTCCCATGAATTATCCTTGTTGGTTTTTTGAGTTTTCTAAAACATTACAGTTTCTAGAGGAGTAAATTTAGTAAACATGATCAAAAAATAGACTCATGCCCTCACAATAGGGGAAATTTCATTCAAATAAGAAGATAAAGTTGTCAATCTCAAGCCATTTACAATGGACATCCAAGAAATTAAAGAGGATCCAAATTTCCCATCACCTCCTGTCGAGTGATGACAACTATAGAATCTCCCTCATCTTTATGAACAATGATATTTGGGTCACCTGATATTTGAGTAATTAATTGAAAAGGCCTACTCCATCCTAATAAATTCCTCAGTTATTTCATAGTATCCATGGAAAATAATCTGCTCAAGCTTCCACATCCTAGGAAACCCGATGAATTCAGCCTCCCCATTTTTCCGAACTACTTTCCTTTCCATAGACGGTAGGGTCTCAACATAAAGGATTTATTCACCTTTAAGAATTTACTTCAACTCATTGTCTATTATGGATAGGTAGAGTTAGATAACTCATCATAGTAGGTAGCGTGTATAATTGTTGGCTATCGAAAAGAAGATGATGGATTGTAAAATGTTTCATCCATATGTGTGATAAATTTTGACAGCTAGATGATCCAAAAAATAGTTGAAAGACCTCGTAATACCCTAAAATTACAAGAACACAAACCAAAAATAGCTCGAAAACCTAATATGTAGACCATATATGTGACTCACATAGGTGGGTGTGACCATTTTAAGCATGAAGAAACAAAAGTGGGATATTTATTCTCTTTCAATGCATTCTCTAGCCCTTTCATATTTCATCCCTACAATATCGACAACATCGGAACCACCCCACTTAACAGAATCCTCATCATACAGAGAGTTCATTTTGGATTATTCAACACAATACACTTGAAAAAAAACCATCTTTAATGAAGAACAATGCCTATAATATGATTTTCTTGGACATATCTAAGGAATGGGTGGTCACATGCACATGAACCAAGGGTGACTAGGACATTGTGGTTGTGGACAAGCCAAATATTCCATCCATATCCACATGGATAATTTATATCCGGATGGGACTTGTGGGAAAGATCTCTAGTGAGACCAGTAAGGGAACTGAGGCATCTCATAACCCTCCATCAGTTGTCAGTACCCAATTGTCTTGCATTAACTCTTAGTGGGGGTTAAATCCAATAAATAAATGAAACAAGGAAGGCTAGGGTGACCTTCACCATTAGTATAATATATTCCCTTGAATCCTAAATGAAATACCAATCCATTTACCATATATTCATTGGCTCTAGACAACATGACCATGAGAAAATCCATATTATGAAACACATACCTTTAACATAATTGTATGACATTTTGAAATAGCTGGTTGTTTTCCTAGACAAGATTGCAATACTCAATGCACATTTTCATTCAGAAGAACTCATAGAGGTAGTCATTGAACCCCACTAGAACCCACAAAATTTCTAGATATAAGTTTTTATAGATGAGGTTATTATATTGGAGACAATGTCCTCAAAATTTCATGTCACCATCTCATCCACTCACCAAGATTAATAATTTCACATGAAATGCCACATTAGTCCATTATTTGTCTCAAGTAGAATCAATAATTTTAATCATCAAAGATCTCCAAATAACAATTGTTACAGGATAAATATCATCATGAATCGAACCCTATAATGTTTTGGATATTATTAAGGGGACATATATCCCACAAATCTAACCATTCATGCATATTATAATAGAGATCGAAGACCTATCAAGAAGAAAAAATTCAAATCCCAATTTGGGTAGATCGCATATGAAGTTGTGTTTATGGTTATCCATCAATACATTGTATACAATTCAGTATTTTGAAGGCTGTAGATCCATTTCCATTTTGTGGTATTTTTTTCATTCCATTAATGTCTGAAGTATTCCCTCAATGGAAGGGTTGGAATTCTACATGGTGACAATGCCCCCACTAAAACTTGCAGATCCACATATACTGAAATATATATCAATATGATATGAGGAAAGAGACAAATGGTGGATGAAGATATTCATTTTTATCTCTTAATGGATAGGGTACTTCCCCTATGAATCCCTGGAGTATTCTCAATAGTGATTATGTGATCCCCGTAAATTTGGTCAAAGTAATAGATCTAGTCTCAGAGTTCCAAGCCTTTCTTTTCCTTAGTGACATTATATAAAGAAACTAGATCCATTTTCTCACTACAATGACTCAAATATCAAGGTATGATAATGTCTCATCTCATGCACTATCTTACCCTGATAGCGATTGAGAATCTCCCAGATTACCATCTTCACCTAAAAAAGCCTCCACAGACTCAAAATTTGAGGAAGATGACGATTATCTTAGAAATGCCCGTATAGAATTTTTGGAATGAATATATACCACCAAAGATGACTGTAGAAAGATAAATCTAGGAACTAAAGATTACCTGTATTCTATTCTAAATAGAACCACCATGCCTACCAAAGAGAAAGATATGTACTTTACATTTCTAAAGATTCATCAATATGTTTTCTTTTGAATTCCGGGACTAAATCCATATGTGGATATGAAGCATCTCAGACTACCCTATACTCATTGATGCTTAAAGCATGTGGCTAGAAGAATTCACCCATCTCATTCCACCAATGTAAAGGTGGGAATCGTAAAGATTATTATATCCATTTTTACCCATGATTGACAATACCCATGATTTATTTCCAACATCATCCCCATTAACAAAAGATTGGGTAGATTAGGGTATGTATTTAATTTAGAGTCATTAATTAGAATTTCCCAATGGTAAATGTCACATTTTCAATCACATAACTCTTTATTTATGGAACCATTAGATTTCCAGCCCTTTCATTCATGGATGTGTAATTGGGGTACAATCAAATCAAGATGGACCTGAAGATGAAGAATCCTCCACCCTTAGAGTACCACATGGGATATTCTTTTACCAGGTCATGACCGTTGTGTTAGACAATTCTGGCACCACATATTATTATTCCATCCATCTTATCTTCAGGAACTTTTTGGGAAGGATAGACTATTGTTATGTCGACGATCTGGTTGTTGAATCCTGACAGAGAATTGATCATTTAATGAACCATAAAAAATATTCAATAGATGGAGATAGCACATTCTGAAGACAAATCAGCTAAAATGTGAATTTAGGGTAAAAACATGGATTATTATTGGCATTGTGGTTTTCCACCATGACATCTATGAAGACCCAGAAAATAATAAAACTATTTTCTCAATGTCACCTCTTAAAAATCTCAATGAATTTAGGGGACTCCAAGGACACCTCCCATACATTTGGTGATTCATATCCATCCTGGACATAAAATATCTCCCCTTCACCTAGGTAATGTTGATTTGAATCACTTATGAATGGAATAATGACTTAAAAAAAGATATAAAAATCATCATGAAATACCTACTTTACCCATCAGTTCTGATTCCTCTAGTGGAATGAAGGTCGCTCATTTATATGTTTATTCCATGGAATGATCATTGGGTTCCATCATTGAAGAGATGAATGATGCGGGGATCTATAATAGAGACTTATACCTTATCTACAAATGTCTATGTACTGTTCGATGATAATTTGATTTCAAGAAGAACTACCTTGCAATCATTCTCATAGTGCAGATGATGAGACATTAAATGAAACAGAAACAAGTCCATCTAGTCTTTCAGGTTGATCCTCTCAAGTACATCCATGGTTGCACTATGTTGACTAGGAAACAAGCCAAATGAGAGATCATTCTTCAATAAGATGACATTCAGTTTGAATCACAACATTCAATTAATGGTAAATCCATAGATAATTTTCTTACAGCACACACGGTCCTATAAAATACATGGAATGACACATAACTTTTAGTACATGAGTAATTTTATTCCCATTACACTCCATAATATTGGGAGATGTATTTTTATGGAACATATTGAATTCCAGGCATCACAAGGATGGAAAATATGAGGCTCAATCAGTTTGGTATGTAGATTGTATTTGTATCTCTATGAAAATCAATTTTCTTTACTCTTTCTCACTTTTTAAGGGCATCACAAATAATTAGGCCGAATATCAAGCTCTCATTACTAGGGTGGACCAATCCCTACAACTTCATATAACCAAGAAAAATGTCATAAGGGACTCATTGTTAGTGATATAGAAGATAAATGGTGAATAATCCATATGAACAGATGAATTACCCCCCCCCCCCCCTCACTGGAATCATTAGAAGATTGATGGAAGAGTTCACATTTGAGTCCACATTGCACAATGTTCCCTGATCATAGCATACTCAATGTGAATGCATTGGCAAATGCAGCCAATGTCAAGCTGACCTAGATCATGAGGAGGCAATATTACACATAACACATTGAATAATGGTCTCATAGATTATCATGAGTGATATAGAAGAGATCAATAAGTCCAACACCACCCCAGGGCATGAAGAACTTGTGACCACCACTGGATGGATGGATACCATAACTAGTTATCTCTAAAATGGGAATATCCAAATAGACTAAGTCGGAAGGGAACATATTCTATTATAAGCTAAGAATTTCACTATGTTGGATGGTCCATGTGAGTATAAATCCCTTTACAAATAGAGATTTTATGGAACCCTCCATAGATGCATAGAATAATGAGTGACTTTCACCATCATGAAAGAAGTCCATGTGGGATCTTCCAGTTCTTTCCAGTCTATGAGAAATATCTATCATCAAGTTTGGAGTTTGTGATATTACTAGAAAACCATGATACATGACTACATGAAAGTCACCAATAAATGTCATTAATGATAGAATCATGCATACTTAATCCACTAACCCCTATAATTATTATATAGATCTAAATATTATTGGCTATTTTTTGGTTTCGGAAATGATGTTTTGGGGCCATACCCCCCAACCACAGAAAAGAAGTTCTTGTACATCTTAACAACTATTGAGTTAATTTATAAATGGGAAGATGTGATACCTTCAAGGATGCTGGTATGAATATTAACATGAATTTCGTGCAGTCTGATATCATCACCATGTTCTAGGACCCTCACATGATATTAACAGGAAAAGAACCAACATTTATTTTATAGTGTTGAAAAAGTTGTACCTGGAGTACAATATTGAGTCTAGACAATAATATTTCAATCTGGAAATAATAAATGGATTGATATAGGTATTCATCAATACTCTATCAAATATTTTTCAGAAGATGTTTTATATGGATGATAATTCTTGGCTATAAGAACTCTTACATGCTTTTTGGACCTACCATACCACAATGAGTACTTCCACATAGGGAACACCATATTTGATGGTGTTTAGAACCAAAAAGGTATTTCCCATAGCATCCCAACTACCTTCAATCCCAATACCCATATACGGATAGCTCTTAGATGATGTACAATAACATAAGAGGCCAAATGAATTGGAAGGTCTATATTGGAACAGATTGCGCACACTGTACAACATGGAGATCCATCAGAATTAGATCACAC